>JAXIVJ010000288.1:0-147500 GCA_036785665.1 Chirona hameri | reverse complement strand
GTACAACTTACTTATACAAGTGGTAGAAGTCACACGGTAGACACATTTTTATGGAAATTACCTCCTCTGCACGTAAGGACATTTCATAGTGCGCGGTGATGCCACCGCGTACTTTCTGCAGTACTGGCTGAGGCAGAGCCAGTCATCTCTTTTATGTTAATGAAAACACATCACCTATGGTATATTTCCGGTTACAATAAGCAATATATGGTAAAATAAACCTTTTTTTTCAACGACAGCAGCAGTTACCTAGTTTTTCCCATAAAGTTCTATATTTTTTTCATGAACTTTCATGCCAACAAATTAATACGTTGCCACCACATTCTCAACGCTAAACGTCGCAAGGAAAAAACCCACAAAAAACACAAAACCCGAACAAACGGTATGTAGTAATGAAGAGTCCCGTAATAATTGAATTGAATAATATTTTTGTGATCAAGTGTAATACTTACAGATAATTCGAAGCTTTAAAATTGATGAAAAACGAGAAGAAAAAACGAATGGCATTACTTGCCCGGCTTAGAGCATCCTTAATTTAGTAACTCCTACAATCGTTATCCAGTTGGCAAAGAGCGCAAGAATTATCACGTATGCCAAGGTGGTTTACATCAAAGCGATATGTTTACATAGCAATTTCACACAATTTCAAGCCTACCTTCATGTAAAGGTAAGCTTAATTCAATTCATTTATATTGATATGGGGTGGCCGTTCGGGACATTGTCCTGGGGCGGGATTGGCATCCATCTTGAATTTTCTCTTCACGGTCACGTGATCTTTTTTTATGGTGAACGTGCTATAGTAAACATTAAACATAGGTGGAACTTTATATACTTTCGGGGTTGTAGCTACAACTGCATTCTAAACAAATACAACCCCAATTATTAATATTACAACCCCAACATTGCCAGTAAACAAGGGCGGATCCAGCCAGCCGTTTTTTTTTTTTTTGGGGGGGGGGGGGGGGGGGGCAAACCGTTTTTTAGCAGACCTTACCTACCCCCCAATTTCGATTTTTTCCCCGGATTTGGGCTACTTTATTTTGCAACCACACGATTTCGAATTTTTGTATATTTTTATTTTAGGTTTTTGACCTTTTGAGATATCGAAAAAGGCGAAACAGGTTTGAAATATGAAACGGTATTTGAGCACACGTGTACATTGACTGTGTCCCAATAATCAGTAACATATTCAATAGTTTTACTGCGGTTATATCCTAGTATGCATAGTTTTAGGAGCGTTCAGCTGAATGGAGATGTACAACGTAAATGGCGCTTCCCTGGGACAATCTACATACAAACAATAAATAGCATGTATTAAAGTGAAATTTTCACCTTTTGATTTATTTACCTGCATTTTGCTGTGACACATGTACAATGGCGGATCCAGCCGGCCGTTGGGGGGGGGGGAGGCAAACCGTTTTTAGCGGACCTTACCTACCCCCAATTTCGAATTTCTTCCCGGATTTGGACCACTTTATTTTGCAACTACACGATTTCTATTTTTGTTTAGCTTTTCGACCTTTTGGGATATCGAAAAAGAAAAGATCGTCAGCTTGCAGTTTACATTGTTCCGACATTGCCTTACACTGAGCAAAACTATGTCAATTGTCAGTTGTACCCAGGGGCGTCGCCGATAATTTTTGAGTGGAGGGGTCGGCTGAAATGACGAAAAAAATGTACCTTAATTTGTTATGCGTGTAATAAGTCTTTGCAGCATTTTTAATGTGGATTTGCATGTTGTACTTGTTATTTAGTGCCGCGAAGCGGCGTGAATTTGTTTCGGGTTTGCCTGATAAAACCCAGAAACATAGGCATTTTTAGTTTTTAGCCTGGTAGAGGATAAGAAGCTAAAAATGTTATTCATTCAATTCATCGTTACGACGAAACGAAGACGATGACGATGGTTTCGTTATGACGATGGCCACTGATGTGACGCCGCGAAGCGGCGTGAACATTTTAATTTTAGGTCGTGGAAAACGCAATTTTAATATTGGAACCAGGCCGTGAGTGGAGCCAGGTAACACGCTCAGGTAACACCTTTTCCTGGTTGCACATCTCGGTATGATGAAAAATGTTGAAATGAAGGTAGTTTTTCATATACATTAGCCTCGGATAGCAAATCATGATGACCGGTGGCAGTCTGCGCTCAATAGTACATATGATAATAATAACTGTAGTCTGTATACATACCTATGTACCGAACTGTAACAAACAACTGGTAACGGTGCAAATTGTTTCAAAGTAGCAAGAGGCAGACCGACATTTCCGCGCATAAATGGTCCCTGTGGATCTGAAGGAGCCTGGGGAGATGGCTTGGGGAGATAGTCCTGGCCTGGTCCCCACTATTAGCTCTTCGGGCCAGCAAGTTGGGCACCGCTGGAACAGCTTCCGGTTGTCGAGGTCCGCGTCTTTGCGTTCGCGTCGCCTTTTTCGGAACTGGGCAGACTAGCTAAACATGTAGCCCGCTTTAAATTTAATATGTTATGAAGAGAGTTGGCCCTGGGACCAGCAATTACCGCCAAGAAGAGCCTCTGCAAGACACTAAATGGAATTAATTTTCCAAATTTTTATATGCAATTGCGAAACTTGTGTCATGCCGCGAAGCGGTGCGAAATTATACAGTTTTTGACTGTGGCTAGCTGGATTTTGACTGCTGCAATTTTGGGATGCCCAGTACCGTTCTAAAAATGCATATATAGCATGTGTTAGACTTCACGTCTTGGGGGGGGGAAACATAGTTTGCCCCCCCCCCCCCTTCAACAGGCTTGGGGGGGGGGGGGGGGGGTGCATGGCCCCGTTCGCCCCCTGGATCCGCCCTTGCCAGTAAATGTATAAGTAAATAAATACTGCGAACGGTACGCAACATCACCAAAGGATTTTTTTTATCTCAATAAAATCAACATAACATGATTGATGATAACAAAACAATTAGTAAATATGAAGACGGAAAAGGACAACTTTAGAATGTTAGTAAAGTTTGCCTTAAAATATCATTTAAAATACAACAATACAACATATTATCCCAAAATTACTGAGAAAGACTATGAGGTACCTGAATGTAGCCAAGTATAACCACTCAGATGAGGTAAAACTCATTGATATTCTGATTGAATGATACTTGGGTATATGCTTATTATAGTCATACCAATATAAATATAGATATAGGTATATGATATTTGGTTCATTCCCTTACTCATACTGGTATTTATGGTATTAATTTCAATATAGGGCTACTTGGCCGCCGGAACATCAGTGCAGCTCGGAGCTCCGACGTCCTGGAAGGTGGGGATCGTCCCAGGTCACGTGAGAAGCCCCAGGACATGTGGTAGGTAAGGGTCGTCTCGGTCGGGTCACGTGACCGGCGCATTGCACCATGCTCACGTTGCCTGTCACGTGCAGCTCCGTGCCACGAAGCCTGCGTTACGCCATCTCGGCCTCAGCGACACGTGGTGACATCTTATTGCCATGCTCTGGAAAGGTACCGCGTGTCTATTGATTGAGCGCAGACGGATGCAGAGAAGGCGGGGTGGGTGGGGCGGGCCATAATGCTGTTTTTTTCTTCAATAGACATGATTGGTAATCTTTGCTCATAATAACGCTAAGTGGCACAGACAAGTTTTTTTTATAAACAGCAAACAAATAGGTGAATAATCGATAGACACCGTTCATAACGAGCCATCAGCCACTGGCCAGAGCCGCGCGCTCTGGCTAGTGGCTGATGGCTCGTGGCTGATGGACACAGGTGGTGTTTCGGCGCCACGAGGACGATAGTGAAAGCGTAAGTTCGGACATCGGGCAGTGATCTGAGACATGTGCTGATTGCTTATTTACTCTCCATGCATGAAGCTGGCGCTGATGCTTCGATGCTTAGAGAGCTGCAGATTGTCGTGCGCGCGATTCTTTCTCTGATTTCGTTGCTGTTGATCCAGACATCCAGTTACTGTATGGTGTGTACGCGCAGAATGTACAGCGGTCAGTCCGTAGCCAAACAGCAACGGATTGATAATTGTATGTTGGATAGCTGGGATAGTTCATGTATAGCTCGCGTTTCACTAAGTTATCTGTAAACTGTTTGTGACTATCAAACAGCTGATGACAGATCGACCAAGCCATAACATCCCTACATCTCATATTTAGATAAAACTATGTGTCGGGGGTTATCTGGGCCGTAGATTCACGCTGTGAAGTTTTTAGCCCCGTCAGTCAAATGGTTTTCGAGTTTCAGCCTCGGGCAACATTGTAATGTTATGCAAAACTCGAACTTGCGGAGGACCTAAGAGGCAGAGGGCCTCCCACCTAAATCATGCGAGTCATATAAACCTATATATAATCAAAATCGTCAGAAACCATAGATTAATATGGTATAATCATTTTTGTTCACAATTCGAAATTTTTGAATTTTAATATGTGATGTTAGGTCAGATCACGTGATTTTATGATGTGGCCATTTAAAATTCGGATATTTTTGCCATGCCAGAATCGACTTTGATACATAAGCCTTCGATGGTAAAAAATATGGAGATTGTTTTTTTCTCTAATATTTTATTTATATTTTTGTATTAGGAAAAATCATGGTCACCAGCACGTCTTTGCTAATAACTTTGCACGTAAGAGAGCTTAACTCAACATCATTATATTTGCCACGTTGAGCTGCATTCAATGATGCATAATTTGTTTTAAAGTTATTGAGAAAATCCGGTGCAGATTTCCCTCCCCATTAACACGCCATTGGCTGGGGGGGGGGGGGGTTTCGCCCCCCTGACGAACTTTCGCAATAGCTCAAAAACAAATAGCGCCATCGACGTGAAACTTCAGGTACCTTCTCCTACATCAATTTTACCTCTTCTGTGCAAACATGAAGCGATTTCGTCGATTTTTTCTCTCGAGATATAGCGAATTGAGTGATGTCACTACACAAGAGTTTGACACAAAAATCAGCTAAACTTTAGCAGGCCGTACAAATGCCATATTTTGAGCAAAATGCAATCGAAAAATGTGAAAAGATAGAAAATGGCAAGGGCTACCAAATGGCAATATCGGGTTTTAACATTTTGGTTTTTGACCCCCCAAAAATGCATTTTTTGTTGTAAAAATGTCCTCTAAATCAAATTTTTCAAACATTTTAAAAAAACTGGAAGATAGGCTGAAGAACCACATGTGGACAAGACCCAAACCAAATGTAAAAGCAATATCTTCATTTTTGACTGACTTATGGCTCCCTAAGTATGAGAAACTCATAACGTCATATTTTGAAATTACGTTTTCTGGCTTTTATTGATGACCAGATACAAACAAATAAATGTATTTGTACACTGTATTTCTGAGACAAAACTGGTCTAGAAGCATGCCTTTTGTATTTATATTGATCAATGTCAAAGTTTGACCTTATATGACCTGACCTTGACCTTATATGGTGTCAGATTGTGAAAATAGATGATACAATCGAATTCGACGTGCAGAATAACCCATAAAACATGTGTCTCATGGCTTTCGTAGACCTGTGACCTTTTGTGACCTGACCTTGACCTTGACATTTGCTTTCAATTTCACTTTTGCTGATGCTGGAGATCCATTATACATTTGAGAGCACTTGGGGGGGGGGGGGAGCACCTATTTGTCATCGGATGTATATAAAAAACGACATCGGCGGAGTAAATGAAGGCAAAATCTTACATACACGCAAACTTAATAACGAGAGCGATACAATACGTAAACAAAACTCAGATAATAATTTTATGGCAAATATCGGTTCAGTTTCGGCGCAGAAAAGATGATTCTGACAAGTGCCTGGACAATGAACAAGTACTATTTGGTGGCAATCGGCACAGTGGAAGGATAAGTTTGTTTCCTTTGCCAGGGACCGGGGTTCAAATCCTTCGACGGGCCTCGGAAAACTATCCGGCCCCAAATACCCCTCGGAACAGAATAAGAGTTCCAATTATTGCCTAGGTTCCAAGATAATGTAGTCTTAGTCCACAAATGCAACAAAACCAAATAAGTACTCTCGTATGTCACGACCGGTTGAGGACCTGAGGTGACCCTCAGCCGGTCAGAGGGCATTGGGCCTGAAGAGGCCTCTGGCAGGTCTTGATAGGATCTTAAGCTGGTCTGAAAGAGTCCACGGTCAGCCTGGGGTACCCTCGGTTGGTCTGAGAGGGCAGGCAACCGCCCTAAGAAGGCCTTCGGCCGGTCTGAGAGGGTATTTATACCCTCTTAGGCGGGTATGGACCCCTCCAGGCGGCCGGAGCGGTCCATTGGTCGTCTGAGATACCCCAGGCTGATCTGAGTTGATATTTTTTTCCGGATCTGAGAGGGCTTTATGTCCATCAGAGCAGTTCGGTTGATCTGAGAGGGCCCTCGGCCGGTCTGAGAAGCCCAGGTCAGATTTGAGAGGGCAGATTTTGAGGGTCTTAACACGCGCAGTGGAGGGTGGGGGCACTTTTGTGCCCTCCGCCCACATGTTTTTCGTGAATATTTCAAAAACGAAGCGGAGCAGGGCAGTGTTGTTTGCGCGACATTAACGCCAACTCAATAGCGTATCGTTTAACGCAAAAATCAAATCGATCGATACATTTTTGAGTTATATGGATTTTTTGTCCAAGATGGCGGCCAGAATCGCGGTCGGCAAATCGATATCTTCGAAACCAACAGTCAGATCGGAATGATTCAAACGCCATTCGGTAGACAATGTCAATGTTCATCCTCATAAACAATTTTGGACACATTGCTGGTGACCTGTGACGTCACAGAGGTAAAATTCCAAAAATTGTGACATTTGGCCAGATTTGTCCTTCGTGACCTCGTTTGACCTTGAAGATATTGACCGAAGGTCAATACAATTTGACAAAATTAGATACATAGCAACTACCTACCCTAAAAGTGTCATTATTCTACCTTTCATTAGGCCGGTCTGAGAATTCTACCTTTCATTAGGCCGGTCTGAGAATATGCTATGCAGGTCTGAGAGGGCACATGACAGGCCTGAATTGGCCCTCTGCCGGTCTGAGAGGGCACCGTGCTGGGCCGAGAGGAGAGGGCCTCGTCAGGCCTGATGGAGACCCTTCCAATCGTTTTTTTATTTTTTTCTTCAGACTCTTGAGTTTTTATGGGAGCAAAACATATTGTTTGCCTCTCGAACTTCTTGGGAGGGCTCCCATTGCCCCTTCAGCTCTTCCATCACCCCCGGGTTCGACCCACGGCATTTAACCGCTTGATCCTAAGACAGTGTGTCACATATCTATAGCTACAACTATTTTCCCAGCTCTCGATCCAGTTTCCCGAGCCCGGCAGGGCCTTGAGATTTCGACGCCTTGCTATGGGGGTCTAACAAACACCCCCTCGACAATTGGCACAGCGCCGCAGTTAAGGTCCCCAGAAGTCATGCAAGGTAACATTTGGCATCTTGTGGATTTTGCCCCAGCGCCTTTTTTCCTTCGGGAACTAAGATCGCAGGAAATAAACAGAAAAACAGCCGATAACTCTTGAAAAAGCCCCCCCCCAATTAAGAACACCCCAATAGTTAAGCTTTAGGAAGTCATAAAAAGATTATGCTGAGGATTTGCTAAATAACAGTTTTTCGTTAATAATTATTTACATAATGAAGATGACATGATTTTAACACCATTGTGTTTGTCTCATCAAGATGCTTTCAGTCACAACAAGCATGACCGGGTTTGGTCAATCAAAACTTGGATTTCAGGTCAAGGTCATGTGATGACTCAGGTGGGTTATGTTGCATATTGTGAAACGCGTCTCGATGAGACAAACACAATGTAATTTATGCCACTTAACTATATTCCCTGCGGTGAGCAGATTCTGCACCCCAGTGGTTTTTAACTTGCCGCTTCTAAACCGTTAAACCTAGCGTCTTGAAACTTTGTGGCTTTTCCTAACTTTAAATGGCACGTGTTTGTCAAAATTTTGAAGAAAAAATAATCGTGTCAGCAGAGGCGGTGCCAGGCCCCTGTTTTGGGGAGGGCGTTACGAATGCGGTTGTGCGGCGCATACTTTCTTCGTAGTTTGAGGTGCAATAAATGCATCAGAAACATTTTAAATGAAATATGCATGATACATACTGGGATAATACATGTTTGTTGGCAAAGGTGCACTCAGGTACAAAAAAATGGAAGGCAATACCATACCTCAAATTAGGTCCAACTTCAAATTAGTAAGATGATAGAAGTGTTACTCGCATGGTGCCCCCACGTTGTTCTCCTGAATCTGCCTATGCGCAATATATTAAATTTAACCAACTACAGCAAGTAATGCTCACATGTGACGTTCATGTCGTCCCAAACAATCACGAACAGCACAACTTTGTTATTAGAAAATGCCCCCCCATTTTACATCCCCTGAATACGCCTATGATTTTTTATCTTGGTATTTATCTTTTAGTATATATTAAAGACCAGTACATCTGAAGCTCAACAACGTTTGGTGCATGCACATCGGCCGAACCACATGGCCGCAGTGACCTTTCTAAAAACACCAAAAATATGTGTTTGTTTTCCCCCTGGCCCCCCATTTTGTAACCAAAAATAAACTTCGGGCCACTAAACAAAATATCTTGTCATGACGAATCGAATAGCGTTTTTTTTCTCATCGAAATCGACCGAGCGGTTCTCGAGATCTCTGGGGGAAGGGGGGCAGAATCTGCCCCCCTTCCCCCATAATCTGTTAACGTAATTTTGGCCGCCCGCAGGGAAATAGGGTTAACACTTTTTCGAAGGTAGGTTTATCTGCGTTTTATTTGAAGCTATGACCTAAAATGACCTTTGGTCAACAATTGCGGAGAGATTGCGCTAAAGATCAGTGATTAGGTGGAAGAAAGAATTGCGGGGCACCACCGTTTTCTCGTCATTTCCGGGGAAAAAACTTGTTGTTGAGGTCTTCAAACATTCCGCCGCCAGCAGCAGGGTCAGTTCGAGTACCTACCTCCTTAAAGGAAATAGTTCACCTTCAACATTAGTTTTAAACTGAAATAGCAGTTTTGTAGCCCGTGTTGGGAAACTCCTATCTGCAAGTTTGCTTGACTGAAAAGACTCTCCAGCCGAGTATATTTGATTTTTTTTTACGAAGGAGTGCGGTGCTGGCGAAAGAATGTGGTGCTGGATCTAGCCCGGGCAGAGGCTATACCATCAGCCAATCAGCTTGAAGCTGTTGCTAGCAAGCTAACCGCCGGCTACCGGTTGGCGCATCTCTAATGCGAGTCTATCCTTACGCGACTACTTTCGAATCCGATTGACTGAACCATTTTTTTAATTCGTGTGACGTCAGGGCTCTGACTCAGAGAGTATGCATATAGTTTTGATACACAATAATGATTTACGGCCTTCTGTCCTGAATCGGCGCGATATAAGGCCATTTTTGACAATACAAAAAGAAATTGTATTAACAAATATCAAATCGTGTTTGGGAAAAATTTCCAAGGTGAACTATTTCCTTTAAATGGAATAGGTCACCTTGAAAGTTGTCTTGAAATTCAATCATACGGTGCATCTTGAGCTCAAAACTAGGAATAAGGCTTTGGTTTGGACAACTGATGGATATATGTGGAGAAAGAAGTAAGTTTCTCTTTGCATTTCACGATTAATCGTACGATAGCAGCTGGCGTTCTGGCTCCGCCCCGCTCCGCCTGACGCCAAGTACAGTCTCTGACAAGGGGCCGCCACGCCGCCCGGGCGGCTGAGCGGATATTAACGAGGCGCCGTGATCAGAGACTACGTGCCAGAGAGTGTACCTGCCTCCGGCGGCGGGCGTTCATGTCCCGATCGTGGCCCAGAACAGCGGACATGAAACCGGACCCACTAGTCCTGTGTCGAAATTACTTAACGTAGGGAGGTAATTCTTTCACCACAACCCATTTTTAGATCTGCTCTACAAATCTGCTATCTCAGTCCAAAACCCCATGTTAAAGGTGAACTAAGGGAGATAATCACCTTTTCCACACATATGGAGTTAGCGCCTGAAATCGATAGAAGAGGCCAAACTATGATGTAAATTCATCACATTTTGCATATAAACATTCCTACCGAAAGATATTGGCAGTTTCCTACTGATAGCGATCCACGCTTATATCGGTCGGTACTCAGCAAGTACTCGGTAGCGAATTCTGTAAATTACCCACCCTACGCATTGCTATTTATCATGAAGGTATACAATATGTTTCCTGCACTCTATCTTTTGCGAATATGTGCCAAAATTTGTATAAACAATGAACAATCATTTGAAAAAAGGTGCATTGAAATCGGCAGTTTAGCTTGACACCGGCCGGCCGGTGCCAAGCTAAACTACGGCGACCTATTTAGTGTCGGAGATTTGTTTACAAGTGCCAATTCAACAACGTTGAACAGATTGATGGAAATGCGCCAAATGTTGCGCTTTCCAATAGTGGAGGGAAAATACCGATCATTCATTTTTCCAAACTTCCAACTTTGAATTAGGGAATATTTTTATTTAATTCTTAAATTTAGATCACAACATTTTAATACCATAACGGTAGCCAAATAAGTTGTTGCTAACTAAATCAAAAGGTGATTATCTCCCTTTAAATATCGGTTTCGTTGCACTCAGTTGCATTACTCGTACTCCCATTACCTCTACGCTGTGTCATGCATACTTGTATCATTAATCATCACCACTTTATCATCACTCTCATTTAGGTGACGTAACTAGGCATATTTAATTAACTAATTAAATTAATGGCAGTTAAATATATTCATAAAAATTAAATGGACTGGTACATACAAACACGCGTACGTATACTTAACGTTTGCCTTGATCACACATCCTCTACCTCGCGCTTGTTTTGAAAGATACAAATACCTACTGAGAAGTAATAACAAAATAATAAATAGCATAGATTACCTACTGAGAATAAAGGTCGAATTAAACATATATTTTCACATGAGAATATGCTTTAGCTGCAATACAAATACAATATAGCTCCATCACAGATTCACACGGATTCACGATGCTAAGGTCGAATAGCATCAGTCATACATTCAGAAAATAAAAAAAATCGGTAACTTGAAGAGGACAAATTTGCGCGCCTTCGGCGCGCATTTTAAGGCTTCAAACATTTCGGTGGCCGTTCTTCTCTTCATATCTACTTCTGCGTGACAGATTAAATTAACTGCAACTCTTGTGATTCATCAGACAAGTACAGGTCATGTGCCGTACACAAAACCCGAAAGTAAAACAAGATGTGGCAGGTGGATGTCCAAAGCTTATCATCGGAAAAATGTGTGGGTGCCCCCCCCCTTCCCAGTCAAAATCTCTTCAGGAGGCCCTGGCCAAAGGTGTCCTCAATGTTGAGCTCAGGTTAATCGTTTAGCCTTCAGATGTCATCAAAGGTCAAACAGGCTATTTTTGGCCAAACAATTTTTCGCAAAGAACTTTTTACCTAATAAAGATCAGGCAATAATGTTGCTCGTCAAGGTGTTTTTAATCATGTTCATGGTAACCAGGTTAGCACAATTTTAAAATTTGACATCCTCAGGTCAATGTCAAGTGGTGACCCAAGTAGGTCATGTTGCACATTGGGAGACGTGTCTCGACGAGACAAACACATTGGCACCGGTCTCACTTCTCTATTTTTATTCTGTCGAGAGTTATTGCCAAACAAATTGTTGGTGACCTCGGCTGACCTCAGCTGACTCTGTAGGGGTCACTGAACAAAAATTGCTCCTGTGTTATCAATAATGGTCTATGCTAACATGATCCAGAAGGAATTGAACTGATATCATGCGTATACTCGGAATAGGAGGCATTTTTATATTTTCCCATTGACTTATAATGGGGAGGTCACGAAATTGACCGACCTTACGGCAGTGATATTCACAAGTCCAAGGAATAAGAATTATAGCAATCTATAACCTTATGAAATCCTGTACGTTTGAAACCGATCGAACAAAAGCTGTGGCTTGGTACGACTGCAAACGTTTTGGAGATAGGGTCACGTGACCAGGCCTGGTGACCTGACCTGAGATGACCTGAGGTCAAAACTTTCACACAATGTGGGTAATTGATGGTTAACAGCTGTGCCACATTTGGCGGCGCTGCGCGTCGCCGTTTTTCCGCTATCCTCGAAAAAACCTAAGGGGGCGCCTACCCCCTTCACGGCGAGGGTTAAGCTAAACCGTGGCAAGGAACAGAGGACTGAAAACCTGAACTACACATACTGATCGCTTCACAAAACTTGAAAACAGCCATAACAATTTGACAATGATGCTAAATAAGCCAATTTAGATGCCCTCCTTCTTTAGTCATATGACCCTTTTCAGGCATTAATTAAAGGTTCCTTGCTAAGCCTGAGAGGGTCCTTGTCAGACCTAAGAGGCCCTTTCCAGGCCTGAGAGGGCCCTTACTAGACTTAGGAGGAACCTGAGTGAATTTTAGGGGATATTGGTCGATCTCAAGGGCCCTCGGTAGATCTCAATGGGCCCTCGGTCGATTTCAGGGGCCCTCGGTCGATTTCAGGGGCCCTCGGTCGATCTCAGGGGCCCTCGTTCGATCTCAAAGGCCCTTGTTTGATCTCAGGGGCCCTCGTTTGATCTCAGGGGGCCCTCGGTCGATCTCAGAGGGCGCTCTCTCGATCTCAGGGATGCTCGGTCGATCTCAGGGGCTCTCGGTTGATCTCAGGTACACTCGGTGCATCTCAGGGACCTTCGGTACATTTCAGGGGGCCCTCGGTCGAGCTCAGGGGCCCTCGACCGATCTCAGGAGGCCCTCGTTGTATCTCAGGGGCCCTCAGTCGATCTCAGGGGCCTCGGTCGATCTCAAGAGGGGGGGGGGGGCTCGGTCGATTTGAGGAGGCCCTCGGTGTAATTCAGGGGGCCTGCCGTACCTCTCATGGGCCCTAGGCTCATCTCGGAGGGCCCTCTGTGTATCATATGGAACCTTCGGTGCATCTCAGGGGCCCTCGGTCGGGGTCAGGGGCCCTCGGTCGATTTGAGAGGGTCCTCGGTGTATCTCAGAGGGTCCTCGGTGCATCTCAAGGGGCCCTCGGTGTATGCGATGGTGGTCGGGGGTAGCCCTCAAATTCCAAAATTTCTTGCGTGTTTCCAACCGATTTATTGACCTCTACTAAAAAGTTGTATCACTTTATTGTAGCCTCATCCAGCAGGTGGACGTGACTTCCCTGGCGGAGCGCTGGGGCTGGCTGGCCGGGTGGACGAGGCTGGGCGGGCTGTACCGTGGCGGCGGTCGCAGTTAAACGTTTGGTTTCTTCCAGACAGGGTGCTTTAATTTAAGCTTTTGCTTTTGCGCCCTTCTGCTTCTGCTTTATGTTGAAATGCTAATTAATTTATGTTTAATAAACATGCTGATGATGATGATGATGCCAGAGCCCTCGGTGTATCTACGAGCCCTCGGTGCATTTCAGGGGCCATCGGTTGATCTCATGGGTCCTCAGGGGGCCTTCGGTCGATCTGAGTGGGCCCTTAGTGTATCTCAGGGGACACCCGTGCATCTCAGGGGCCCTCAGTGTATCTCAGAGGGCCCTCTGCGTATCTCAGAGGGCCCTCTGCGTATCTCAGGGGTCCTTCGGTGTATCGCAGGGGCCTTCAATGCATCTGAATGAGAACTCGTTCAATCTCAGTGCACTCGGTCGAGCTCGGGGCCCTCGGTCGATCTCAGGGCCCCTCAGTAAATCTCAGGGGCCCTCGTTGGATCTCAGGGGGTCCTCGTTCGATCTCAGGGGGCCTTCAGTCGATCTTATTGGGCCCTTGGATCTTGGTGCACCACAGGGAGCCCTCGGTGAATCCCAGGGACCCTCGGTTGATCTCAGGTGTAATTCGATATCAATGGGTACCAGTTCTGCGTTAACTTACGGAGAAAAAGTTGGGGGGCCAAAACATATGGTGGGCCCCCTCCACTTTAATAAGTGTGTGTGTGTGTGTGGGGGGGGGGCAAGTGCCCCCTGCCTCCCCCTGTTCCTACGCTTATGCTAGCGGTATGAATTTGACTTCAGTCGCCATATTTTGGAATAGTTCATCCCACATAGGTTGGCAAAACACATTCTTCGTACAGTTAGAAGAAAACTTCAGCGTGGCTATTGGTACATTAAAAGGACTGCGCCACTTTTTCGCAAATTCATACCTTGTGTGCTGCTAAATATGTGTTCATGACTATTCAAAGTATGTATTACAATTACTTTTCCTAAAAACGCATCCACTTCGAGAAGAGCACTTTTGCTAAATTCTGAAATAATGGCATGACTAATACTTCTTTCAAAACCCGTAGATAATGCTACCATATAGATCATCAGTGACGTTTGATTTATTGGCACGCCACAGACGAAGCATTGCACTCTCGGTCACCTGTGCAGGCGGAGGCGTCAAAAGGCTGTACAAAACCACCCAAGTAACTATGGTAATCCAAGCAATACAAACATAAGCGAAAGAGGTTGAATTGGCCTACTATAATCGTCCGCATGGCCGTGAATATAAGATGAACACTCAATCAGCAGCGATCTCAGGTGTATTTGTACAAACCAGGCAGAAAATGCATGAATATCATATAATTTGGATATTTGCATTTGTGTGATTAGTGTTCCTTTCCGAGCAATGCAGCTCAACGATAGCGCCCTGAAACTCGAAGCACGTTTTCGTCCTTTATAGAGTTGGCACACGGTCCGCATCACTTATTGGGAGGAGGGGGAGGTACAAGGAGTTAGCAAACTCCTTAACCTCGCTTTCAGCTGGTGCAGGTAGCACAATGGGTGCCTTCTGAGATTAAAAAAAGCAGTGGTCGACTGAACTGCGTATTGTCTTCTTTGATTGTAGGTAGCGTCGCAAAAATGTACGACTGCTTAGCAAAGTCACAGTCACATCACCGTGAATCGCAGCTATGCTTTTTCTGTTTTTGCGTTTTTTACGTTTGGAATATTTTTAGTTTTACGTTTTTACGTTTTTCCCTTTTATGTTTTACGCTTTTTACGTTTTACGTCTTTTACGTTTTACGTTTTTTATGTTTTACGTTTTACGTTTTTTTGCGTTTTACGTTTTTTTACGTTTTTCATGTTAGACTCAAAATTGTGCAAAGCCAACGTAAACATGCGCTACCGGGAAGCAAACTTTTCTGATGCGGCCAGGCCGAGGTAACTGCGTGGATTCGAAGCCTCACTGCCTTTGGTTGGTGGCCTATCATTAATATATGCCATGACCTTATACAACTGTACTTGCCGTCTGTCGTCTGTCGTCTCAGACAGGATTTCAGCTGAATCCTCTCTAGCCCACACATATCCTTCACATATCATCAGGACGTGACTGAAGAAAGCTGCAGTCACGTCCTGTCAAGCCTAAGCCAATTATCGGCTGCTTAGCTGCGTGATAACGAAGCCTCCGTTTTGTCTCAAACACAGCCTTGTCAAATCCACTTCAGCCAGTAATCCTAACTGGCCACTAATCCCATTACCCTAGCCGACTCCACTGAGTGGTGTCGACTCCACTGAGTCGTGCACTTCGCCCCCTCACCTGGCACGGCCGCGTTCCGGTGCCGTCCCTGCAGTGATGACGTGGTCCTGTGCAGGTATAAGAGGGCCATGGAGTCCGGCCGGTCGACAGTCCAGTTCGCAGTGGGCACAGGGAGCAGCAACGCACCCCGTCACACACCGTCACACGAACAGACAGACACGATGCGGTGTTTAATACTGCTCGGGTTGGTGTCGACGGCCCTCGCGCTGCCGGTCCAGGATGTGTCCACCATTTTCAAACCGAAGGAGAACCCCAAGGGTGAGTACCTACCATGATTCTATTCATTGGAGATTTTTTTCTGCAATTTTTGGTTACAGTTTTAAATGAGGAAGAAATCCATATCTGTCTGTATAATGTCACATGGTAGCAGTTATGCTGCATTATTGATTTATCATCCATCGGGAAAAAAATATTTTGATTGGTGTAAATATAAATGTTAAAGGATACCTGTCAAATAATTGTAATAATCAAAGTGTTGAAGTGTAATATAAGTTAAGTGAAATATGCCTTTGCGGAGGAACATATATTATACTCAAATTGGTCAACAATTAACGTTTGCATTATCGCACAAGATATGAGTAGTTGTTTTTGTCATTTGTTCGTGAATGACAAAGAAGAGTGGTTTGTAATTAAACAAAGTAGCTACTCAAAGCGGTATGAATATATCTATTGGGTAACCAAGTGATTATGCATCCATTATTCAGAGCATTTGGGTATTGTCATCGCGTAACAGTTAACAGCTGCCCGTGCTCTTTGCTGCGGTAGTTAGCAATGCTGCGGTAGTTAGCAATTGCTTCCGCACCATTTTCTCAACAGTCTCCACAATTTAATTTATAATTGAATAGCGTGACATTCCAATGCGAGTATTCCGTAAAATTATTGGATGACATCGAACACAATTTTGTTATTTTTGTCATAAGATACAGATACAGAAACTTAGGTTAGTTTTTACAATTATATTTAAGCCTGTCCTAGACACTTGCAAAATTGCAACTCCATCAAAATTTACAATATGAGGCACATGCATTAAATGCAACGGTAATTTTGAATAACAAAATACTTCAAATGCAATTAAATTTGACAACCTTTTAATCTACGAACATAAAAAGGGGACAAACTCAATGCGCGAGCTTATATTACTTTCCGCATTGCGAGTACATCAAGAGTCTTATCTTAACCTCATAATTAAGTTCGTCAATATACTCGTAAACTGATCACGTTGTGCATGATGCTCGAAACGTATTTGATATTGATAAAATACACAGAACCAATCTCTTAAAGTGCAAAACATTTATTACATTTAATAGTCACCGAGTCAGTCATATTCTTAGCTGAAGATAAAGGACCCAGACACGTGTCTATACTTGCCACCCAAACAGCAGATACAGACAGCTCTGTTACCCGAGCTGGTCGCTTAATCTGACTGATGTGAATATTTTCAGCCCTTTGCTACACAACTGGATCGGTGGCGGGCGATCCCTGCACCTTCTGCAAGTGCTTCTCTCCGGGAAATTGTATCGTAAGTTTCTCCCAAATGTCTCCAAGTATCTCCCAAATGTTCCGATTGTCGTTACATGTGTCCTAAATGCTCAATCTGTTACGCTAATTTAAAAGGTGAAAGTCCATTGCGATGTCTGTAATTTTATGACAGGGTGTTGATGAGTGTTTTAGATGTTGACCGTAACACATGCATGCTACATCTGTTACGGACGCTATTTTGAATCTCATTCTCGCCCTTGCACGCAGCGTGTGACACAATACTTGCTGTACAAAGTTTGTTACGATATAATTATCCGCAATTGTATGGCAAGCTTGATTCACTGATAAAGATCTTCTTAGCCAAACGATACAACAACACAAATATCAAATATCTTTATGTCTCTGGAGAATGAAGGTACCACTTTGACTTATCACCTTTGGTATTCCTGTTTTAAAGATATCATGTGTGTGATGTAAATCATAATGCATATGTTGTAGACATTCATGTTTAATAGACGAATATTACATACTTTTGCTAGGACAAGGCTGTGCTTATTGTGTGGAATTATTTTTCGTATACAAAAGTTATTATCTAAGTAAAAACGAAAATTGTGACGTTTCTTTTTCGGCATGTGGTTTATGTGTGGTTTAGTGGTTTCAACCGAGCGGGCGCGAAGCGCCCGTGAGGTTTCTCGTCAACCTACTAGACAAATTTGCATTTGACCCGGCCCGACCCGGGCCGACCCGGCCATACAGACGCTTTTCGGAAGCTAATAACTTTGCAACCACTGCTCCGATTGAGATTGGGTCTTCACCTTTGAATAGGTCCATCAAACCAATTTTGTTTTTGGTTTGATGCGTTCTGATGGAGGTGGTACCACAGCGCGTGGCAGTTGGCAAACGCGAACGTCGAAATGAACAAAATACCTTACTAAAATGATTCTTGATAACAAAAAATGGCTGTATTATTCTAAGCATTGATTTATACGCTGAAGCATGCTACCACGTGTGCTCCCTTACCGTTTCATATTTCAAACCTGTTTTAGCTTTACCAGAGCGCGCTCGCTCGGTGATCGCCCAAAAAGGCGTTTTACTGGTATGTATAGACAAGGTGCTAGTTATTTCACATGTCACATGCGCAAACATCACCAGTTTGCGTCACCGTTTCCACCATTTTCACCCCCCGGGTATTGCCTGATATGGTTTTGAATATGAATGAGGCCTCATATAAAAAGACACGCACCTCTACCGGGAAGGCGCGATGTGAGCCTGTCTGATAATATTAGATTACAGCCGCGGCAGCGCTGGCGAGGCCAGACATCGCGCTTGCTGCTCCCGGAAAGCGGACCATTGTGTCAGAATGTGCCGTATTTGGTGCACTCCTCGCATGCACATGAATGCCTCGCATGCATGCTCCTCGCATGCACGTTTTTCATGACCGCGTCGCCCAGTTTGGTGGCGAGCCGGGTCACTTTTGAACCGGCGATGTTCCGCACAGCTCACCGACCAAGGTCACTACTTTCGCTCGACTGCGCTGCCCACTTTCCGGCCCCGCGGCCGCTATGGCGGGTGAACAGTGCATGAGACATCGACACAGCCGCAGCAGGGCGATACGGCCAACGACGCGGAGCGGGCTTATCCCGGATCTGCAGCAGGCCCATCCTTCCTGTCCAGACGGAACAGTTTTGTCTGGCGGATCATTTTTATTTTAGCGAAGCATTTCCTTTGCTCAGGAAATTATTGTCTTTGTTATCGTAGTTCTGCAGGTACGCTAAAATTCGACTTTCCGTCTGGACGGATCTTCGGTCAGTTGTATTGGATGGCTCATGTCACCATCGCGCAATGCACGTCATTCCAGGAGAAAAAGTCTCGAAACCATTATCCGAATGAATTGTTGTTGGGTGCACAATGCACATAGTGGTTGACCTCGAGGCTTTATCGTGCTGACAAGATGATGCTGCACCCTGAGAAGGCTTCTTTACGACCAAAATCCCGAGGCGATTTCACAATTTCACAGTATTCTCATAAACAACCGTTTGACTGCGTCGTTTTTGCAATCAGTGTTCTTAATCTGATGTCAAGAGCTCCTGACAGGGAACGCGAGGTCACCATTGAGCAACGCCGGGGTCAGCGGGGTCCAGGAATACAGGTCACGAAGGATTTCATGTTACCTAACAATTGTTCATCATCACTGCCATTTCCACCCCCGAAGAATCGCGCAAAAGAATGTGCGTACGTACTTGGAATACATCAATTCATTTTGTTTTGCAAAGAAAATGCATGGGTCTTTGCAAGAAAATGCACAAATGATTATCATATAAAGTATTGATGCTCATAACATGAAATGAAATGATCATATACAATATTGACTTAATAGTTTCACTGGGGATCATGCATCAAATTGCAATCAATGCAGTATTAAAGTGACTAAAAGTGACTGAACTGTAAGTGTGGTCACTAAACGCTGAATTAGCCATGCTCCTATCTTTCAATCGCGTACAGGCATCCTAATTCCTAATGACCCTTGTTTCGTGTAAACGGAGTGTAGTTTGACGAGGATGGCTACCACAAGGTACCCACACAGTCCTGCACGAGTCATCAGCACTTTAGGACGTTGGAACATGCAAGGTACAGGCTGGAATTCCACAGGAATGGTAAAATACTGGTGGATAGGTGACCCGCCAATTCTCTAAAAAAATATCGGGAGATGAGAGGGTGCATGGCAGCACAGCCTCAGATTCGCACAATCAATCAATACAATGATCAGTCGTAAATTAACCTTCTTTAAATCTTGCAAATTTATCTGAGAAAGTCGTTAAAGCCCTGAAAATCAAGCATTGGAGTATCGGTGGGTATCACATGTTCAGTGTCTTAACGGAAGTGGGCTAATATCGACCTCCTAAAAATGAGGTGCCCTGACTCTTGTTAAGATGTCCACGCGCAAGGTTCATTTTCTTCTTTGTACGTGCCACGTCATTGTATCATTGTATCACGACTCACGTGTTGATCACGTCGGCACAGGGGCCAGCCGGGCCGGGCCACGCTAAGTGTGGCCTCTGAGCTTCAGGGGCGAGGCGGGCAGACAGACAGACAGACAGAGTCAGATTACCAACAAGTTATTACAAATATGGAACTACGAAAGATTCTATCAACAAAAGATCACATACTTCCTTAAAAGTAAACATTATAGATCACATGAAGCTAAGCTCGGCAGAGAGGCACAGTAGTCTAAAAAGCGTGTCTGATGTGGATAGCTACTGAAGAAGGCTCATAAGGGAAAATACATTTGGGATTATTGTCGATATTTTCACTTAACATGAGCATAAGGATATACATCTTCCTACTAATAATTACAATAATGCTCAGATTAACGTTTGATAAAATTATAAGCGTGTCTGATTTAATTGTCAATATTCCACGTTGCAGGTATTTAGTGCCAGTCAGGTCTTAACCAAGTTACACAAATCAGGACTGGCTGTCGATCTGTGGGTGTTGTCAATTAGGACCTGGGCGCTCTGACGGTGCTGTCTGTTCGTCTGTTCCAGCCGGTGACAGCAGAGTGTGACTGGGACAAGAATGAGGCAGAGCACAAGGCCAAGGACTGTGAGCCCGTGTACCGGGAGGGCATCTGCTGTCCAACTGTCAAGTGCCCCGAGGGCACCACCACAAGCCCGGAGGCTCCCGCTGAGCCCGCAGCAGCAAGCCCAGAAGCCCCAGCCGCGGCCGGCTACGGACAAGCCCCAGAAGTGCCGGTGGCCACTGAGCCGGAAACCCCTGCTGAGCCCGCGGCTGCCGAGCCGGAGGCCCCTGCTGAGGATGTAGCTTACCAACCGGAGGCTCCTGCTGAGCCTTCTGTTGTCGAGCCGGAGGCCCCTGCTGAGCCTGATGTTGCCGAATCTGAGGCTCCTGCTGTACCTGTGGTTGTCGAGGAGGTTCTTGTTGTGCCTGCGGTTGTCGAAGAGGAGGTTCTTGTGCCTGTGGTTGTCGAGAAGGAGGTCCTTGTGCCTGTGGTTGTCGAGGATGCGGTTCCTGTTGCCGTCGAAGTGGAGGTTCCTGTTGCTGTTGAACTTGTCCCTGTCGAGGTGGAGGTTCCTGTTGAGCTTGTCGTCGTCGAGCCGGTCACCATCGAAGAGGTGGTGATACCAGCGCAGACCAAGCCTGTTGTTGCCTACGAGGTCGAGGTTCCGGTTTCGGAGCCCGTCGTGACTCAACCTGAAGTTCTTATCGTGCCGGAGGCCGCGTATGCTGAAGCCCCTGCCGAGCCAGCCGCTACCGAGCCGGAGGCCCCTGCTGAACCCGAAGTAAAGGAGCCAGAGGCCCCTGCTGAGCCTGAAGTGAAGGAGCCAGAGGCCCCTGCTGAGCCCGAAGCAAATGAGCCGGAGGCCCCTGCTGAGCCTGAAGTAAAGGAGCCGGAGGCCCCTGCTGAGCCTGAAGTAAAGGAGCTGGAGGCCCCTGCTGAGCCTGAAGTAAAGGAGCTGGAGGCCCCTGCTGAGCCCAAAGCAAAGGAGCTGGAGGCCCCTGCTGATCCCGAAGCAAAGGAGCCGGAGGCCCCTGCTGAGCCTGAAGTAAAGGAGCCGGAGGCCCCTGCTGAGCCCGAAGCAAAGGAGCTGGAGGCCCCTGCTGAGCCTGAAGTAAAGGAGCCAGAGGCCCCTCTTGAGCCTGAAGTAAAGGAGCCTGAGACTTCTTACGATAATGTCCCGGAAGCCGCTAACGGATACGGAGTGCCTGACGCCGCTCAGTCACCGATTGAACAGTACTTCGAGGCCAGCCTGGAAGGCAAGGACGCCGACGCCAAGCCGGGCATCGTGCTAAAAGGCACCTCGGCCCTACAGCTGGCTGAGGAGATCTCCGAGCCGGAGGACCAGCTGCTGGAGGCCACGATGACAATGGAGCAGCTGCAGCTGGCCCAGGGGCCCGTCCTGGAGAGCACCGCACCGGAGAAACTGGCCGCGGAGATCTCCAACCACTTCCCCGGCGACGAGATGATAAAGGAGGTGATTGCTGAGATCACCGGCCCTGGTGCCGAGGTGATCGGTGAAATCATCTCCGAGATGAACGCCGCGCCGGCCAAGGAGGCCATCCAGAAGGAGATGGAGCGTGTGGAGCCGAACCCGCTGCAGACCCAGGAGGTGGTGCTCGAGATGACGCCCGACCAGATCAAGAAAGTGATCGCCGCGCTGGCGCCCGAGGAGGGCGTGGTGTCGCGGGACGAGGCCGTGTACGAGGTGCTCACTGAGATGGCGCAGGATAACGAGCCGGCCGCCGCTGAGACACCCGAAGCCGACGCAAACGACACCAACCAGGGCGAGGTGCACACGGAGATCATCACCAAGAAGGAGCCAATCGTGATCGCCAGCAACGAGCCGTTGATCATCATTAGCGACCAGCCGGTGGTGGTCGTCAACGAGGAGCCCGTGCTCGACAACGACATCTACAACGGCGTGTACGGCGAGGAAGTGAAGGCGGCTTACAACTTGCCCGACGAGATCCTGGCGGCCGGCTCCTCGATCGACGAGACCATCTTCCTGGGGACGGTGGCTGAGGCGGACCCGAAGGAGGAGGCCTCCGGACAGATGAAGAGCGTCGACGTGAGGTCCCTCTTCTCGGAGGAGCCGGCCCCCGAGGAGCAGATAGAGGGCAGCGGCGACGAGGTCTGAGTCGGCGTGGTTACAACACTGACTGGGAGACCAGCGGCGCTTCGTCAGCTGACCCGACGCTCGCTGTCAGCGGTGGTGTCGTTAGAAAGGCGTCTTTGGAGTTCAGGAATGTATTCCTCACGGCCTGTGGGCAGTCATGATCATGTCCACAGTTAGGTCTCCAGGGACAGTGACGACACTGCGAGATTGTGTCCATAGAGGCCACGAAGAAGTGCCTTGTGATATCGCTGTGTCTCTCCTGTATATTTTTCTTTTCTTTCGAGACGTTGCTTTATTGGCTGGCGATTTCAATAGCGGACATTTTTAGTTTAAAATTTGTGTAGATAGTAGTAGCCCAAACCTGTGACTTCTATAATAAACTGGCTTAAACAGTATTCATTGCGTAGCATAGGAATATTTTTCGCCTAGTTTTGATTCAAAATAAGCGAAACTATACTTATGGTGTGATTAGTGATGAGTGATGATGTGACGTGTCAACTGGATGTGCATAATATATATCAACTGTTAATGTGAACATGTTTTTATGCTCTCTAAAAGATTGAAGTATCACTGGGAGTTTCCACCTGAATACAAACCACAGACTGGCCATGCGGTTATCAAGACAAACTCATCACTGCCTGAAAGCAAGAGCTCGATCAATCAACGACTCGTATCAAGCAGTTAATCTTTTGGATGCGGCCAAATTGAGACATCCTAAGCTTGGATGAAGTTGCACACGAGGCATCGGATGCTAGGCGCCCACCATATGCCACTCTGTCATGCGGCTGTATTGGTAGACATACAGACAGGACTCCTCTTTATCTCTGTCTTCACTCCACCACTGGTAGTAATGGTGTCATTTATCAGGGTAACACTCAACTGGCCGTAACTGGTGTGGATAGCGGTCTCCAAGGACTGGGCCTCAGTCAATACTCTCCTTTGATGTTGCCGCCAAGAGCTGATGCCATCAAATATCCTGTCCCATCGAGGAAGATACCCGACTACTCGCTGCTTTATTTTGACACTAAATGACAAGCTTAATCAGTTTGACCATGACAATACTACGAACAATACCGAAAAGAACAGTGCACGAAAGAGGAGCGTGATGTTTCTCGTCACGTGATTTCGGTGTTGAGCGGCAGAATACTGTGCTGCCATTGTCAACCTAATTGGCTGGTCGCTCGTCGGGACGGAGTGACAGGTATCCGGGGTGTATTGCGCCGCGGGAGGGCCGGTTTTCCTGTTACCCTCGCTGCAGTGCAGGACCTGTCGGCCACGCCATGCCGACTGGAACCGAATGGAGGACGCTCGCCGGGCCCCTGTCAAGGTCATTTGGTCCAGTGACAGCATGCCATCCACATTTCCACATGTCCAGTGGCGTATTATCAATCTAATCTATCCTAGTGTTGGCACGAAAAGAGCCGAAACTGGATTAGCTCATGACTGTATTAACTTGATTGCTATTGTTTGTCATGTCAAGCTGTTATGTCAAGCTGACTGTAAACTTTTGAGCGGTTTCTTGGAATATTTTTTTTCTGTTGATGCTTATGATGAGCGACAGAAAGCAGGATCAACGAAAATACTGCGCATTGCACAGGGCCTCCCGTAAGGATTTTGGACTGGGTGGGCATTTTAGCGAGGCGGGTTTATATTATAATGGATAGGGGGCACCGGCGCCTCCCTTTAGCCCTAGGGCGGGGGGCAACATGTTTTTTGGTCCTCCCTTTTGTTCCAGTCTCATTTCCTCGTGATACCCCTACGGTCTGATTCAAATAGCAAAATAGTGCTCCAGTCTTCCTAAACCTCAAATTTTGCGCTTCTTGGCGGCGCAATTGTTATGTGGCTGTCAATTTCTTCTCAATGTTAATACTTCTGACGTTTCAGGACAGTTGTGTGCAGATTTCTCTTCTAGACCCTGCATAGCAAAATCCTGCTTGTAAGTACATCTTGCAACCGGCGAAGATTGGCAGCGCTCAAGCCGCTTGGAGCATTTGGGGTTATCAAATAGTAATAATGTATCAACTTTGACCCGCGCACTGCAGGGGAGGTTGATTTCCGCCCCCCCCCTCAGGTTTTTCAAAGATAGCAAAAAAACGGTTTTCGCACACCTGTCAGGACATCAATTGCGCACACTTTGAAAAAAAATAACCTAGGGTCATCTCAGGTCAGGTCACCAGACCAGGTCAAGTGACCCCACCTCCACAAATGTTTGCAGTTGTGCCAAAGCCAGAGTTTTTGACCGATCAGTTTGAAACTTACAGGATGTCATGAAAGCATGCGTACTTACAATTCGTTTATCTCGGAATTTCGATATCGGTGACCTAAGGTCAGGTCAATTTCGTAACCTCCCATAATAAGTCAATGGGGAAATATACAAATGCTAAGAATATGCATGATATTAGTCCAATTACTTCTGGATCATGTTATTATAGGATATTCTTGATGATCCAAGTGCAAGTTTTGTTCAGTGACCCCTATTGGGTCATTTAAGGTCATGCGAGGTCACCATCACCTTTCTTTGTCAATAACTCCCGACATAATGAAGATAGAGAAGTAAAACAGACATCAATGTGTTTGTCTCGTCAATACACGTCTTCCCATATGCAGCATGCCCTACTTGGGTCACCACTTGACCTTGACCTGAGGTCAACTTTTTAAGTTAACTTAACAAGGTCACCATGTATATCATTCAAAGCGCCTGGACAAGATAAACACAATAAGGTAAACAGTTTTTCGTTATCTTTATTACATAAAAAGTTAATAGCGAAAAACTATTTAGCAAAAAAAGTCATTTTTTTACCTCTGGAGCCTCAAATGTTGACCTGAGATCAGATTTGAAGACATTTTTGCGATTGAAAATTTCACTGGCTGGGGTTTGCTTTTTTCCGTTTGTTTCTAACTGGCATAGTTTTCGTGGGGATTTCTGGAGCCATGTCCTAAAACAGGAAAAACTGGAAAATTTGACCTTTGATGACCTCTGGTGACCTCAATTTTGACCTGACCTAAAATAATACTGAATTCTTTCGATAGAACATGTATCAAGCTATCAAATTCCGTTTTCTGCTTCTCGCTACGTAGCGTAGTTTTCGTGATCT
Source organism: Chirona hameri (assembly GCA_036785665.1). Classification (NCBI taxonomy): domain Eukaryota; kingdom Metazoa; phylum Arthropoda; class Thecostraca; order Balanomorpha; family Balanidae; genus Chirona; species Chirona hameri. The sequence goes on along the minus strand of JAXIVJ010000288.1, from coordinate 121,814 downwards.
TAGGGGGGCCGAAATCAACCCCCCCCTGCAGTTCGTGTTCGGCGCAAAGCCCCTGCAGTGCGCGGGTTAAACCTAGTATAAAGGGAGCCAAACCGGTCGTACCAGTCTATGATGTTCGTAGGCATTATTTTGCTGTTACAAATGCAGTCAATGTCCATTTTATATAAAATCTGTAAATCGAATTAATTAATTATTAATTAAATCTAGGCCGAATAATTACTATTGTTCGCGCCGCTTCGAGGGCGAAAAACAAAATCCATAACTGATTACTTGCCGTTAGTAACGCAAGGGTGGATCCAGGGGGAGGGGGGGGGGGCAAAGGGGCCATGCCCTCCCCAAGGGTCCTGAAACTATGATTTGCCCCCCCCCCTCCAGAAATCCTCAACTATCTCGAGAACTATGATAGCTAGGAACAAACAGAAAAAGCAATCGAAAGCTCTTAAAATATGCAATCACTATTTATGTCCTCAAATTTTAGCTCAGGTCAACAGTTTAGGCTCCAGAGATCATCAAAGGTCAACAAGTCTATTTATGGCAAAACAGTTTTTCGCAAATAACCTAATACCTTTTTTAAATTTGATTTTACTTGATAAAGATAAGACAATAATTTGACGCCATCGTGTTCGTCTCGTCAAGATGCTTCGAATCATATTCATGTTGAACAGTTTAGGTAAACTTATAAATTTGACCTCAGGTCAAGGTCAAGTGGTGACCCAAGTAGGCCATGTTGCATATTAAGAGACGTGTCTCAACGAGACAAACATATTGGTGCCGGTTTCACTTCTCTATCCTCATTCAGTCGAGAGTTATTAGCCGTTTTCACGAGGATTTTGCGTTTGGGCGATTGGGGCGTTTGGGGGCGTTTGGGGCGATCAGGGCGATGGGGCGTTTGGGGTAAATGGGGAGGGGCAGTGTTAAAAGCTTTGGCCACGTGACACGGTGTTTGGTCAAAAACTCCAAAACTCCAAAACTCCAAAACTCCAAAACTCCAAAACTCCAAAACTCCAAAACCTTCGGTTATAACCTTCGGTTATTCGGATATCCGGATACAACCAATCTAAGATTATTCGGATATGCACGGTGCCAATGCTATGGGCCATCGCCGGTCCGAAGGTTGGTTGTACATTTGTTATTTTTTTAGTGCTTTTTTGTATTTTGGAATTATGGAGTTTTGGAGTTTGGGAGTTTGAGAGTTTTGAAGTTTTAGAGTTTTGGAGTTTTGGAGTTTTGGACTTGGAACAAACACCGTGTCACGTGGCCATAGCTGGCCCCAAACCCCAAACGCCCCAATCGCCCCAAATGCAAAATCCTTCGTGAAAGCGGCTATACGGTGTTTAAAGGAAACCAGTCACTTTCATAATGACATTTTTAGTGCTGAGGTAGCAGTTTCGAGAAGGCCATGTCGAGAAATCACGTACTGCATACTCTGGTTGTAAGGACTTTCCTGCTGAATATATTAGACGTTTTGTCCTGTCATTCAGCGTTGTATCAAAAAACGTAGCGCTGTGTCGAGAAGCTTCATATGTAAGCATGTGATAAAACAGCGATACTGGACCAGCGAGCAAACCCTTCGCCACTGGCAATATTATCATAGATGTGTAAGCAATGATGGGATAATCATTACATTTGTACTTACTAATTGTATACATAATTATTTTAACCAAGTTCCTAGCTTTTTACAGCTCACTTCTATTCTTCCTTCGAAGCACACAATGTAGTGGCCCAAGCACCATATCCTCCTGCGGCCAAAGCGCTAATTGAAACTCCCACCCTGTTCCGAGGGATATTGGGGCCGGGACGAATTTTTCAGAGGCCCGCCGAGGGATTTGAACCCTGGTCCCCGTCACAGAAAGCAAACGTCTTACCACTGCGCCAGATTGCTCCCTGAAGCACACAATATCATAGCATGCGCCATATTCGAATTTTGCGCCACTTTCGCAATATTTACTGAGAATGCGTGTCTTTTTTATGGAAATATATTGCTTTCTAAAACAATTGTTTTTTTGGGTATATCTGGATAGATTAGCACACAAAATAGCGAGAAATGGGGCGGCCATGACCTCCCAGCCCCCTTGTTCCTACGCTTGTGGCATTTTCGCATAGTTCAATATTGAGGTCACCATAGGTCATCAAAGGTTTTTCCAAGTTGAGAAAATTTAGTAAATTTTGTAAATTAGTATGTAAAGTTAAGAGTAAATTTTCCAAGTTTAGGACTTCACTCCAGAAACACCCCAAATATATCGAACTATGATAGTTTGGAACAAACGGAGAAACACAATAGAAACCTTTCGATTTTTTTTATAGCTTAGGTGTCCTCAAATTTGATATCAGGTCAATAGTTTAGGCTCCAGAAGTAACCAAATGTCATGCTGGCATTTCTTCCCAAAAGTTGTTCGTGCATACCTGTTTACCTAATAAAGATAGGACAATAATTTCAACGCCATCGTGTTTACCTCGTCAAGACGATCCGAACCAAACTTATGGTGACCGGATCGGGTCAAGTTCAAAACATGACCTCAGGTAAAGGTTATTTGGTGACCCAGGTTGGTCATGTTGCATATGGGGAGACGCATCTCGACAAGATAAACACTGTGGTAGCAGTCACACGGCCTGACCATTTATGTTACTGGACTAGTGACTAACACGAGAGTATTTTGTTTAGCTCCTTCGCGTATTTCGCAATATCTCGTAAACTACCGCCAATAATCAATATCGTCCCCAAACTTTCAGTACTCGCTTTACCATCAAGCACCGCTCACTAAACGCCTAAACGCTTTAGCAATGACAAGGGCAAAATGTCATTGCCTCTTGCCATTTTTGCACATACTCCTATTTCGAACTCCAGACGGAAAACGTTAACATTTTATTCCAACTGGCCATTTGTGCGTTCAAGTTGGGGAGGGACAATAATTTTTCTTCGGTTGAGCAATAAGTTCCATGAATAGAGGTAGTTCGTCACGATTCGTCACAAATTGTCCATCTGAAGATAATTATAATATACACATTTCAGGTATCGATATCTCTAATTCTGCACCGTCACATGGTTCCGCAAACCTGTACGGAACGGACAGTCCGTACACGTTTTTGGAGGTTCGCCAACTTGTACGGACCGTCCGTACTGTCCGTAGTGGTGACGACGCTCATGGCTTCAGCAATCCAGTGAAAGCAACAACACATAATGTGGTGGCAAATGTAATGCGACAATCTTCGTTGAAGAAGGATTACATTGTAAGTTCCTCGGGTTGTGCCCGATTCAATAGTGCAGTAAAGATTTGTCTTCGGAACATCTGTCTATTCCGTAAATCATGATGTTTGTTCTCTTCAAAACTTTGACAACGGATATCAAGATAAAACCAGATAAAAATGAATTCTACCCAGTCATGCACAATGTTGTTACCAAATTGGCAAAATTGCATTTTCGTACAAAAAGAAACGTTAAATGCGGTGTAAAATCAACTTCAACCAGGGTGTTACTGCGCTTGTACTGTGAAACAGCTCATGTGTTGCAGTAACCGTTTTCACGAAGGATTTTGCGTTTGGGGCGATTGGGGCGTTTGGGGCGTTTGGGGTAATTGGGCGTTTGGGGTAAATGGGTCTATAACTTGTAAGAACACGGCTTTTCCCGGAGATTTTTGGTATCAATCACAATTTTATGAATTAATGTATAAGTATATGTTCTTGCTATGCAATATTTACCGTTAGTTTGCTTTGAGTATTCACATTCATGAGCAAATCTGGCAATTTTGGGCTGCGTTAGTTCCTTTTACAAAGTATACCGAAAACGCCCAAAAAGAGGCTAAAAAGTATACCAGATATTTAGCTTTGATGAAATAAAATACGCAATTGACACTTAGTTAGGGCAAAATTGAAGATATTAATGACAAAGAAATATAATATTATGATGACAAATGAAATCAAATGTCAAAAGCATGGACAGGCTTTAATTCATCGTCGCTCCGTCCCGCTGAGATCGTCCAATTTAGAGCGGTAACTTCGTTGGTTTCCGAAAACCGGAACAATCCTTACTCATTTATCTAAGCAACGAATCACACCAAATGTTCTTGATTTGACTAATTGATTAATTGATGAATCTCATAAAAAAAACCTGAAAGAACCTCAGAAAAAGCACTTATAAACCCATGAAACATGCGGGCTTTCTGCAGCCACTGGTACTGGAAACTCAAAAATGGCTGCTCTAGATCGAACGGACGGCATGGCTGGGCGCAGATCACGACTTTGCACATGCGCAACGTGACGTCAAGCGACAGGATGGCCCGTCGCCATGGTGACGGGCCGGCTGGCGCCGGAGCCACGTGGTCGCCATGGTGACCTGTCGGCTGTGCCTACGCGGAGCCAGCGCAGAGCCGGAGCAAGCATTCCCGACATCTTACAACAAATGATCATAACGAAATTGCTAATTATCATTAATACTTGAGCTATCAAAAGTGAATATGACTGAAAATATGAATGACTAATTCATCTAGTTTTCATTGAAATAAGCTATTATTCCTGAAAACCATGTCGTTGCAAAATATGACCATTTCCCGAACCCCGCACTTCCGGGATTCGAGCAAGATGGAGTCTCACCAAACGCCCCGAACCACCACAGCCATCACCAGAGCTAGTTAAAGATGAAATTGTTAATTTTAAGTAAACTATGGTGTTATCATTAAAATGGAATTTCCCGTTGCGCATGCGCAGAGCCGTGGTCTGCGCCCAGAAATGGCGTCCGTTCGTTCTAGAGCAGCCATTTTTGAGTTTTCAGTACCAGTGACTGCAGAAAGCCCGCATGCTTCAAGGGTTTATAAGTGCCTTTTCTGAGGTCTTTTCAGCTTTTTGTGAGATTCATCAATTAATCAATTAATTAAATCAATTTTTTTTTCTGTGATTCGAAATGCGTAAGGATGGTTCCGGTTTTCGGAAACCAACGAAGTTACCGCTCTAAATTGGACGATCTCAGCGGGACGGAGCGACGTTGAATTAAGGTCTGTTTATTCTTTTGACATATGATTGCGTTTTTCATCATAATGTTATATTTCTTTGCCATTAATATCTTCAGTTTTGCCCTAACCAACTGTCAATTGCGTATTTCATTTAATCAAAGCTGATTATCTAGCATACTTTTTAGCCTCTTTTGGGGCGTTTTCGGTATGTTTTGTAGAAGGAACTAACACAACCAAAAAATTGCCAGATTTGCTCATGAATGTGAATATTCAAAGCAAACTAACGGTAAATATTGCATTGCAAGAGCATATACTTATACATTAATTCATAAAATGGTGATTGATACCAAAAATCACAGGAAAAACCGTGTTCTTACAAGCTATAGACTCATTTACCCCAATCGCCCCAACCGCCCCAAATGCCCCAAACGCCCCAAACGCAAAATATTTCGTGAAAACGGCTAATATTATATTTCTTTGCCATTAACCCGCACACTGCAGGGGGTTGATTTCCGCCCACGCCCCCCCCCCCCCCCTCCCCCTCCCCTCCCCTCAGGTTTTTATCAGCTAGCGAAAAAACGGCGGCGCGCAGCGCCGCTAAGTTCTGGCACACCTATTAGGACATAAATTGCGCACACTTTGCAAAATTAAAATTGACCTCGGGTCATCTCAGGTCAGGTCACCAGACCAGGTCAATCTTCAAAAACGTTTGCAGTTTTGCCAAAGCCAGAGTTTCTCACCGATCAGTTTGAAACTTACAGGGTGTCATGAGGGCATACATACTTACAATTCGTTTCTCGGAATGTTGATATCGGTGACCTAAGGTCAGGTCAATTTCGTGACCTCCCCATAATAAGTCAATGGGGAAATATTAAAATGCTTCCTATTGCAAGGATATGCATGCTATTAGTCCAATTACTTCTGGATCATGTTATTATAGGATGTTCTTCATGATCTAAGTGTAAGTTTTGTTCAGTGACCCTATGGGGTCATTTGAGGTCATCCGAGTTCACCATCACTTGTTTGTCAATAACTCGCGACATAATGAAGATAGAGAAGTAAAACCGACATAAATGTGTTTGTCCTGTCGAAACACGTCTCCCTATATGCAGCATGCCCTACTTGGATCTTGACCTCAGGTCAAGGTCACGTGACCTGGGGTAAATTTTTTAAGTTGACCTAGCAAGGTCATCATGTATATCCATCGAAGCGCCTTCACGAGATAAACACAATGGCGTAAACAGTTTCCGTTCGCTTTATTAGGTTAAAAGTCATTAGCGAAAAACAGTTTTTAAAAAACAGCATTTTCCCTCTTTTTTACCTCTGGAGCCTCGGATATTGAACTGAAATCAAATTTGAGGACACCTTGTCGATTGTAAAGTTCAATGGCTGGCGATCGCTTTTTTGCCGTTTGTTTCTAGCTAGCATAGTTCCCGAGATATATAGGAATTTCTGGAGCGAAGTCCTAAAACAGGAAAACCTGTACAATTTGACCTTTGATGACCTCCAGTGACCTCAATTTTTACCTGACCTAAAAAAATACTGAAATACTTTCGATAGAACTTGTATCAAGCTATCAAACGCCGTTTTCCGTTTGCCGATACATAGCGCAGTTTTAGAGATCTCACGGGGCGGAAATCACCCCCCTGCAGTTCGTGTTCGGCGCAAAACCCCTGCAGTGCGCGGGTTAATATCTTCAGTTTTGCTCTAACTAACTGTCAATTGTGTATTTTATTTAATAAAAGCTGATTATCTAGTATACTTTTTAGCCTCTTTTGGGGCATTTTCGGTATGTTTTGTAGAAGGAACTAACATAACCCAAAATTGCCAGATTTGCTCATGAATGTGAATATTCAAAGCAAACTAACGGTAAATATTGCATTGTAAGGGCATCTACTTATACATTAATTCATAAAATTGTGATCGATACCAAAAATCACCGGAAAAAGACGTGTTCTTACAAGCTATAGATCCATTTACCCCAAACGCCCCAATCGCCCCGATCCCCTTAATCGCTCCAAACGCCCCAAACGCCCCAAACGCCCTAATCGCCCGGAACTCAAAATCCTTCGTTAAAACGGCTATTACCGAGCGGACTAGGAGCGGACTATTCCGCCAACTAGGTGGAAAAGCCTACGTATGAGCGGCCAGACCGTAGCCGTGGTTTTCAGACTTATTTCTTCGCAACTACTCGTTTGATGTGGTTGAAAATTTGCACGCAAAAAATGATCATGTCATAACAAAAAAAAATCGTATTAAATTTATGAAATGCTGCGATGTCGGGCTGCGATGAACGGCGTTCAACCCTGTCTGCCCTATGCTGGTGGTGGTCGCGCAACTCCGGCCGGCCACGACCCACCGGCCTCGCGCTCGGCCGGCCACGGCTGACCCGCCCGGTCACGTGACCACCTGCGGCCGGCGAAAAATGGCTACCGGGGTTTGTAGTTGTTGTTGTTGTTGTTGTTGTTTCCCTCAGGCAGGATTCTCCAATGTAGCCTCGCGGCTCTGGAGGTACCTGGCGGCGTCCCCCAGGGCCGCCACCACCCCGCTGCTCCGAACTTCCTCGGGTTTCGGGAAGATGGACCCCAGGTGTCGCAGTCGGACTCCCATGAGGGCCGGGCAGTTGAGCAGGATATGCTCCGGCGTGTCTGCCTCTTCTTTGCAGACGGTGCAGCAGCCCGCCCGGCACGCCATATTGCTGATATGCTCCGGCGTGTCTGCCTCCTCTTTGCAGACGGTGCAGCAGCCCGCCCGGCACGCCTTATTGCTGATATGCTCCGGCGTGTCTGCCTCCTCTTTGCAGACGGTGCAGCAGCCCGTCCGGCACGCCTTATTGCTGATATGCTCCGGCGTGTCTGCCTCCTCTTTGCAGACGGTGCAGCAGCCCGCCCGGCACGCCTTATTGCTGAACACGGTTCGCACTCCTGTCTAGGGTTTCGTCCTAGTATGTGCATGTACTATTGGTTCCCAAATATGCGTCCCGCTGGGTATTCAGGTATTCATGTAAGCATTAGAGAAGTGCCAAGGTTGGCACTTCTCTAATGTGAGTCTATCTTTACGCGACTACTTTCGAATATGATTGGCTGATCCTTTTTTTCATTCGCGTGACGTGAGGACCTGACTCAGAGAGTATGCATATAGTTGTGATACAATTAATAATTTACGACCTGTCCCGAATCGGCGCGATGCATGGCTATTTTTGACAATATCTTATTTTTTCTTCCTCAAAATGTAATCAAATCGTGTTGGAAAAAAATCCAAGATGAACTATTTCCTTTAAAATTTCGTTTTCCACGACCTAAAATGGAAGTTTTCACGCCGCTTTCGCCCGAAACGCAAAATCCTTCGTGAAAACGGCTACGGACATGTTTGCGCTTTATAAGTTTATATAATTTGCAATGGACCTTAGTAACTATACTATAACATGAAAACCACATACAAAATGCTGCATAAAAATATGGGTACATTTTGTTCGTCATTTCAGCCGACCCACACTCAAAAATTATCGGCGATGCCTATCCCCCCCCCCTCCAGGTCAAACTTTCTTTCTCACTGACGGCTGACAGCCTGCTACCCCCCCCCCAACCGCTCAACAACGTTTTTTTTTGGAAATACGAAACTGGGTTTGGCCCCCCAAAACCCAGTTTGGGGGACCCCCTGGGTTTGGCCCCTGCCTATGTTTATAACGGTGGTTATTGGTGGCGGCCCTGGCCGGGCGGCTCGGCCCGGTCTCGCAGCGTATTCGCTCCCCCGCCGACAGCTGGAGATCGGGGTGCCCGAGGCGCTGTGACCCGAGCGGCGCTGTGATTGGTCCACTCCACTGGCGACAGCTGGAGATCGCGGTGCCCGAGGCGCTGTGACCCTAGCGGCGCTGTGGTTGGTCCACTTCGCCGCCGACGGCTGGAGATCGCGGTGCCCGAGGCGCTGTGACCCGAGCGGCGCTGTGATTGGTCCACTTCGCCGCCGACGGCTGGAGATCGCGGTGCCCGAGGCGCTGTGACCCGAGCGGCGCTGTGATTGGTCCACTCCACTGGCGGCGGCTGGAGATCGCGGTGCCCGAGGCGCTATGACCCGAGGGGCGCTGTGATTGGTCCACTCCACTGGCGGCGGCTGGAGATCGCGGTGCCCGAGGCGCTGTGACCCGAGGGGCGCTGTGATTGGTCCACTCCACTGGCGGCGGCTGGAGATCGCGGTGCCCGAGGCGCTGTGACCCGAGGGGCGCTGTGATTGGTCCACTCCACTGGCGGCGGCTGGAGATCGCGGTGCCCGAGGCGCTGTGACCCGAGGGGCGCTGTGATTGGTCCACTCCACTGGCGGCGGCTGGAGATCGCGGTGCCCGAGGCGCTGTGACCCGAGCATCGCTGTGATTGGTCCACTCCACTGGCGACGTCTGGAGATCGCGGTGCCCGAGGCGCTGTGACCCGAGCGGCGCTGTGACTGGTCTACTCCGCCGCCGACGGCTGGAGATCGCGGTGCCCGAGGCGCTGTGACCCGAGCGGCGCTGTGATTGGTCCACTTCGCCGCCGACGGCTGGAGATCGCAGTGCCCGAGGCGCTGTGACCCGAGCGGCGCTGTGATTGGTCCACTCCACTGGCGACGTATGGAGATCGCGGTGCCCGAGGCGCTGTGACCCGAGCGGCGCTGTGATTGGTCCACTCCACTGGCGACGTCTGGAGATCGCGGTGCCCGAGGCGCTGTGACCCGAGCGGCGCTGTGATTGGTCCACTCCTCTGGCGACGGCTGGAGATCGCAGTGCCCGAGGCGCTGTGACCCGAGCGGCGCTGTGATTGGTCCACTCCACTGGCGACGTCTGGAGATCGCGGTGCCCGAGGCGCTGTGACGCGAGCGGCGCTGTGATTGGTCCACTCCACTGGCGACGTCTGGAGATCGTGGTGCCCGAGGCGCTGTGACCTGAGCGGCGCTGTGATTGGTCTACTCCACTGGCGATTGCTGGAGATCGCGGTGCCCGAGGCGCTGTGACCCGAGCGGCGCTGTGATTGGTCTACTCCGCCGCCGACGGCTGGAGATCGCGGTGCCCGAGGCGCTGTGACCCGAGCGGCGCTGTGATTGGTCTACTCCGCCGCCGACGGCTGGAGATCGCGGTGCCCGAGGCGCTGTGACCCGAGCGGCGCTGTGATTGGTCCACTCCGCCGCCGACGGCTGGAGATCGCAGTGCCCGAGGCGCTGTGACCCGAGCGGCGCTGTGATTGGTCCACTCCACTGGCGACGGTTGAAGATCGCGGTGCCCGAGGCGCTGTGACCCTAGCGGCGCTGTGATTGCCTCGTTAGTGTGGCGTTCGTGAGGTGACGTTCGTCCTCGGCGTTCAGCTATGAACGCCTGTCTTGAGAGTCTATTTCAAGTGTCTGGATAACAAACAGCCCGGTGAGCAGAAGTCACGTCATTATACTGATATGTTTGCGCTTTATAAGTTGTATAATTTACAATGGACCTTAGGAACTGGTGGCGTATTAAACCAATTAATCTCGATTGACCTGAACTGGATCAGATCAAAAGTTTGGTTCCAAAATAAATTAAGCTGGAAGGGTTAGGCATTGGGCAACATTCAGAACTGCAATTGATTTAACTGTTAATGGAAAGTCATAAAGCAGCTGCCTACTTAAGTGAAATATTATTTTCCTTAATAAAAAATATTATCAATTTGAGTTTCTTGTGAACAATAACCCATTTGTTTAACCAACGTGTAGTTGACTAGACGTGATGATTTCTGCTTAATTATCATTTCTCTCTGTTTATTTGTCAGGAACACACTACCTCGTGCATATAACAAGGCAAAAGAGTGTTTCCTAAAACAACTGCGGGTGACAGGATCCCTATCTGGCAACGTAAAGACGTGCAATACAAGCATGGTTCAGCGTACAGGACTTTTTGGCATGCACTTGGTTCAGGAGACACACCAGGTAGGTATAACCCTCTGTACATACCAGCATCGCATACCAGCATCGCATGAAATACAAACATGACTGTTGGGTCAGTGTTCCACTAAATCCGTCAATTGTTTTCACAGATTGACTCCAGCTATATTTACGGGTTGTTAAATGGGCATTCTGGCATACTGGTGCAGCTTTGGACCATGAAGCATTCCGGAACTGAACCATGCAAAAAGCATGCTCATTGGACTGACGTGCTGGCTTATGTTGCTCCTCGCTTGCGAGTTGAAAACAACAAACAGAATTAGTACCTTATAGGCAAGAAATAAACAAATTATGTGAGCTGCATTGAACTCCAGAAAAACTGCAAAATATCGCTAGTTGGATCATTTCAGGCATGCACGGATGCCCGAACAGGATGCTTGCACGTGCTGTCATCAAACACACTGTCATTCAATAGCTTCTTTGAGTGAGTGGATGACGGCAGGACACCAGTGTGGCCAAAACGGGTAGCTGACACTGACAGGAGAATTGACAGGAGCTGACACTGACAGGAGAATCGACAGGAGCTGACACTGACAGTCGCTCGTTTTCCCCCACATACAGTACTGCCTCACTGTATGGGGTAGCTGTAACGTAACGCAAAAGAAAAGAGTCCAAAAGATTATTAACTTTGCCGCGCGCATCATAACTGGTTTCAAAAGAAATCAGCACATTTCACCTGCCCTGAGAGAGCTTGGATGGCTGAAAGTGGACGGTATGATCGCTGAGCGCGACGTGGCAATGCTGTCTAGATTGTTGTGTTCGACTGCGACGCCGCCCGCCCTGACTGCAGGAATACAGAAGCGCTCAGATGTGTCGCTGCGCACGACCCGCGCCTCAGAGGCAGGAGCACTGCACGCTCCCAGGGTATGAACTGAGGCCGCTAAGCGTGCATTTGCGTACAGATCAGTCATGACTTGGAACAGATTGTCCGCCGACGTCAGAACATCAGAGTCTATCATTACGATTCGTACCGCTGCTAAGAAATGGCTCTTTGCAAGCGAGGACTGTGACTGAGGTTTTGATGTAAGCTGTAGTTAGTTGCAATTGGATTTTAATCATAGTGTGTTTTTACGATGTATTTTACGATGTATTTTACAATGTATTTTATTTCTCCATTCAACTCATTCTTGTTCATGACGATGACCACTGAAAAGCCATCTGATGGAGGGGTTTAATAAACTGATTGATTGATTGATGGAGAATCGACAGGAGCTGACACTGACAGGAGAATTGACAGGAGCTGACACTGACAGGAGAATCGACAGGAGCTGACACTGACAGGAGAATCGACAGGAGCTGACACTGACAGGAGAATCGACAGGAGCTGACACTGACAGGAGAATCGACAGGAGCTGACAATGACAGGAGAATCGACACTGACAGGATAATCGACAGGAGCTGACACTGACAGGATAATCGACAGGAGCTGACACTGACAGGAGAATCGACAGGAGCTGACACTGACAGGAGAATCGACAGGAGCTGACAATGACAGGAGAATCGACACTGACAGGATAATCGACAGGAGCTGACACTGACAGGAGAATCGACAGGAGCTGACAATGACAGGAGAATCGACACTGACAGGATAATCGACAGGAGCTGACACTGACAGGAGAATCGACAGGAGCTGACACTGACAGGAGAATCGACAGGAGCTGACAATGACAGGAGAATCGACACTGACAGGATAATCGACAGGAGCTGACACTGACAGGATAATCGACAGGAGCTGACACTGACAGGAGAATCGACAGGAGCTGACAATGACAGGAGAATCGACACTGACAGGATAATCGACAGGAGCTGATACTGACAGGAGAATCGACAGGAGCTGACACTGCCAGGAGAATCGACAGGAGCTGACACTGCCAGGAGAATCGACAGGAGCTGACACTGCCAGGAGAATCGACAGGAGCTTACACTGACAGGAGAATTGACAGGAGCTGACAATAGCAGGAGAATCGACAGGAGAATCGACACTGACAGGATAATCGACAGGAGCTGACACTGACAGGAGAATCGACAGGAGCTGGCACTGACAGGAGAATCGACAGGAGCTGACACTGACAGGAGAATTGACAGGAGCTGACACTGACATGAGAATCGACAGGAGCTGACACTGACAGGAGAATCGACAGGAGCTGACACTGACAGGAGAATCGACAGGAGCTGACAATGACAGGAGAATCGACACTGACAGGATAATCGACAGGAGCTGACACTGACAGGATAATCGACAGGAGCTGACACTGACAGGAGAATCGACAGGAGCTGACAATGACAGGAGAATCGACACTGACAGGATAATCGACAGGAGCTGACACTGACAGGAGAATCGACAGGAGCTGACACTGCCAGGAGAATCGACAGGAGCTGACACTGCCAGGAGAATTGACAGGAGCTGACACTGACAGGAGAATCGACAGGAGCTGACACTGACAGGATAATCGACACTGACAGGATAATCGACAGGAGCTGACACTGACAGGATAATCGACAGGAGCTGACACTGACAGGAGAATCGACACTGACAGGATAATCGACAGGAGCTGACACTGACAGGATAATCGACAGGAGCTGACACTGACAGGAGAATCGACAGGAGCTGACAATGACAGGAGAATCGACACTGACAGGATAATCGACAGGAGCTGACACTGACAGGATAATCGACAGGAGCTTACACTGACAGGAGAATTGACAGGAGCTGACACTGACAGGAGAATTGACAGGAGCTGACACTGACAGGAGAATCGACAGGAGCTGACATTGACAGGAGAATTGACAGGAGCTGACACTGACAGGAGAATCGACAGGAGCTGACACTGACAGGAGAATTGACAGGAGCTGACACTGACAGGAGAATCGACAGGAGCTGACACTGACAGGAGAATCGACACTGATAGGATAATCGACAGGAGCTGACACTGACAGGAGAATCGACAGGAGCTGACACTGACAGGAGAATCGACACTGACAGGATAATCGACAGGAGCTGACACTGACAGGATAATCGACAGGAGCTGACACTGACAGGAGAATCGACAGGAGCTGACAATGACAGGAGAATCGACACTGACAGGATAATCGACAGGAGCTGACACTGACAGGAGAATCGACAGGAGCTGACACTGACAGGAGAATCGACAGGAGCTGACAATGACAGGAGAATCGACACTGACAGGATAATCGACAGGAGCTGACACTGACAGGATAATCGACAGGAGCTGACAATGACAGGAGAATCGACAGGAGCTGATACTGACAGGAGAATCGACAGGAGCTAACAATAGCAGGAGAATCGACACTGACAGGATAATCGACAGGAGCTGACACTGCCAGGAGAATCGACAGGAGCTGACACTGCCAGGAGAATCGACAGGAGCTTACACTGACAGGAGAATTGACAGGAGCTGACACTGACAGGAGAATTGACAGGAGCTGACACTGACAGGAGAATCGACAGGAGCTGACACTGACAGGAGAATCGACAGGAGCTGATACTGACAGGAGAATCGACAGGAGCTGACACTGACAGGAGAATCGACAGGAGCTGACACTGACAGGAGAATCGACACTGACAGGAGAATCGACAGGAGCTGACACTGACAGGAGAATCGACAGGAGCTAACACTGGCAGGAGAATCGACACTGACAGGATAATCGACAGGAGCTGACACTGACAGGAGAATCGACAGGAGCTAACACTGACAGGAGAATCGACACTGACAGGATAATCGACAGGAGCTGACACTGACAGGAGAATCGACAGGAGCTGACAATGACAGGAGCTGACACTGACAGGAGAATTGACAGGAGCTGACACTGACATGAGAATCGACAGGAGCTGATACTGACAGGAGAATCGACAGGAGCTGACACTGACAGGAGAATCGACAGGAGCTGACACTGACAGGAGAATTGACAGGAGCTGACACTGACAGGAGAATCGACAGGAGCTGATACTGACAGGAGAATCGACAGGAGCTGACACTGACAGGAGAATCGACAGGAGCTGATACTGACAGGAGAATCGACAGGAGCTGACACTGACAGGAGAATCGACACTGACAGGAGAATCGACAGGAGCTGACACTGACAGGATAATCGACAGGAGCTGACACTGACAGGATAATCGACAGGATAATCGACAGGAGAATCGACAGGAGCTGACACTGACAGGATAATCGACAGGAGCTGATACTGACAGGAAAATCGACAGGAGCTGACACTGACAGGAGAATTGACAGGAGCTGACACTGACAGGAGAATCGACAGGAGCTGACACTGGCAGGAGAATCGACACTGAGAGGAGAATCGACAATATTTGTCCAAATTTGGGCCAAAACTTACTAGCAAACGGTAACATCTTTGATAATTTCAGCAATCACGATACTGACTCGAAACACGAAATACTCACGCTAATTAATCTGAACCATGTTGATCACCCTGCTCTTCTTAACAGTCGCTGGTATTATATTTCACCCAGGAGTTTATAAACATCGAGAAAGTCACTTAAGCGTCTAATCAACTGTACTGAGAGTGGATGACAGGTGCCGAGAATCCCCTCTGCTGGAGCAATGGTGGTGGTGATGAGCATTGTGCAGATCACTGGCGCGACGACGACAAAGGTCATATTGCGCGTCTGGAGTGATGCAGCGAAGGAAAATGTATAATCCGAACACAATACCATCTTAATCTGTTCGAACAGGCATAATGATATAATGGATGTGTTCGCTGAAACACGGATTATTGCTTATTTTTTATTGTTTACTTTTTCTGATTGTTTATTTGACACGATCGCCAAATGTCACGTGAGGACACTGAAATGACGTCATGACCGAGGCACCCTTATTAGGAACGGTTTTGTTGATACTGTGTGAAGTGTTTATAACTTATAAACTTTATCACGCCATTGCGCAATGGGGTGGGAGCATAGGTGTCGATTTATATACCTTTGGGGTGGCCCTCGCCCCCCCCCCCATGTTGAGTTCGCCCCCCCCCAGTGGCACCCTCGCCCCCCCATGTCTACCCTTCCCCTCCATGTTTACCCTCGGCCCCCAATGTTTTTGGCCGCTGGCGGATCCAAGAGGGAGCAAAGCGGCCAAGCCTCCCACACCGCCTGAAATCGGCAAACAAGTTGACACGTTTCCTATTTCAAAAGAAAATATAAGCAGCTTTTACTAAGAAACGTTTCTTTTAAATCAACTCTTCATGTATAAGGAAGCGAAATCCGGTGAATTTAATATACATGTGTGAGACTTTTGGGGATTTGCTCCCCAAACCAACTTTGTTTTTCCTTTCTGGATCCGCCCTTGTCTCTGACCTCAGATTAGGTACCTGAAACATACAGGTTTCATTCGCAGCAATTCTCGGACAACCAAGCTTCTGATAATTTGTTTAGTTCTACGAACCGTAGACTACCTAATACCACCTTCGTCACGTCGCACGATGAAACCGGGGGGAATATCGGCGAAGCAATGCTTCTCTCCTATGTGAAGTTCGTAGGTGTTCTTTGTTCTCTTGCGATCTGGAGTCATTGATTTAGAAGACGTATTTTAGTGCCGATTTGAGTTTGGGATGTAAGTAGTCTCAGTGCTGCGTGATGCGCGTGAAATTTCCCCTCGTACCCATGCACATGGTCACTGGGGTTTTGTTTTTCGACAGTAGAGTGACGGTGATAGAAACGGACATTACAAATGCTGGATGGAAATATAATCGTAGGACACCGTTTTGTGTGTAGTAGCTATAGTATATTTTTGTGTATAGAAGGGTGACCGTCTTACCTCCCATTGTTGCCTAGCTTGAACTTTATTGGGGATGGGTCCGATTGACCTGACCCGATAGGTCAGTTCTACCTCAGGTAACGGCTGTATGTATAGAACCGTGACTTAGAATGCTCCCGGGTAAAACAAAATCAGAAAAGGTGCGCTAAGAATCAATAATACGATGCCCGGTAGACATGAAAATGACGGAACTCCGCGAGGCCGTTTTTATATTTCCAAAGAATCTTTGAGCGTGTTCAAACAACCCTAGCAATATGGAGGATAAAGTTTGTCCCCGCTTGAAATGCTGGCAATACCGCAACAGTGGTATTGTCAGTCAATGCATGGCGTACATTTCGAACGCCATTGACGGGGGGGGGGGGCGATATCGGCCCATGGTTTTCTTTCGAACCAATGAGCGCAGTGAGACGCGCAAGAAGGCATTCGAAAGCTCTCAATTAGACGCATTTAAATCATGCTCTATTTTGTTTAATTGAGGTCAAATATCATGTCACGGTAAGATCATAGGTCAAAATCGAAGTATTTGAGTGTATGGGCCATATTTTCCATCCAAAGTCTTCGATTGCTACCATTATCACCCAAAGTGCTCTTAAAGGTAAAATGCACATCCCGCGTGAGCAAAAGTGAGAATTTGGGTAAAAGTCACGATCAAGGTCAGGTTACAAAAGGTAACTATGCGCAACAAAATATACGCAAGCCATGCGACACATGTTCAATGGATTCTTTTACACGTATAATTCGATCGTGATAGTCATTTTACCACTTGGCCTCATTTCAGTCAAGTTAAAACTCGTGTGTAGTGACGTCACTAAATTCGCTATATTTCTATTTGTTTTTCATGGAAAAATTGCTTCATTTATGCACAGAAGACGTACAAACGGTGTAGAAGAAGGTACCCAAAGTTTCACGTTGATGTCGCTATTGGTTTTGAGCTATTGCGAAAATACGCCAGGGGAGATATCCTCTCCCCCAGTCAATGTCAGGTTAACATTGCCGTTTTACTAAGTAAGGGTTCCAAGTAAGGCCTCGGGACTTCTGGAGGATGCGGGCCCGCCAAAAACGGTTTGAGGGCCGTCGGACAGAAGTCCAAAACTCATGAGATTTTCGTCTGTTTTTGCATTATTAATTGATTAAAAATGCTCTCCGTTGTGCAAGTTGCCTAGAATTTCTTTAAAATATGTAAAGCCATGACTCTAATAGGCTCCCCTTGGACCCGTCCCTGTTCGCCCCCATCGCTTCCAAAAATATACACCGTTGATGCAATCACTAGTATTAATAAAACGAAACGGAATAATAAATGTGCGCCTCTGTTATGAACCGAATAATATCAATGTGCGGCACATATATTTTCAACTATTTGTTTGACCTTCAATTTAAGTTTAAAAACAGAGCAGTACTCCGCTAATTTCCTAAATCCCGCACGTTTCGTAGCTAAATAATCACAAAACCTTTAAAATGATTCGAGCAATCCCACTATTATATTAAAGACAAAATGTCCGTGTGTATGAAAGCAACATTGTGCCGGGCCACAGCGCCGAAACGGCATGAGCTGCGACGGTGAAATTTTCACACATAAATCAGATATTTGCGAACTTGGATTTATGGCCAAATTCGGAGCGCGTGCAACGTCTGTGACGTACGTGTGGGCCGAATCATTTTTTAGAGGGGCTTGCGACCGCCGCCGTCAGTTTTACACGTGCCGGCGACTCGGAAATCTGGCTGGATTTGTAGACGAATCTTCTACATACACATCTGACGCATAAACAGCGCACAATGGGGTATGTCAGCAAAATTTCCGCCGCCAGGAGCGCTGGGCAGCAATGTGACCCAAGCGGCGATTGCCGCCATTGGCGACAATGTATTAAGTCACTGTTTGAAGGTCAATATCAATGTCAGGTTAACATTGCCGTTTTACTAAGTAAGGGTTCCAAGGAAGGCCTCGGGATTTCTGGAGGATGCGGACCGGCCAAAAACGTTGGTTTGAAGGGCGTCCGACAGAAGTCTAAAACTCAAGATATTTCGTCTGTTTTTGCATTATGAATTGATTAAAAAATACTCTCCTTTGTACGAGTTGCCTATAATTTCTTTAAAATGTGTAAAGCCATGACGCTAATAGGCTCCTCTTGGATCCGTCCCTGTTTGCCCCCTCCTCCCAACCGATTTCAAAAATCGACACCGCTGGGCGGGAGCAAGGTCTGGCACGCCATAATTAGAAAGTCATGGTTCTTGCTTACATGCTACACAAAATGGGGACCCTAAAAATGATACCTAAAAATACCTAAAAATGATACGTGTGATGTTACTAGCTGTTTTCACGAAGGATTTTGCGTTTGGGGCGATTGGGGAAACCGTTTTGGGTAAATTGGTCTATAGCTTGTAAGAGCATGGCTTTTGCCGGTGATTTTTGGTATCAATCTCAATTTTATGAATTAATGCAGAAGTATATGCTCTTACAATACAATATTTATCGTTAGTTTGCTTTGAATATTCAAATTCAGGAGCAAATCTGGCAATTTTGGGTTGTGTTAGTTCCTTCTACAAAACATAACGAAAACGCCCCAAAAGAGGCTAAAAAGTATACTAGATAATCAGCTTTTATTAAATAAAATACGCAATTGACAGTTAGTTATGTTATGATGAAATACGCAATCAAATGCTAAAACCATAGACAGACCCTTATTCAACATCGCTCCGTGCCGCTGATATCGTCCAATTTAGAGCGGTAACTTCGTTGGTTTCCGAAAACCGGAACAATCCTTACGCATTTCGAATCACACCAAATGTTTTTTATTTGATTAATTAATTAATTGATGAATCTCACAAAAAGCTGAGAAGACCTCAGAAAAAGCACTTATAAACCCATGAAACATGCGGGCTTTCTGCAGCCACTGGTAATTAAATCTCAAAAATGGTTGCTCTAGATCGAACGGACGGCACTGCTGGGCGCAGACCACGGCTCTGCGCATGCGCAACGTGACGTCAGGCGACCGGCCGGCTGGTCGCCATGGTGACCAGCCGGCCGGCGCCGGAGCCACGTGTGCAACGTGACGTCAGGCGACCGGCCGTCCCGTCGCCATGGTGACCGGGCGGCGGCGCCTGCGCAGAGCCAGCGCAGAGCCGGGGCCAGCATTCCCGTCATCTTACAACAAATTATCAAAACGAAATCGCTAATTATCATTAATCCTTGGCCCTTGCTTTCAAAAGTGAATATGACTGACAATATGAATGGACTAATCCATCTAGTTTTAATTGAAATAAGCTATTATTCCTGAAAACCATGTCGTTGCAAAATATGACCATTTCCCGAACCAGCCACTTCCGAGCTTCGAGCAAGATGGCGTCGCACAAACACCCCAGCCGTCTGGCAACACCAGAGCTAGTTTAAGATGAAATTGTTAATTTTAAGTAAACTGTGGTGTTATCATTAAAATGGAATTTCCAGAAAAATGCATTAATTCATAAAGTTGCGATTGATACCAAAAATCACCTGGAAAAGCCGTGCTCTTGCGAGCTATGGACCCTTTTACCGCAAACACCCCAATCGCCCCAATCGCTCCAAACGCCCCAAACGCCCCAATCGCCCCAAACGCAAAATCCTTCATGAAAACGGCTACTAAGGGCATAGGCTTATCAATCTATCATATTTGGTGTGGTTTCTGGTATTTACCTATACGAGTGAAGAAGACCTGAGTGAGATTCGGCCAGCAATGCCGATGTTCGGGAACAATTCTGTACAGGTCTGATTTGCCTAACTATCTTCCATTTTTGTCGAAGAACTGTTTAATTTAAATGTAGCACACGACCAGGCGATATTAATAAAATAAAAAAACAAGTATTTATATACAATATAAATACTTAATTATTACCATATATGTATAAACACTTATAATATAATTATTATATAAATATGCCATGTTCTGGCACAAGTGCAAATTTGTGCAAGGAAATGAACTACGGTCTGATAGAACATGAGTTTAGCAACGTTTCTCTCACCGAAAAAAATATTTGGGTGGTTTTGGACAATTTTATATTTTCTTTGTTAAATTTGACTTATGAAAAATTCTGATCGCATTTTTTACACCTATAACAAAGCATACATAAAATATGTAAATACATGTTCAAGTGCCAGTTTTCGGTATTAACCCATTATGCTTATCAGTCTCATTGTATACAAATAAGGGAACATTATTTGAAATACATATGCAACATATTATACAACTTTGAACACACCGCCGTGTTTAACGCCATTACCGGCTGTTCAATGCTGACTGACACAATATCCGTGTTTGGCACTGTATCACGCACATACGGTTAAGAACAGAGCCAAACAACTTTCAGATTCGTAATCTGTGGAGAATTAGGCTTCAGAATAGGCTCATTTTGCTTGGTTTCCAAAAAGTAGCCGGAATGAATTATGGCGTGCCATACCCTAATGGGCATTGGCCTGATTACGCGAACGCCTTCCACCAATCAGTATGGTAAATCCAAAGCCGATCAGAATCATACATAGTTCTGGCTATAACGTGCCTGCAGCATCCTGTCAAAGGTGTCTGATACAATGTAATCGGATACAACTTTCCTCACATTCAACTAATACAACATGCACCGACGGCCATCTGAAGAAAAAAAAAATGCTGCTCTCACCCACAATTGTTCAGCAAAGCCATTTTTCCCGCTCAATATGACCTGACATACAAACACAAATTTTCGATAGACATTATTAAGCAACTTTGGATGACCTTGAACACAGAAATTACGAACAATTACCCCGTTTACATGAGTCGATCGGCTGTTACCGTAAATTTACGATAAGCAAATTGACGCAAAAATGACGGTAACTCGACCCGTTTACATGAGTCAACCGCCGGTGTCTGCGTAAATTTACGGTGAATGACCCGACTCCAGCGCCCGTCAAAACAAGCCCAGTCTCCCCTCCCTTATCGTCAGTATAGCCACGCGCTAATTACGGAACGAGGGCCCGGCTTTCCCCACGCCGACCGGCGGGACTACCGCTGGCGCCCGTTCCGTAATTGTTTGTCGGCGCCAGCCGGCGGATGCTCCTCTCCATCGTTCGCCGCCGCCCGCATCCGTAGACATATAGTGTACAATTATTAGTTACAAAACGTTTCGAGAACATAAATATAAATATTACTCATATTATTTTTAACAAGCTTTCCGATTTTAACTAAATTTCTGTAAAATATCTATAAACAAAATGAAATAATAGTTCATGCGTTTCGTTGTCAGTCGTCTAACGTAAATTTCCGATAGCGCTAGTGTAAATTTACGATATGCCAGATCGTCAGTTTCTCCCCGCTAGGACCCGTTTACATGAGTAAAAATTACGTATGTTTTGCTTATCGTCAGTTTCGCTCACTCATGTAAACGGGGTCAATGTATCGTTTGCCATATTCAAATACCGTGCTCAGTCCGTGACATTTTGGAAAACATCACACTTCCATGACATTTTGGGTAGGTGATACCATATAATTTTCACCAAGACGTTAGGAACGTTTATTAACTATGATACCTTAACAACATTAACGTTAACAACATTCGTTTATCACAATACCCAATCGCTCAAACCAATACAAAATAATAATAAATCCCGCTACTCGCAATTCCCTTCCTCTCTCCCTCCCTCGCCTGTTTGTGGTTGTTGTTATTATGGGTCCAGCACCATATCCTCTTGGGACCAAGACGCGAATTGTCTTGTGTCTAGTTATTGTTATAACCCTCGGGGCATGGGTCACGTGACCTAGGACGAGTCGGGTGGACTGGTGCGGTCGGGCAGCGCAGTCGCTCGTTGGCGTAGACGCGGCGCGGCAAGACGCGTAATAGCGCTGGCGAGCGGTGTCGTGTGCTAGCGAACAATTTAAACACCGATAAATTATATGTGACGACCTAGAATTCGAGATTGTCTGCACTGCAGTGTGAGGTGAGAGATAAACAAAGATGGCTGTCATAGAATTAACAGCAAATCAAAGAGACACGGCGAGCAAAAGGACTCTGCAACGGCTTCCCAAGGTAGGTACGTCTGACCTCTGAACTCATATTCCGTATTCCACACTTAATTTCATAAAATGTACGCTTTCTCCCAATCTAATGCCATTTATTGATCCCATTTATTTACGGAATATTTAATCTCCAAAATATCCGCATTTTGCTGCGCATTCATCAACTCAACACCTGGCAAATGTTTCACCCACCGTAGATCACATACCATTTTCACAAATTTATCTGTTTTTTATCGAGATAGCTTACACGATTCTTATAGAACTGTTAATGAGCACAAACATCTTCGCGGACAAATGAACTTAATACTGAAATTCGTTAAAAAAAACTAGCAAACTTTGCTCATGGACTGTTCACCGCGCACGCTTGATTCTCGACTGACTCGTGAAGGATTTGGTGTTTGTATACATGCATATTCGTGAACGGTTGACGAATATGTATGTACACAGACACCAAATCCTGCCAATTTCCAAAATAATTTGCTACATGGACTACCGAATTCGTTAATTAAATGATGTTAATTTCCTGAACCTGAATACTCGGGAAATACGTGGCTGGTGAGTTCAATTTTGTCACCACCCGCGGAAAGGAACTTTGTAACTTATTCTATAGAGTAGTTGAACAATTATCATTGCTTAAAGGGAAATAATGACCTTTTTCCACAAAAATGGAGTTAGCACTTGAAATCGCCAGACGAGACCAAAATATATTGTAAATTCATCACATTTTGCATGAAAACTTTCCTACCGAAAGATATTTCAAGTTAAAGTTGATAAGCGTTCCACACTTTTAACGACCGGTACTTGCAAGTACTTTTGGTCCTCATCAAACTGCGGGCTTTTCCCGTATTGTTTTTTTTTACGCAATGGAGTGGAAAATATATTGTGCGTTCTACTCGTTGTGATTATATGCCCGGCGATCTTCCAAAACCAACAGCGATTGGAAAAAGTGGCAATAAAATCGGAAGCTCATCGATGCACATCAACGGCGGCATAGTTAGTGGTTGCGACCCTCAATTTGTGAAAATCGATTCATTTGTTTTCAATATTAGGAGTATTGTATAATTTGTCTGTGGCTGTATAATGAGTGTATATAACACTATGCTTTATATTATCCTGAAAAATAATAATTTGTCCCAAAAAAAACTAACAAACGATAACACAAAACTGGCAATTAAATCGGAAGCTCATCGATGCACATCGACGGTGACCTATTTAGCGTCGGCGATTTGTTTACAAAGTCATTGTCATGCTTCTCGGCGCACTTAACCATTATGGCGAGTTGTAGCGAGTAGCGCTTTCGTTCTCCATGGCAACCAGGCGTGAGCCAATGAAAAGCCAGAACGTATTCCCTTTCTGGCTTTTGATTGGCTAACGCCTGGTTGCCATGGAGAACGAAAGCGCTACTAGCGCTACTAGCGTGTGTCCGAGCAGCGCTCAGTTTGATCGGAAACGTCACAGAGCCTCCAAAAATGCCGCGCACTCGATGTAAACAATGGTAGGGAAGGACGAATTTGTCAATGACCTTCATGAAGTACACAAGGTACTTGTTTTGTATTTTTTCCAAACTTACAACTTTCAATATGGGAATAGTTTTATTTAATTCTTAAATTTAAATACAATAATTGTAAAATCATAGCGGTAGCCTAAGAAATTGTTGCTAACTAAATCAAAAGGTCATTATTTCCCTTTAACACGCTCAGTGGAGAGGGGTATGCCACTAACACGCAGTGGAGGGGGGGGGGACCCTTTACCCCCTACAATCTCCGACAGTATGAAAGCTAGAACAATCAAACTTACAGAGTAGGTAAATGCTCTGATGATTTACATTTGCTGACATTTTCGTGACCTTAGATTAATACCTTCGAGGTCAAACGAGGTCATGAAGGTCAATTCTGGCCAAATGTCACAATTTTGGGAATTTGACCTTTGTGACGTCACAAGTCACCAAAAATGTGTCCAAAGTTGTGTCCCGGGATGAAGATTGACATTGGCTACCGAATGGCATTTGAATTATCCCGATCCGACTGTTGGTTCCGAAGATATCTCTTCGTCGACCTCGATTCTGGCCGCCATCTCGGACTTAAAATCTATATAACTCAAAAATTGACCGACCGATTTGCATTTGTTTTAACGTCAAACGATCCGCTATTGATTTGGCTTTAATGTCGCGCAAAAAAAAACACCGCCCTGCTCTGCTTAGTTTTTCAGATATTCACGAAAAACATGTGGGGGAGAGGGCACAAAAGTCCCCCCCCCCCCCCCTCTACTGCGAGTGCTAATTCTTACCCCTCTGCGGTGGTGACTGGTGACTATAATTGGGAGGGATTATTTTTGGTTTGCAGCTACTTATTGTCTCGCTTGACATTAGCGTAGACATAGGATAACTGTACGTAACTGTACGCTACTACAGTTATCTATCGCGTACAATATAAACGAATTCTTACTCGTAGCCGAGCATTGAAGGTTACTCAATGCTCATGTAACGTTTCTGTAAGGCCGAAAAACTCCAAATTTCAACAATGGCGAAAACGAAAGAGCATCGGAGCATCGGTTCGTAACTTGGTCACGGAAATATCGTGTATTTAATTGGCAATTATGTCATGCAACATGTCGTTGATCTTTAGTCGTAAAGCACCTCATATGATACTAAAAAATACCCGCAGATATGTCAGACATTGAACTGGAGCAGAAAGGAAGGAATGAATATCTGTGTGTTGTATAATCATCAGATGAATCACTGGAGCAGAAAGGAAGGAATGAATGTCTGTGTGTTGTAGAATCATCAGCTGAATCACTGGAGCAGAAAGGAAGGAATGAATGTCTGTGTGTTGTAGAATCATCAGATGAATCACTGAAGCAGAAAGGAAGGAATGCATGTCTGTGTGTTATAGAATCATCAGATGAATCACTGGACCAGAAAGGAAGGAATGAATGTCTGTGTGTTGTAGAATCATCAGATGAATCACTGGAGCAGAAAGGAAGGAGTGAATGTCTGTGTGTTGTAGAATCATCAGATGAATCACTGGAGCAGAAAGGAAGGAATGAATGTCTGTGTGTTGTAGAATCATCAGATGAATCACTGGAGCAGAAAGGAAGGAATGAATGTCTGTGTGTTGTAGAATCATCAGATGAATCACTGGAGCAGAAAGGAAGGAATGAATGTCTGTGTGTTGTAGAATCATCAGATGAATCACTGGAGCAGAAAGGAAGGAATGAATGTCTGTGTGTTGTAGAATCATCAGATGAATCACTGGACCAGAAAGGAAGGAATGAATGTCTGTGTGTTGTAGAATCATCAGATGAATCACTGGAGCAGAAAGGAAGGTATGAATGTCTGTGCGTTGTTGAATCATCAGATGAATCACTGGACCAGAAAGGAAGGAATGAATGTCTGTGTGTTGTAGAATCATCAGATGAATCACTGGACCAGAAAGGAAGGAATGAATGTCTGTGTGTTGTAGAATCATCAGATGAATCACTGGACCAGAAAGGAAGGAATGAATGTCTGTGTGTTGTAGAATCATCAGATGAATCACTGGAGCAGAAAGGAAGGAATGAATGTCTGTGTGTTGTAGAATCATCAGATGAATCACTGGACCAGAAAGGAAGGTATGAATGTCTGTGTGTTGTAGAATCATCAGATGAATCACTGGAGCAGAAAGAAAGGAATGAATGTCTGTGTGTTGTATAATCATCAGATGAATCACTGGAGCAGAAAGGAAGGAATGAATGTCTGCGTGTTGTAGAATCATCATATGAATCACTGGAGCAGAAAGGAAGGAATGAATGTCTGTGTGTTGTAGAATCATCAGATGAATCACTGGAGCAGAAAGGAAGGAATGAATGTCTGTGTGTTGTAGAATCGTCAGATGAATCACTGGAGCAGAAAGGAAGGAATGAATGTCTGTGTGTTGTAGAATCATCAGATGAATCACTGGAGCAGAAAGGAAGGAATGAATGTCTGTGTGTTGTAGAATCATCAGATGAATCACTGGAGCAGAAAGGAAGGAATGAATGTATGTGTGTTGTAGAATCATCAGATGAATCACTGGAGCAGAAAGGAAGGAATGAATGTCTGTGTGTTGTAGAATCATCAGATGTATCACTGGAGCAGAAAGGAAGGAATGAATGTCTGTGTGTTGTAGAATCATCAGATGAATCACTGGAGCAGAAAGGAAGGAATGAATGTCTGTGTGTTGTAGAATCATCAGATGAATCACTGGAGCAGAAAGGAAGGAATGAATGTCTGTGTGTTGTATAATCATCAGATGAATCACTGGAGCAGAAAGGAAGGAATTAATGTCTGTGTGTTGTAGAATCATCAGATGAATCACTGGAGCAGAAAGGAATGAATGAATGGTTGTGTGTTGTATAATCATCAGATGAATCACTGGACCAGAAAGGAAGGAATGAATATCTGTGTGTTGTAGAATCATCAGATGAATCACTGGATCAGAAAGAAAGGAATGAATGTCTGTGTGTTGTATAATCATCAGATGAATCACTGGAGCAGAAAGGAAGGAATAAATGTCTGTGTGTTGTAGAATCATCAGATGAATCACTGGAGCAGAAAGGAAGGAATGAATGTCTGTGTGTTGTAGAATCATCAGATGAATCACCGGAGCAGAAAGGAAGGAATGAATGTCTGTGTGTTGTAGAATCATCAGATGAATCACTGGAGCAGAAAGGAAGGAATGAATGTCTGTGTGTTGTAGAATCATCAGATGAATCACTGGAGCAGAAAGGAATGAATGTCTGTGTGTTGTGGAATCATCAGATGAATCACTGGAGCAGAAAGGAAGGAATGAATGTCTGTGTGTTGTATAATCATCAGATGAATCACTGGAGCAGAAAGGAAGGAATGAATGTCTGTGTGTTGTAGAATCATCAGATGAATCACTGGAGCAGAAAGGAAGGAATGAATGTCTGTGTGTTGTAGAATCATCAGATGAATCACTGGAGCAGAAAGGAAGGAATGAATGTCTGTGTGTTGTAGAATCATCAGATGAATCACTGGAGCAGAAAGAAAGGAATGAATGTCTGTGTGTTGTATAATCATCAGATGAATCACTGGAGCAGAAAGGAAGGAATGAATGTCTGTGTGTTGTAGAATCATCAGATGAATCACTGGACCAGAAAGGAAGGTATGAATGTCTGTGCGTTGTTGAATCATCAGATGAATCTGACCCCGGCTTCTGATGGCAGATGAATAATATCCAGCTTGTGATGATTATACCTTGTCAGTATCCTCCAGCTGAATATGTTCCCAATCTTCATTGGAAAACCGTACTTTGGTGTACTTGGTAAGCCGGATTTTTCTTAAATTGGCATGCGACTTCCATTACATAAAGCTTTAGTTGGTTGCATAGTAGATCAAAACACCGGTTGCTCGTTGACCTATACCATCCTGCATTGATTACCTTAAATATTTTGTAAATAAGTTGTTTGATGAAGGCTAAATTCAAATATTTTAAGAGTTCCTGGTAATTGGTGGTTTATATGCTAATATTATTTTGAAGGTTCATTAGTTACATACATACATACATGACAGGCAGACAGGCAGACAGGCAGACAGGCAGACGAAAATGATACGGAGAATTCGAAAATGATATTTTCAAAACAAATGTAAAAAATACTTAATGCCCTGTACTTGCCTAGTACTTGCCTAATACCTAATACCTAATACTTGACTTAATTAATTGCCTATAATTAATACCTAACACTTGTACGATATTGACGAAAAAAATCGTATCGTACAAGTGTCTGCCTGTCTGCCTGTCTGCCTGTCTGCCTGTCTGCCATTTTGGGATCAATATGTTTCAAAATGGGATCTCATTTAATATAAAATATAGTAGTGAATTGAAATAGATAAACATTGTCTGGCCATAACATTCTATTTCAAGATTCTAGAAGTACAAAAGAGAAGTTGTTAGGTCTTGTGAGAACCCTACTAACCACATGGATATTAACCAATGAGTAAATACTATATAGTCCATGAATTGCACGATGTTGAACTCGCATGAGCAAGTCATGCGTCACTTTATACCGGGTTTTCTGCAACTTGATTTATCGTGATCGTTGCGTAGATTCTTTGGGGTGGCATTTTGGCATTTTGGATCTAATAACAGGTTCGATTTTGCCTACCGTGTTACACGATTGAAACGAGTGTTTAGCATGACTGAAGATCATTAAATGACAAGGGAATCGAAGCAAATTCAAAGTGGAAGGGGCAGGATTTTTTAGTTATCGCCTCCGGTGGTTCAATAAAATACACTTGAAAATAGTTTGTCCATGCGCTACCCATGACTGACAGCCGGAGTCGGAGTCGCACATTTTTGCCGACTCCGACTCCTACTCCGACTCCGGCCGAAATCCCCGACTCCGACCGACTCCGACTCCAACTCCGACTCCGACTCCAACTCCGACTCCGAGTCCGACTCTGCGGCCCTGATGTGTAGTGCCGATAATTTATCAAATGACATCTTTCTGATGTAGACCGAGCTGATCAGTAAAACAAAAACTGATCAGCATCAGTAACCGTCATTCCAATTCCGTCATAAATGCCACGTCAGCACTAAAGTCATCAGGATCAGTAACCGTCATTCCAACTCCGTCATAAATGCCACGTCAGCACTAAAGTCATCAGCATCAGTAACCGTCATTCCAACTCCGTCATAAATGCCACGTCAGCACTAAAGTCATCAGGATCAGTAACTGTCCTTCCAATTCCGTCATAAATACCACGTCAGCACTAAAGTCATCAGGATCAGTAACCGTCATTCCATTCCGTCATAAATGCCACGTCAGCACTAAAGTCATCAGGATCAGTAACCGTCATTCCAACTCCGTCATAAATGCCACGTCAGCACTAAAGTCATCAGGATCAGTAACCGTCATTCCAATTCCGTCATAAATGCCACGTCAGCACTAAAGTCATCAGGATCAGTAACCGTCATTCCAACTCCGTCATAAATGCCACGTCAGCACTAAAGTCATCAGGATCAGTAACCGTCATTCCAATTCCGTCATAAATGCCACGTCAGCACTAAAGTCATCAGGATCAGTGACCGTCATTCCATTCCGTCATAAATGCCACGTCAGCACTAAAGTCATCAGGATCAGTAACCGTCATTCCAACTCCGTCATAAATGCCACGTCAGCACTAAAGTCATCAGGATCAGTAACCGTCATTCCATTCCGTCATAAATGCCACGTCAGCACTAAAGTCATCAGGATCAGTAACCGTCATTCCAACTCCGTCATAAATGCCACGTCAGCACTAAAGTCATCAGCATCAGTAACCGTCATTCCAACTCCGTCATAAATGCCACGTCAGCACTAAAGTCATCAGGATCAGTAACCGTCATTCCATTCCGTCATAAATGCCACGTCAGCACTAAAGTCATCAGGATCAGTAACCGTCATTCCAACTCCGTCATAAATGCCACGTCAGCACTAAAGTCATCAGGATCAGTAACCGTCATTCCAACTCCGTCATAAATGCCACGTCAGCACTAAAGTCATCAGGATCAGTAACCGTCATTCCAACTCCGTCATAAATGCCACGTCAGCACTAAAGTCATCAGGATCAGTAACCGTCATTCCATTCCGTCATAAATGCCACGTCAGCACTAAAGTCATCAGGATCAGTAACCGTCATTCCATTCCGTCATAAATGCCACGTCAGCACTAAAGTCATCAGGATCAGTAACCGTCATTCCAACTCCGTCATAAATGCCACGTCAGCACTAAAGTCATCAGGATCAGTAACCGTCATTCCATTCCGTCATAAATGCCACGTCAGCACTAAAGTCATCAGGATCAGTAACCGTCATTCCATTCCGTCATAAATGCCACGTCAGCACTAAAGTCATCAGGATCAGTAACTGTCCTTCCAATTCCGTCATAAATGTCACGCCAGCACTAAAGTCAGCCCAAAGATAGCTCATTGTGCCATCCGGCGCTGATGCACACCAGGAAAGTAGATGCCGATTTTTTCCCTCTTCAGAACCGGTTCTAGCCAGTGGACGTTCAGATTTGTTCGTCGATGCGTTCTCCCACACCTTCAGGAAAGGGTAGGTACCGTCGTTACGTGTATTTGATCTTGAAGCGCAAGTCACTACTTCCCGCTCTGGCAGATTCATTTTCCTTCTGGTAGTTTTGTTTTCAAGTCACGCTCTTGTTATAGTTCCAGAAACCAGCTATTATGTTTCACTAGCCTTGAAGGTCACTGATCATTTCCATCCAATTGTCATCAACAGTTACTTAAACAGGAAGTTAGATGCATCACATTGTTTTCATCACTAAAAATGCCTGTGTACACAATCTGAAGCAGCGAACTTTTGCAGGAGAATAGTGATACGACAAATGTCTTGTTTGCGCTAGAAAACTTGTTATAACGGTTTGTTTCATATTATAACGCTTCATTGGCAACCACAAAGTACCGCTAAATAACTGTTATGAATGTTCGAAGGGGATTCCACACACCTGTTCATTATCCACGTCTTCATATTTCCTGCCGGTTTGGATAATTTGTTGGCAGTTTGCACCGTCGCCCTATATCGTACTTTTTTTTAGTTAAAATCCGACAACATATCCAGTACAATAGTTAGACAATGGCAATACGCTTTAAGTTGTATATTACAAGGTAACAAATTAACTGCTCGTGCTGCTATTATCACGCATATAGTGCAACATATGTCGGAACAAAATTTGCAGTACATTTAATGTACTGCTAGTTTCTATTATCCTTAAAGTCACGTAAGCCACCACAGGCCACGGTAACTACCCATCAACGCGGTACACGAGTTCGGCCTCGTAGATAGATCGTTCGCTTAACCCGCGACTTACTGGGGGGGGGTATTTTTTGCCCCCCCCCCCTCCCGTTATTTTGCAATAACTCCTAAACGAACACCAATATCGTCACCAAACTAGCAGTACCTTCTCTCACATCAATGCTACACATGTTGGCAAAATAACAAAAATATGAGGTTATGATAGGTCAACCGGGAATGACGTCAGAGTGACGTCATGTTCTTCGGTTTTTGTTGCAAAATAATGGTTTGCGGAAAACGCTGTCAATGGTACGATGTTTGAGATAAACTCAATTGTTTTAAATCAAATTACTTAAAATAGACCGGGCTATCAAGCTGCTGTCTCGGATTTTTGAGTTTTCTTTATTCAAAATTTTGAGAAATCCAAATAAAAATATACAAAATTGGAGAAAAAAATCAGAATTATCCAAAAGCCGGATTATATGTGATCGAAACGTGTTCGGTGAATATGTGTATCAAATTTGAAGTCGATATCTTCAAAAATTACTGACTTATGACCTTTAAATGACAAAAATCGACCACCTCTCACAGCATTACTATGCATAAAAACGTATTTCCGTTTTTGCTGTTTACTTCTATTTATATGGAACAAACAATGTTCTAAGGTAATTTTTCGCGTTCTAGACGAAATAAAACCATACACATGTGTTACAACGCCTAATTACCGTAATCCGCAGTTTGACCTCGTGACCTCGGATGACCTTGACCTGACCCAAGGTCATAAACAGCTTAGAAAGGTACTTAGAAGTGTCAGACACACGAATCATACCGATTTATCGACTGCTTATGCGTTTAATATCGCAATTTTTCGCGACAATTCCGTCCATCGAGATCTTTTGACACGGTCAAACAATTTGTACTTGACCTGACCTGTGGCGGTATCGGTAACCCCGAAGTCAACAATATTATGCTTCCCTCGATAAACTTCCTGGGGCTATCGAATGGCGTTTGAATTTTTATATTCGGTCCAGTAGTTCCGGAGATCCGAGGGGGGGGGGGGGGGGGGGTGTGTGCAAAAAATCCCCCTCCCCCAGTAAGTCGCGTTATGAAATATGCCCCATGAACTTAACGTCCCTCTGTTGCGATGCTTTCTAACGCTCCAGTCGACTGGTTGGGGTCACATTATTCAGTCGCATTGTTGTTCCTCCAATAGCCCTGACCAGTACATATTTATGTGCGTTGCATAATAGGTAGGGGAGACCGGGTCACGTTCTGTCACGGGGGACATTCTGTCAGCGGGGATTTCTCGTGAACTATCTACCGCATGTATGTTGTTGTTTCATGACATATGCTCATTTTTGCTTGGAATGGCCTGATACTATCAAAACAACGACGTGCCTGCGACTGGATTGGTCCAAATTTGAAAAGTTTGTTTTTCAACCAATCCAAACTTTTTGAAGTGAACAAAATTTGGGTTTGTGGTTATTCAGATAATTTGATAGTGTCTTTGAATACTGTCATGGGGAGTCACGAACAGCCTAGGAATTTGGGCCATTTTCTGGACTTTTTGGGTCCAAAGAATTTTGCTCTCTTCATATTTGTTCAGGAAATTTGCTCTCTTTTCGCCTGATCTTACCGACATTGTAGTTAAAATATCATTCAATTTTCCTCACAAGGATTTAATATCTATTACAAATCAGGATTTTTTACTTTCCAAGTCAAATAATTAAAACACAAATGAAAATCTTAACTTGCCTGACAATACAGTTTTACTCTCCACCTATGGATTTTTACTCTCTTTTTGTTTTACCTGGTTTACCTGGTCATGAAATGAAAAATCCAACACTGGTCACGAATGTCCAGAATATCGTGCTCAGCGTTATTCTGCCCCATTCTCCCAAGTTTTCAGTAAACAAAAACGAAAAAGTGTGACCAACGTCGAGTGGGGCAGTGGGTTCTGTCACCCAATCTGGGGCAGATTTTGTCACTGAATCTGTTCATGATTCCTAGTCGTATCGCTTATAAACGACCATACAAATGATTGCCTGTTATTCTAGGACCTCATCTGCCGATAGTTAGAGGTTTGAGGTTCGAGGACGATAGTTTGAGGACCTCATCTGCCGGCTGCAGACGCCCGAGCCTGCAATCTCCCCCACTGGGCGCACCTTCCACATGCGCTTCATGGGAGCTGTGGGTGTGAAGGAAGTGTGAGTGGTCATCGGAGACAGAATAGGGTTGTTGGCAGCAAACCAAAAATTTGCTCAGAATCAAAAGTTGTTTAGTTAGCCAAGACGTGGTTGTTGTTGGTGCAGCGAACCCAACAAACGCACAATGCGTTGATTGACTGGCGCTGTTCGAGGATACACATGTGCTCCATACTATGTTGTAGATACCTTGACCTTAAATGTTTATGTTTGCAGAGGCTGGGAAAAGATGACCACGCTAATGGTATGTGTGAAACGATGCGGCTCATATTATTTGTGCATGGATAACCAAGAAGAAAAACGCAAAAATGCGGTGTTGGGATTGTATCTGCCCTTAATTTTCTACACTATTGATGATGGCGATGAATGAAACCCTCTTTCTCTCCCCCAGGGACGCCACGGATGACCGTTCGGTGATAACAGGCAGTGCCCCATCAGTGACAGAATGTGCCCCCGTAGGTGACAGAACGTGCCCCGTAGGTGACAGAACGTGCCCCCGTAGGTGACAGAACGTGCCCCATCAGTGACAGAATGTGCCCCCGTAGGTGACAGAACGTGCCCCATCAGTGACAGAATGTGCCCCCGTAGGTGACAGAACGTGCCCCGTAGGTGACAGAACGTGCCCCCGTAGGTGACAGAACGTGCCCCATCAGTGACAGAATGTGCCCCCGTAGGTGACAGAACGTGCCCCATCAGTGACAGAATGTGCCCCCGTAGGTGACAGAACGTGCCCCATCAGTGACAGAATGTGCCCCCGTAGGTGACAGAACGTGCCCCATCAGTGACAGAATGTGCCCCCGTAGGTGACAGAACGTGCCCCATCAGTGACAGAATGTGCCCCCGTAGGTGACAGAACGTGCCCCATCAGTGACAGAATGTGCCCCCGTAGGTGACAGAACGTGCCCCATCAGTGACAGAATGTGCCCCCGTAGGTGACAGAACGTGCCCCATCAGTGACAGAATGTGCCCCCGTAGGTGACAGAACGTGCCCCATCAGTGACAGAATGTGCCCCCGTAGGTGACAGAACGTGCCCCATCAGTGACAGAATGTGCCCCCGTAGGTGACAGAACGTGCCCCATCAGTGACAGAATGTGCCCCCGTAGGTGACAGAACGTGCCCCATCAGTGACAGAATGTGCCCCCGTAGGTGACAGAACGTGCCCCATCAGTGACAGAATGTGCCCCCGTAGGTGACAGAACGTGCCCCATCAGTGACAGAATGTGCCCCCGTAGGTGACAGAACGTGCCCCATCAGTGACAGAATGTGCCCCCGTAGGTGACAGAACGTGCCCCATCAGTGACAGAATGTGCCCCCGTAGGTAGGTGACAGAATGTGCCCCCGTAGGTGACAGAACGTGCCCCGTAGGTGACAGAACGTGCCCCGTAGGTGACAGAACGTGCCCCATCAGTGACAGAATGTGCCCCCGTAGGTGACAGAACGTGCCCCGTAGGTGACAGAACGTGCCCCGTAGGTGACAGAACGTGCCCCATCAGTGACATAATGTGCCCCCGTAGGTGACAGAACGTGCCCCGTAGGTGACAGAATGTGCCCCCGTAGGTGACAGAACGTGCCCCATCAGTGACATAATGTGCCCCCGTAGGTGACAGAACGTGCCCCATCAGTGACAGAATGTGCCCCCGTAGGTGACAGAACGTGCCCCGTAGGTGACAGAATGTGCCCCCGTAGGTGACAGAACGTGCCCCGTAGGTGACAGAACGTGCCCCGTAGGTGACAGAACGTGCCCCATCAGTGACAGAATGTGCCCCCGTAGGTGACAGAACGTGCCCCGTAGGTGACAGAACGTGCCCCCGTAGGTGACAGAACGTGCCCCATCAGTGACAGAACGTGCCCCCGTAGGTGACAGAACGTGCCCCATCAGTGACAGAATGTGCCCCCGTAGGTGACAGAACGTGCCCCCATCAGTGACAGAATGTGCCCCCGTAGGTGACAGAACGTGCCCCGTAGGTGACAGAATGTGCCCCCGGAGGTGACAGAATGTGCCCCCGTAGGTGACAGAATGTGCCCCCGTAGGTGACAGAATGTGCCCCCGTAGGTGACAGAACGTGCCCCCGTAGGTGACAGAACGTGCCCCGTAGGTGACAGAACGTGCCCCGTAGGTGACAGAATGTGCCCCCATCAGTGACAGAACGTGCCCCGTAGGTGACAGAATGTGCCCCCATCAGTGACAGAATGTGCCCCCGTAGGTGACAGAACGTGCCCCGTAGGTGACAGAACGTGCCCCGTAGGTGACAGAATGTGCCCCATCAGTGACAGAATGTGCCCCCGTAGGTGACAGAACGTGCCCCATATATGGGGCAGGTTCTG
Organism: Chirona hameri; assembly: GCA_036785665.1. Classification (NCBI taxonomy): domain Eukaryota; kingdom Metazoa; phylum Arthropoda; class Thecostraca; order Balanomorpha; family Balanidae; genus Chirona; species Chirona hameri. Next base: position 85,827 of record JAXIVJ010000288.1, on the reverse strand, counting down.
TCGGATGAGTCATCACCACATTGTCGACACTAGTGTCGAAACAAACTGAGGTACTACTGGAACTCCTATACACGATTTGAAGCTATTGCTGTGTGTAACAGAAATGGGAAGTATCAATCACCAACTCTTGAAAGTGTGCCCATCAGCACCAATTTTTTTATTAAAAAAAGTAACAGAACGTGCCCCGGTCTCCCCTACACGTGTTTGGGGAGTCACTATTATTATGACTGATAAAAATGTATGATGCCAAAAGATGACTAGGTACTGGTTACTGGGGTAGTTTCTAGAACCGTCATTGGCATTTCGTACCAACTAAACGTATGCACGGAATGTCGCCGCTGAATCAACCCTGATGCGTCATGAGATGGATAAACAGATAGTGTCCGCTGCAGGTCTATTGTGTCGTGGTTTGCTGTATTGCCGGATGGACATGGGACCGATGATGACTAACTGTCCGGGTCCTGCCGTGCACTGGTATCGGCTCCGGCTGACGGCTCCGGGTGTGTCAGCAGGTGTACCAGACCCAGACGCACTGTCATGGGCAGGTGTAAATCAGAAACAGTCGTGTGCAGAACGGATATAGGGCCACTGACGTCATTAGCTGACATATAGTGCCACTGACGTCATTAGCTGACATATAGTGCCACTGACGTCATTAGCTGACATATAGTGCCACTGACGTCATTAGCTGACATATAGTGCCACTTACGTCATTAGCTGACATATAGTGCCACTGACGTCATTAGCTGACATATAGTGCCACTGACGTCATTAGCTGACATATAGTGCCACTGACGTCATTAGCTGACACATAGTGCCACTGACGTCATTAGCTGACATATAGTGCCACTGACGTCATTATCTGACATATATTGCCACTGACGTCATTAGCTGACATACAGTGCCAGTGACGTCATTAGCTGACATATAGTGCCACTGACGTCATTAGCCCGTCATGCCATCGCCAAAGCCTGCTGTGAATTGTTTGAACATCCCCTCCTTCTAGTTCGAGAGATCCCGAAACACAAGTTTTGCGAAGCATATAGGCAGTCCCGAGATGTTCGATTTTTGTATCTCTCAAAAGATAATAATCTGTATGAATTATTTTGGGTCTGCCCCACAAAATGCTAAAGCAGCTCTGAACATGTTAATGAAAAACATTAACTGTACCATCGTCAAATTACATCAACGAAAAAGGGAAAAAATGGTATATATGCAAATGCTACAAGTATTTAATTTAATAATTAAATTTGCGCCCTGCATTTCCAATGAAGCGATACTTTGTAATACGGAAATGCTTAAACTTGAGAATGTGATGGAATTTTGTATGTAGGCCTTCTCGTGATCTTGAACTGAACTTATGACTTATATGTGTGGGTAAGCTAATTCAATTCCTCAATAATCATGTAAAATATAGTAGAAATGGTCTGATCCTAGGTCACTTGCCATGACCCTATGCGAAACTATGACAAGTATTTTTTTTAATTCAACGTGAGCAAACACTTTCGACAGTTGCAATGTGATCAATTAAATCATTGGGTCGCTAGATAAAATATTGTAATTCTTTGGAGGTCGATCTGTTTGACCTGATCCTATGTAATAACCTGACATGACCTGAGGCTTTTATGTCCCCAGAAGATGGATAATTGGTGACTAAACAAGTATACAAATTTGTGAAAATGCCTCCGAACATGATATACTCATGCTACTATTACCATTCCTTCATTTTCTGACTCAGAAAACCTGAGTTTTTTTGTTTTTTTACAGCTCGATTTTGTTACAGCTCGATTTAGACAGCTCGAACGTGTAATCACACGTGATAAGTAATTCCTTATTTTCTTGTTGCTCTGCGTAAGTTTGTAATGGCCGTGCGACTGATTCCGAGTACCGTGACCGTGATCGGAGTCAGCTGTTATTTATAGTTATCCGTCCCCGTGTGACAAGACCCGGCCGTTGTGACGTCACTCAGTGTGATAGGACCCGGCTGTTATAACGTCACTCCCTCGCGTTCCCATGTGATAGCATCTTGGTGTCATGACGTCACTCACTCGTGTGTCTGGAACTTGTCAGCCTTTGGCGAATATGTGTAATCGTGACCTTCAACAATATAGTCGGTCCAACGCGCAGTGATGTTAGTTCGCGGGTAAACATGGGCCGAGTTGAGTTCGTCTTGGGACGAAGAGTGTCACCGTGTACCTAAGCGAGGCACGTGAATGTAAAACTCCAGGCTTAAAGAAGCTGGCGTTTTGTTTTTGTTCTGTTATGTGTGATGATTATGTTGTGCTATGTAATGTGTATGCACACATGATGACACCGGTCCCCATTCAATGAGGCCGTAGTTTAGGCATCCATTGCGTAGCGCATTGTGGAGCGTTGTATCCGCCACGTCGTAAAATGTGTCGCAAAATGTGTTTCACGGCAATATGGGAAAATCAATCCCTCTTACTGTCATGCCACCTTTCTTTATACTTGTCTGCCATTTCCAGTTGTCTTGTTACTTGCTCGCCGTAATTAGTTGTGATGTTGCATTTCGTTCACTGTTCCTTCCTTCTGTAGCAGTTTAATTTGTATTTGTATTGCATTTTTGTCATTTGTGTATGCTAAGTGTTGTGTTTTATTCTTCATCAATATTTGTTTACTGATTATATTTGTGCGTGTCGCCCATCGCCTTCGCGGGTCCTCACCACCTGTCTCACCACCTGTTCTCCTCACTGTTGACAGCCGTGCCGTGCCGGTCACCGTCCCCGTCGTCCCAGAGAGCTTACCCAAGACAGCGGCGACCCTGCACCTGCCGCTGGTGCTGACATCTACATCTACATCTACAACTACACCTACACTACACCGTCACCGCCCACGAGCGACGCTGGTCGGAGGGGGACACCTTGCTGCTGGGGTAATATTCTCGCATCCTTCCTTCCTATGTATCCGATTATCCTTCCCTCGTCCAGCACATCCATATATACACGACGTATTACTCACTAGGCAGTTTAAGTACACGATCCATAATTTAAACATATGCACAGCATTGCTAACTCATTTTCAGTGGAGACACGGCAACATAATGAAGCAGATACGTCTAGTTCTCACAATAGAAGGCATTGAAACGAACCCTGGTCCTGACTCGCGGGGAAACATGATATCACACGTAAACATAAACAGTATTACCTCACCTAATAGATTACACGAATTAGATCAATTCATTGCTACAAATCATGTCGATATCCTTGCGCTCACCGAGACTAAACTCGATGACAACATTCACCCTAGCCTCTATCACCTAGACGATTTTCATGTACCCTTCACGAATCACGGAAACCGACACGGAGGAGGTACAGCTTTGTACGTCCACAGTTCATTGCCAATCAAACGCAGGCACGACCTTGAGCTACCGGGTGAAGAAAGGATATGGGCGCAGGTTAACATAAACGATTTATCACTCCCAACTTGTTGTGTTTACTTACCGCCCAATATATCTGCACAGAGACAGACTGAATTCATAGCGAGGTTGACAGGGAACACGTCTATTGCACAAACATACTCACCGACGTCCATCATTATTTTAGGCGATATGAACGTTGGAAAAAATATTTCTTCAACAAACACTGCAAAGGAGTAGTGGAACAACACCATTCGACAATAGACTGAAGGACGCCACTGACGTATTAGACCTCACACAATTGATAACCGAACCCACTAGACTAGAAAGAGACACGGCAAACCTTCGTGACCTTTTTTCACTAGCTGCCCTGACATTATTATCGACAGCGGTGTTCTGTCACCGTTTTCTCAAATTGACCATTTCCCAATTTACGCATATCGCAAGACCACTAACAGGCCCAAATCGACAGGTACGCATTTGGGATTACGACAAACTTGACTCACAACTTCTCACATATATATATATATATTGTTGAACATAGATTGGGACACATTATTGTCCAGGGACGTCAAAGTAGCTGCGAGAGACTTCACATCCACGATATTAAATGCAGCAAAGCAGGCCATACCGATGAAAACACTACAAACCGGAAGACGGCATAAACCCTGGATGACGGCAGATCTCATACAAAACATTAGAAAACGAGACCGACTGTTTAGACAAGCCAAACAGCATCAAAGAGACTCGGACTGGCAAAAATGGAAAACACAACGCAATTACGTGACCGATTTGAACAAACGCAACAGAGAACAATATATAAAAACAAAGGTGAATTTTCTTCTCCAACACAAACACTCCCCTTTCAAATACCACAGTACTCTCAAAACTATTATTGGAAGGACTGGCAATCACAACATACCACCATTAGCAGACACATATGGGAGCATCACGACAGACGACATACAAAAAGCCACTCTTCTAAATAATCACTTTGCTAAACAATCGCACATTGAAGTCAATGCCAAGAAAACCGAATAAATGACTACAGGAGGCTGGCACCCAACCTAGAGCCAATCAATATAATTTTTCGTGAGGTTCTGGACATGTTAAACTCCATTTACCCAAATAAAACGTGTGGTCCAGATGAATTGCCGTCGAAAATTGTAAAACTTATTGCACTCCTAATGTATGAACCTCTCGCACGACTATACAATATCTGTTTGGAAAAATGAATATACCCTTCAATTTGGAAACAGGCTAATGTACACCCTATTTATAAAAGAAAAGGCTCACCATTAGATCCCACAAACTATCGCCCAATAAGTCTTCTCCCTTGTCTATCGAAGGTGTTCGGCAAAATAATTTTCAAACACATTTACAAACATCTTACTGATAATCAGCTGATTTCACAAAAGCCAAGTGGGAATAGGCCTGGACACAGCACATAATTACAACTCCTGCACCTGACACATAACATGTACTCAAATCTAGACAAAGGGAATGACTTTACCGTAATATACTTGGACATATCCAAATATTTTGATCGTATTTGGCACAAGGGCTTGCTTATTAAATGTTAATCCGAATTCGGTATCACGGGGACACTTTTGAAGTGGCTTGGGTCATATTTAAAAGATCGTAAGCAAAGAGTGAGAGTTGGTGAAACGTTTTCAACGACGGTAACTATTAACGCAGGATGTCCCCAGGGGTCTGTTGTAGGCCCAGTTCTTGCATTGTTGTATTTAAATGGACTGGCAGACAGATTAGAAAACGACGCTCTTCTATTCGCAGATGACATATCACTATATGCGCCACATAAATCATGTAACATCCTCCAGGTACAACAATCACTTCAGAAGGACTTAAATTAAATATACTCTTATGGAGAGGAGTGGCATATAACCTTCAATGCGATGAAAGCCATCATGCAAACCTTTTCGACCAAACGCGAGATATAATTACCGCAATTTACATTTGGATGCAAGGTCATGCAGCAGGCTAACGAACATAAACACCTGGGTCTAACTCTGTCCAAAGATAAGGTTTTACTCACACGTCAATGAAATAATACAAAAAGTAAACAGAGCCATGAGCCCCCTTTACCCCATAGCTAAGTACATACCAAGAGACATACTTGCCCAAATATACACGAATTATGTTCAGCCCCACTTTGATTATTGTGATATAGTGTACGCTGGACATTTGACTTTCCACGACTCACAGAGACTTCAAATATTACAAAATAGAGCTGCACGGCTTGTAACAGGTGTGCCATTTAGAACCCCCACAAATATACTTTTACGAGACCTGGGCTGGAACACGTTATCTGTAAGACGCGATATGCACCGACTTATCATGTTTTTAAGCTAACTAACACCGACGCCAGACTTCCTGACTACATCACTAACGATCTTCCCCATACGCGCCGACAAGATACAAGGAGAGCACTCCGAAACGCATCCACCCATTCACTTCCACCAAACAACACCACACTTTTCCAAAAATCCTTTATCCCTGCCACTACCCGTGATTGGAACAAGCTTCCGGAATATATCCGTTCCATCACATCACCTATAACCTTCAAACGAGAAGTGTTCCGGCTGCTTGGTGTTCCGACTCCGCCAGTTTACTATTCTTTATGCACTAAAATCGGGAACACTTTGCACACAAAACTAAGAGTCGGTATGTCTTACTTGAATGCACATCTTTACTCCATTCAGAAAGTCTCGGCACCTTTCTGTGATTGTAGAAATATTTCCGAAACCACAACCCACTTCATCTTACAATGTCAGCTTCATGTAGATTGCAGAGCCAGATTATATCGAACAATATCAGACATCCTACAACTCGACTTTTCACAGCTGCCACGTGACACACAAACCCACACTCTCTTACACGGCACACAACTCAGCACCAGCGTGCGGGGCGGGGTCGTCTGGTCGTTCCAGTCATTTCTTTTGGAATCAAAGCGATTCCATATTGAATAACTTTGCACGGCGGGGTGGGGCGGTGTCTCGGTGTGGCTCGGCGACCTGCGCTGCTGGATGGGGTGGTGGGGTGATGCCCCGTGACGGCGGTCGGAGACGGTTTATTTGTTTGTTTCCTTTTTCTGCGAGAGGTGCCTCGTGATATACCCCAGAGAATGTGCACCGATCACCTATATGTTTGTTTATGATTCTACTTGTTTCGAAATATATTTTTGATTGAAATAAAACGACCTAGTTTAACCACTGGAGCGCGATCCCTTCACGAATCCTTCGTTTTTTGATACATTTTCCCAGCATTCCTGCTGGGAGTACTTCAATCATCCTTTTACTGCCATGTCTTATCACCTTCCACTCGAAACATTATATAGACATGTATTTTCGCAACTACACGCTCATACACTCGCTCATAAAATATTATTTCGCGCATCATATTCACAATTTTATCCCACCACCTACTGGAAGTTCCCTGGAACGGGCCCTGGCAAGACCTATGTTTTCCACGGTCATCGAATGTTATATACACAGGTCAAGCATAGCGTTTCCGACGGGGCCAGCACTGATTTTTCAGCACTGGTCATGCTAGAGCACAAACTTAGTTTGGCACAATCACAATATCTTCAAACGGGCGGGCACACACGCACACGTGGCTCCGTTCGCTCACGAGCAAAACAACGCATACTCCTCTGACTCTGGAGGTATGTACAAAACGACCAATATCACTCCACGCACAAGTCTGCAGCTAAACTCGGCTCAATTCACTAGAGAGAAGAGACAGAACTCTTGAGCAAGTACTTCACAGGCACACAGTGGGGTGAGTGGCGACGGCACGCGAGGACAGCGCGTGCCACGCCGTCAGCACAAGGAATAACGAATAACAACTTAAAGCGAACGGGAGCAGCGGCTCCCTCCCTGTTTGATCTATCCTGGCGCCAGGCCGGAGACAGTTCCCTGCCCCGAGCCGCGCTCTCTCTCCTCTCTCGATCGCCCGCCATCCCTGCGTCCGCCGACTGGCCACCGCGCCACGCACACCAATAAATAGTTCAGACTGGTCCGTCAGGTGTCGGGCAGGCCGGCCGGCAGGTAACGCTGGCGGCGACGGCGGCGGCACCGCTGCCTTCACCGCAGCCCCCGTCGGCTGCCGGCGGTGGAGGCGGGCCGGGAGCTGCGCCGCCCGCTGCTGTGGATCTGAGGGTAGGCCTCTACCAGACTAAACTCGGACAACGCGTCCGAATCCTGCGGCACAGATAGGGAGAGAGCACCGGTCAGATGGTCAGCAGGCAAGCGAGACGAACCGATAAGGTCAAAACAGACGGTCACCGGGGCCCAAAGTGCTCCTGAAAGGCGTATTACCGCTGACTCATGATCCCCTTTTACCGGGCGTTCTAACAACGAATGTGAATCATCACCGGAACAATGAGCCTATATATGTTAACACATAGTGTTAGTGACTCTTTACCACATGACACATGGAGTAAACATGCGACTAAAGGAAGCACACAATTGCGACTACTTAAATTCAACATTCAGTACACAGGTGTTTAAGCACCAAGTCGCTCAGGTACAAAATGAGCCATGGCTCTCTTCTGCCCTTGATTAGTGTCGGTGTGCGTCTTTGACGTACCACCTGCGGCCGGAAGAGCTGGGTTTCCGGCATGACGAACGTTGACGCCGCGTCCCGCTCGGCCATTGTGTGATGGTCCTGAAAAGTCACACGCTCGGTCATCATTCGGCACGTGACATCCAAACAGTGCACCCATCTCTTCCGGGGACCAGTACCTCTCGTCACTTCAGCCGCCAACATTTCCTCATGTCCCGCAGCATAACCTGATGTACAACCGGTTACAACCGGTTACACGGTTTCACTTCAAGGGCAGCGGAAAGGACAATGAAGGGGGAAAACAGTATATTCGTCATGCGAGATCCACACAATTTATCACTGACTAATTCACATTATCTGGGAAAGCTCAAATAAAACAAAGTCATTCAATGTGACGAATAGCTTCACGCTAGAGAGCAGCTTGTAACCGCCGGGAAAGTTTAGCACGTGCGCGTTAGCACGTGCGCACGTGCGCGAACTTTGCGATTAGCCTGGCTGATCACCTCACGTGACAGTCCTGTCCGCTGTGTATCTGATCACCTCGCGTGACAGTCCTGTCCGCTGTGCCTGTGTATCTGATCACCTCACGTGACAGTCCTGTTCGCTGTGCCTGTGTATCTGATCACCTCACGTGACAGTCCTGTCCGCTGTGTATCTGATCACCTCACGTGACAGTCCTGTCCGCTGTGTATCTGATCACCTCACGTGACAGTCCTGTCCGCTGTGTATCTGATCACCTCACGTGACAGTCCTGTCCGCTGTGTATCTGATCACCTCACGTGACAGTCCTGTCCGCTGTGTATCTGATCACCTCACGTGACAGTCCTGTCCGCTGTGTATCTGATCACCTCACGTGACAGTCCTGTCCGCTGTGTATCTGATCACCTCACGTGACAGTCCTGTCCGCTGTGTATCTGATCACCTCACGTGACAGTCCTGTCCGCTGTGCCTGTGTATCTGATCACCTCACGTGACAGTCCTGTCCGCTGTGTATCTGATCACCTCGCGTGACAGTCCTGTCCGCTATGTATCTGATCACCTCACGTGACAGTCCTGTCCGCTGTGTATCTGATCACCTCACGTGACAGTCCTGTCCGCTGTGCCTGTGTATCTGATCACCTCACGTGACAGTCCTGTCCGCTGTGCCTGTGTATCTGATCACCTCACGTGACAGTCCTGTCCGCTGTGTATCTGATCACCTCACGTGACAGTCCTGTCCGCTGTGTATCTGATCACCTCACGTGACAGTCCTGTCCGCTGTGCCTGTGTATCTGATCACCTCACGTGACAGTCCTGTCCGCTGTGCCTGTGCATCTGATCACCTCACGTGACAGTCCTGTCCGCTGTGCCAGTGCATCTGATCACCTCACGTGACAGTCCTGTCCGCTGTGTATCTGATCACCTCACGTGACAGTCCTGTCCGCTGTGTATCTGATCACCTCACGTGACAGTCCTGTCCGCTGTGCCTGTTTATCTTTAGCGGTGTACGTACGTATGTGAGCATCTGCGAGCTGCCAGCCAGGGAGCTGCGCCGGCTCCGCTGCGTGCCGAAGCCGCGCATACTCCGCACGCTCGGACGAATGGTCGTCTCTCCAAACGAGCGGGCCTCCGACATGGTCCTGAAAAGGTGCCGTGTTTTGTCAGAACTAGGCGGTGTGGTCCTAGAAAGACACTGTGGGACAGGGTCAGAAGTGGGCGGGTCTTGAGAGATGGGAACAATTAACTGGTTCCGCACGACTTTAAAATATCGTGGCAGAAATAAATTTCAGACATTATTTCCAGAGATCATTTGAGAGATAATTGTTTTCGTTATGTTTCTCTGAGTAAAATTTGTCTTGATGAGATGATTTGATATTCATACTAATTTGTTTATCATGACAATTGTACTACCTTCGGCAATAGTAGTTACTTTATATCGATACCCTGCTATTTGAATCGGACTGAAACTTTGTATGACTACAAGACACAAATTATTTTGTGCACTTCAGCGTCTCACCTATTCCGTAACGTCAGAACAAAACTTCCTCTGACCAGTACAAAACAGCAGTCCCGCCACATACCAGCAGTGGTTCAGACCCGACTAGCATCAACACGCCAATTCTACAATGCTGCTCACTACCACCAACTGACCTCTCGCTACAGTACTGTCCCCTACTACAGTAATGGTACTGACCTCTCGCTACAGTACTGCCCCCTACTACAGTAATGGTACTTACCTCTCGCTACAGTACTGCCCCCTACTACAGTAATGGTACTTACCTCTCGCTACAGTACTGCCCCCTACTACAGTAATGGTACTTACCTCTCGCTACAGTACTGCCCCCTACTACAGTAATGGTACTTACCTCTCGCTACAGTACTGCCCCCTACTACAGTAATGGTACTTACCTCTCGCTACAGTACTGCCCCCTACTACAGTAATGGTACTGACCTCTCGCTACAATACTGCCTCCTACTACAGTAATGGTACTGACCTCTCTCGGAAGAAGGAGTGTCCGCCGAATTCGGCGGCGTCCCCTGCGACCGACTCGGCCCCCCTCAGGCTGAGGCTGTCGGAGCTGCGGCTGCGGCCTGTCGGCTGATGGCTGACTACCTCATCTCGCTGCGCGCGCCGGCCGCCGCTGACGCTGCGGGAGGTTCGCTGAGAGTGCGACGCGAAGTTACGAGAGTGCGAGGCCCGGCCGCGGCCGCCCGGCTCGAGGACACTCATCAGACGCGTCTGCCGGCACATTACAGAACAGACGGGTCAGACGAGAGAATAGACGGCAGACGGCAGACAAACGGCAGATAACAAGCACATTACTTACAGGGTTCAGTGGCAACGTTCTAGAGGCATAAGGACACTCGAGAAACTTTCAGTGAACTAGATAAGAACCGGTCAATGGTCTTAACTCGTCCACCTCTGCATGAGAAGTGAAGTTACGCGGATCAAGCAAACCTCATTAACCACAGCCTCACAAAACAAAGCGGACATGCGGGTCCGTTTTGCATTCTTCCAGTTAGTTCTATCCGATATCCGATGGATCGAACTGTCACCACACGACGCTGCCCCCGGTTCAGACATCACCTGGTCTGCCCTGAGGTCGGCCTCTGTTACTCGCCTGGTTTGCCCTGAGGTCGGCCTCTGTTACTCACCTGGTTTGCCCTGAGGTCGGCCTCTGTTACTCACCTGGTTTGCCCTGAGGTCGGCCTCTGTTACTCACCTGGTTTGCCCTGAGGTCGGCCTCTGTTACTCACCTGGTTTGCCCTGAGGTCGGCCTCTGTTACTCACCTGGTTTGCCCTGAGGTCGGCCTCTGTTACTCACCTGGTTTGCCCTGAGGTCGGCCGCTCCGTCGGCTCCGACCCTGACGGCGGAGGAGGCGGCGCTGGTCGGCCGCGGCTGCGGGTGTCGATGTTTAGCCCGTGGGATGAACACCGCTGGTCGTACTGCGGTGCTTGCCAGGCTGCGCTCTTCCTGGAAGCTGGCGTTGGTGCGGCCCGACTTTCGGCTGCGGCCCGCCACTGAGGCTGGAGGCACCGGAGCGGTCCGCTTCCCGCCAGGTGGTGCGCCAAGCTGAGGGGGACACACGGGACGGGGACGGTTACCGACTGATCATTGCCAGGTGATACACCAGGATTATGATACCTTAGTCTGTAAAAGTTTATAGAATTCAAAATTATATCTATTTTAGTCTATAAAAGAGTCAACATTTATGTATTGTTGGCTGTACTGCTTCCGCGTGGCGCTAGTGTCGCACCGTCTCCAGTGCGCGGTAGTTGACGTACCATCCGCGGCGGGCTGTTGGCGCTAGTGTCGCTGCTGCTGTCCAGCATCGCTCTCCGCTCGAGCACCGGACGACCGAGGCTGGTGCCGCGGTGACGCAGGAATCCAGCAGACCCGGTGAACACTGCAGTAGGCAGAGAGCCGTCAGCACGGGTGGAAAACCATCGGTTCAGCTTCAGAGAGATAACAGCGTATTTTGTGAATGAGAATCATCCGTTTTGACCTATCAGATTGACCATCAGCTCTGCCTATCTAAGCCTTTTGGCCTCAATCTTTTGACAGTGATGGCTGATTTTGGTGCGCTACAAAGCAGCCAGCTAGCTCATTTGCGATTGCCTAATCAAACGAATCAATGCAGAAACCTCAGCCTCGTACAGAACACGTTCCGTGGTGTGATAAGCTGGGATGGCCTCCGTCAGCCGACTGCGGCAGCAGTGCTGACCCCGTCCCTACTGTAGCCACGTGCCGACTGCGGCAGCAGTGCTGACCCCGTCCCTACTGTAGACACGTGCCGAGCGGCAGCAGTGCTGACCCCGTCCCTACTGTAGACACGTGCCGACTGCGGCAGCAGTGCTGACCCCGTCCCTACTGTAGACACGTGCCGAGCAGCAGCAGTGCTGACCCCGTCCCTACTGTAGACACGTGCCGAGCGGCAGCAGTGCTGACCCCTATTCACACTGTCGACACGTACCGAGCGGCGGCGCCACATGACTGCGGCCTTGGCTGCGGCGGCGGCGGCAGCAGAGGAAGCAGCACGCGCACAGCATCAGCGCCAGCACGGCGCCGACAGTGACCAGCGCGATCAGCAGCACGCGCAGGTTGATCTGGCAGCGCGCGCCGGCGTACCAGCGGTGGCAGCGGCACCCGGTGCTGCCGTCGTCCTGGGTGTAACACTCTCCGCTGTAGCTGCACTCCTGACAGCCGGCCGACTCGGCTGCGAGGCAGGGGAGCGGAGGTGGGTTAACAGCAGGTATGTGCAAGGCAGACTACCCAGGCAGGGCGGGTTAGATATGAGGCAAGTTCGGCGGCAGGGAAACGCAAACTAGCACGCGATTACACGAGTGGTCTCCTGGCAAGCAAAATATGCACGTATCTTCTGTACAGGTTTCGTTTACGTACGTTATGATGAGTTAGATATACACAACGGGTTACCAACATGTTGACTTATGACGTGTTAACTTATGTTCAATGAGTTGTGACGGTCGGATGTGAGGTGAGTGAGTTGTGAGTGGTGTCGGAGTGAGTTAACTCACTCGAGCAGGCACGGCCGGGCGAGTCGTTGACGTTGAGGTCGACCATGCCGTCCTTGCAGCTGCATTTGAACGTTCCGGCCAGGTTGTAGCAGAAGGCGTGCTTGTGACAGTCGTTGTAGTCGGCGTCCTGGCACTCGTCAAAGTCTGCAGGCGCAAAAACGCGGCGTCATAATTCGACGAAAACTAACATCCGACGGCGAAATCTTTGAGCCTCACTACTTGAGCAGTGTGGAGTAATCTCTCGCAATCCGAGACATGTTTATTGCCAAAGTTGAGGCTAACGACGGTGGCATTGGTCAATTCTCAGAACTCACCGAGAGCGGTAATTGCGTCGCTGTACCGTGACTTGCTGACCTGAGAACTAATAACTCAGCGGCCTCAGAACTCAGAGCTCAGATGTTCAAGAACTCACCAAGAGCAGTAATGGCGTCACTGTACCGTGACTTGCTGACCTGAGAACTAATAACTCAGCGGCCTCAGAACTCAGAGCTCAGCTGTTCAAGAACTCACCAAGAGCAGTAATGGCGTCACTGTACCGTGACTTGCTGACCTGAGAACTAATAACTCAGCGGCCTCAGAACTCAGAGCTCAGCTGTTCAAGAACTCACCAAGAGCAGTAATGGCGTCACTGTACCGTGACTTCCTGACCTGAGAACTAATAACTCAGCGGCCTCAGAACTCAGAGCTCAGATGTTCAAGAACTCACCGAGAGCAGTAATGGCGTCACTGTACCGTGACTTGCTGACCTGAGAACTAATAACTCAGCGGCCTCAGAACTGAGCTCAGATGTTCAAGAACTCACCGAGAGCAGTAATGGCGTCACTGTGGCGAGACACGATGACCTGCTGTCCGCCCAGCGAGAAGTTTGTGCTGCGGAGAGCCTCTGCCACCGTTTGACGCAGTGAGCTGCGGTCCAGGACCTCGCTCTCTCTCTCCGAAACCTGCCACGGACACATCAGCTGTAACAACCAACTACCTAATGGACACATGTGAAGTAGCAACCAACTACCTAATGGACACATGTGAACTGTACCAACGCTAGCCTCTTGTCACAGAAACCGCATGACCCAAGAATGAGAGCTGCCCATTACACTTCCAGTCATAATCGCCTGCATTCTCGGTGATTCAACATCAGTCTCACGTTCCGGAGCAGCATTGCGCTCGTTTAGAAAGCGCTTAGGGTAGTGGCCCGCTATCGATTCGACAGCGATAGTTTATATTACGAGAGAACATTACTCGATTACCGCTGGTAGACACGACACGGTTATGAAACAACTGGTGCGTCAGTGCATCCAATTTGAGGCGATCTATCAGTGCATCCAATTTGAGGCGATCTATATGGGAAACGAACTCGCCGACACGGCAGAGACAGCTAGTGAAAGACTTGTATGAATTTCACACAGTTGTTCAATTGTTCACACAATCCACAGTTGAAAGATGATGCAACATTGTGTCACTCTCAGCCTCGACCACAATAGAGACAGTGAATATATTTCCCCTCACCCCAGTTCTCAGCCTCGACCACAGTTCAGTGACAGTGAATCTATCTCCCCTCACCCCAGTTTCCATTCGTCCCCGGCCTGGATCTGTGCACATATCGCTGAGATTGGGCCTGTGACGTGTTCTTTACCTGGACCATCACCTCCGCCAGCAGGCCGTCCAGGCTGGGTGGGGGTCGGGTGCGGGGCCGGCCCGGCGGGCCTCCTGCGGCCGTCTCCCTGAAGCCCATCAGGTGGGCGGTGTGCAGCCGGCCGGCCAGCTCGGTACCCTCCAGCGCCTCCTGCAAACCTCGCTCGGTCAGCCGCGCCAGCTGGCCGTACTCGGTCGAGTCCCGGTCAGCAAACTGTGGCCGGAACGACAGCGGGATGTCGTTGACGCGGTCCAGCAGCACTTGAAGGCGGTACGTCAGAGTCGCTGTAACGAGGGAACGGTGAGTCAGAGTCTGGCAGTCACGGGAGTCACGGGAGTCACGGGAGTCACGGGAGTCACGGGAGTCACAGGAGTCACAGGAGTCACGGGAGTCACGGGAGTCACGGGAGTCACGGGAGTTAAGGGAGTCACGGGAGTCACGGGAGTCACGGGAGTCACGGGAGTCACGGGAGTCACGGGAGTCACGTGAGTCACGTGAGTCACAGGAGTCACGGGAGTCACGGGAGTCACGGGAGTCACGGGAGTCACAGGAGTCACGGCAGTCACGGGAGTCACGGGAGTCACGGGAGTCACGGAAGTCACGGAAGTCACGGGAGTCACAGGAGTCACGGGAGTCACGGGAGTCACGGGAGTCACAGGAGTCACGGGAGTCACGGGAGTCACGGGAGTCATGGGAGTCACGGGAATCACGGGAGTCACGGGAGTCACGGGACGCGCCTGGCAGTCACGGGACAGGCGGTGAACGGAGACAATGAAACTGACGCCAAGAGGAAGAACAGCTCAACACATAGAAACGCAGCCATCGTTAATTAAGTTGCAGGGTTCATGGAATTACTGAAGATGATATGCAGCGGTCGTCAACTCACGTTCGCAGGGGTCCTGCTCTCGAGCCCTGGCGAAGCCGGGTCTGCAGGCGCAGCGGTACACTCCGCCGACCGGTCGGCATGTCTCGAAGATGGCCTCGAGGCAGGGCCGCTGGCAGCGCGTGGCCACCGCCTCCGCCTGCTCCACGACCAGGTGCTGGCCGGCCCCGGGGTTGATGATGACTCGGTTCACCTCGTTATCGTCAGAGACGCCCTGCTGAGCGCCGCCGAGGTCAATCGAGTCCGGCACCAGCACACCGGCGATCGAGATCTGGTCCCGCTCCCGCTGCCGCTGCCGCTCCCGCTGCCGTTCCCGTTCCCGCTCCCGCTCCCGCTCCCGCTCCCGCTCCCGCTCCCGCTCCGGCTCCGGTCGCCAGGAGGGCTGCCGGATCGGAGGCGGTGCTGGCGGGGACGGGATGGGCTCCCGGGCTGGTGTGGCGGCGTTGGACGCGGTGACCAGCGGCTGCACGCGGGTTCGGGTGGCCGTGTTCAGGGTGTGGACCTGAGTGGATGTTCCGATCACGGTGGAGACGATGGTGATCGGGGGCAGGGTGCTGGTGATCACCTTGGTGCTGGTTACCACTGTGCTGCCCTGGGAAAAGAGAGAGAGAAGCCACTGTCAGAAAATGAACTTGGCAGTAGTGATATACGTCTGTTTATACATAGTCCATAGGCGACAGAGGGTTGACTGCTTCTCCATCGATAAAAATAAGACTACATCTACAAGTGACAAACAGACAGGCCTAAACAATGTCTAACATTTTAATATTCGCAGTTACAACTTACAAAGCATTCCCATCGAGCACTTCCATTGCCTGTACAACTGATCGGCAAATAACCTCTGAACTGGTCTGAACTCTGAACGGCTCCGAACACGGCACGGTAACGGTCCCGAACTCACCTCAAACCTGATGTCGGTCTTGGTCGCCGTGATAGTCCGGGTGAACTGTTCTGTTCTGGTGATGTACTTTGTGATGGGCTGCTGTCCGGGGCCATGCACGATCTCGGTGATATCGTGCACACTGTCCGCCGGCAGCGGCGGCCGAGTGAACAGGCCGCCGAACACGGTCGACTCTCCGTGGATCACCGTCTCGGCGCTGTGCCGCCGGCTCGTGGTCCGGCTGTCCGGACGGATGGTGCGCACGTCCGGGCCCAGGATCGCTGTCGACGAACCGACGTGCACCGACGCTCCGCCGCCGCCGCCGCGGGAGGATGACGAGGACGCCGCAGCAGCCCTGCTGAGGGAAGCCAGCAGTGTCTGTCGGATCCTGTCGGCCAGTCGGATCGGCTGACGGCTGGAGGTTAACGTCGGTGTGCGAGAGGTGAAGCGCGGCGCCGGCGTTGACTCGAAGCTGGTCGTGACGATGAAGTTGATTTTGTCGTTCTCCTCGTCGCCGGAGATGTGGCCGGAGGTCTGCTGTGGTTTGCGGGCAGTTTGACCCCGCTCGGTGGACGGAGACAGCTCCAGGTCCGCCTCGGACAGGCTGGGCTGCTCCGGGGAGCGATCCTCGGTTTCCTCTGACGGAGCTGTCGCCGTGGCGGCTTCCTCCGTTGTCACGCGGATGACAGAATCTGTGGACTCAGCTGGTCTGATGATTCCGCCAACCGGCCGGACGCGGTTCGAGTCCCGAGAGGGGATCACAACCGAAACCGGAACGGGAACCTGGCCGGAAACCTGACCAGGAACCCGAACCGGAACCGGAGCCGGAGCCGGGGATGATGGTCGTATTTGCTCCGGTCTGCGTGTGACCTGCGGCACCGGAGCCGGAGCGGTTGGCCGGGGCCGGACCGGCGGTGGTGGTGGCGGCCGCCGCCTGTCGGTGTTAGGCGGGAACCGAATCACCGCCGGCCGGGTCGTGATAGGCACCACGTCGGCGAACACGTTCGTTCCGACGATCCTGTTGTTTCCCTCCAGCCTGGCGATGGTGTGCAGAATGGAGGTGGTCTGGGCCACAGGACCCGGCCACAGGACCTGGTTCGGCGGCGGCGTCGGGGGTCGGACGAGCGGCCGTCGCCGGTCAGGTCTGAACCCTCCGTCAGAGTTATCGAAGAACGTCAGCTGACCGCTGCCGAATGGACCCTGCACGCTGGCGGCGAACTCCTGGTCATCGGGACTCTGCTGGTCAGCAAAACCATCACCGGTGAACTCCTGCTCACCGCTGAAGCCCGGGCCGCGCAGCTCGCTACCGAAACCCGCTCCGTCCGAGCTGCCGGTGAACTCAGCCTCCACGTAGGTGGGCGGGGTCTCGGCGTCAGGCAGCGGCCGGTCGACCCGCCGGTTGGTGTCGAACTCCGAGCCGAGGGTCGCTCCGACGACCACCACTGGCTGCGGCTGATGTACGGAGAACAGCGGCCGGTCGCCTACAGCCGTCGGCCGCACGAATTGCGTCTCGGCGCCGGTCGTGATCGACACATGAACCCGAGTGGATGCGGCGGGGCCGAACCCTGGGAACGGTTCCGGCTTCCGCCCGCCCTGCTGGTCCGGCCGGAGGTGGAACTGGAACGGCTGACCGGGCTGGTTCTCCACCCTCTCCAGCTGCAGGAAATTTTCCTCCGGCTGACCGCGCGGCGGCTCACGGCCGTTCGGGAACACCGCGAAGAAGCCGTTTGGTCGAGGCTGCTGCTGCTGCTGCTTGCGGCGGTTCGCCGGCGGCGGGGGTCGCAGGGGCCGGCCGTTGGGCCGTAGTGGGCGGCGAAGGGGGCCGCCGGGCAGGTGCGGCCAGCGAGGACGGTCCTGACGGCGGGCTGGCACTCCGGAGCGCTGGGGCGGCGGGCCGGCTGGTCTTCGGCCGGTGTTCGGCACACCTCGGATGGGAATCACCTGGCCATCGGGACCGCGGACGGCCAGGACCGGGTCGCTGGGTCCTCTGTGTCCCCCTGGTCGGCCGTGGCCGCCGTGGTCGCTAGGGATCGCCGTAGCCAACTGCTGCTGCCGCCGGAGACTGTTAGCCACACCTCCCACCGGTATGTAGGCCGGGTTTCTCTGCTGCACCTGGACAGCGGGCGGCGGCCGGGGGTAGTCCGGGGGCACGCCCACAGTGCCGTCCCGACGCACGGCCAGCGGCAGTACGTTACGGAACAGACCTGCCGCGGTGTCCACCATCGATCCGATGTTGAGCCCGCCCAGACCGGCAGCGCCCAGCCCGCTCAGACCCAGCAGACTGCCCGCCAGGTTACCGAGGACTTGTGCCGGGGGCTGAGTGGTGCTGGTGCTGCCTGGTGCCGGGGTGGTGGTGGTGGTGGTGGTACCGGTGCTAGTGGTGTCGGGATTGGCCGTCAGCGCCGCTGTGCTGGCAGTCAGGGGCGAGGCGTCACCAGTGGGGGAGGACGCAGCAGCGGCTGGGTTGGTGGTTTGCTGGGTGGTGGGCGCTGTGGTCGTCTGGTCGGTAGCTGGAGTGACATCTGCGGTGGAGGGTTCTGATGTCGTTGTGGAAGTGCTCTCGGCACTTACGGTCAAGGGCTGAGCCGGGGCCGGGGTCGAGGCAGAGGCCGGAGCCTTAGCTGGTGGTACCGGGGCCGTGACCGACGACTCGACCTCGGCTCCCGGCTCTGAAGCCTGAAACCCGCTCTGCACCTGTCCGGCCACGGGACCAACAGAGCCAGAGTCGACCAGCAGCGTCGGAGTGAATTGGCTCGCCGCAGGCTCCACTTCGATCGGTGCCACCGTCTGGGCGGCGGCCGGGCCGAGCGACGGCGTCCGTGTGACAGATGCCACCACCGCCGCCGGACGCGTCAGCCCCTGAGCTCCCCGCAGAGAGCTGAGGTGGGATGCCGCCAGCCGGGTGGTGACCTTCTCCGTCTGAACCCGGGACGTCACCTCGGTCCTGGTGCGCACCACCGTGGCGCTGCCCTCCAGCAGGGTTGTGTAGAACGTGCTGGTCGTGTAGTACGTCTTGGTGGCCACCACGTGGATTTCGTCCTGCTCGCCGACAGGTAGGAGGCTGGAGTGGACTGCCGGCGGCGGGCGGACCGGCGGCCGCCGAGAGGGCGCCACCGTCGCCTGGATCGGCGGCCGCACGGCGGAGGGACGCCACGCGGCAGGCCGGCCTGGGAGGGCTTCCACCGCCAGCTGCGTAATGATGCTGGTACTGCGACTGCGCAGCACCTGCGTGCCCGATATGAAGGCAGTGTCGAACAGCGTCACCGTGGACAGGTAGGTCTTGGTGACCTGCTGCGGCGCGGCAGCGACGGTGGGCGGTGCGACTGGTGCCTCCGTCACCACCACCCGCGTCACCACCTCCTGCAAGGAGGTCACCTGCTCCTGGACGCCGCGCGTCGTGGTGGTGAAGTAGGTGAAGGTGGTGAGGTAGGTGGCCGTCTGGAAGCGGGTGGACGGTGGCCGCGTCACGGCGGCGGCTGGCAGGGTCAGCACGTTGGAGACGGTCTCACGAGAAGTTACCACCTCAGACCGCGTGCCCTTGCGCACCAGGTAGGTGAACGTGGTGTAGTAAGTCTGGGTCCGGTAGAAGCGCTTGTCGAAGCCGGCCGCGTCGCGAGTTCCCAGCTGAAACGAAACAAAATGATGGTAGTGAACACTTTTGTGACGAGGGCACGGTACTGGTGTGGCGTGACTTACAGCCTGCCGCTTGTGAAAAGAAAATGGGAACATTTGTATCAATGCAAATAGACAGATCAACATTGCAATGTTATTAATTCACACAGCCCAATTGTGACGAGATTCCTGAATACCCAGCGTCATTTGTATGAGCTCGGAATAAGTACCGAAGAACCTATTATGAACCAATAGGTACTATTGCTGGCAGTGCCGTGGATGCTGTGCAAAGTTCAGGTGCAACCAATGGTGGCAGCATGCAGCAGCAACTCCTGTTTTCATGTATATGCAGGTGAACGTGACGCACGTAAATTCATATACACGCATCTACTGCGTAGGTAGGTACCTTTGTGAGTGCATGATAAGTTATCTGATAAGTTATCACTGTTAACATGCAACTTCTGTGGATGGTGCGAACAGTATTGCAACACAGTGTCTGTATGGTATATCCAATTGAAGAAATGCATTCGAAAGTCCGGCATTAGATACAATCGCAAAACGTATACAACGGTAGCATGATAAATTGCTAAAGTCTTTTGTTACGTGACGGTAATTTTATCATGTGAACTGAGAAAGCAGGCTTTTCAACGTTGTAGTTTCCAATGTGAAGTATAGGTTAACTAAGAATTCCACCAGTTCTCGTTAAAAATGTTCGAAAATACTGGCCGATTACATATGTTGTATCTGTTTTGCTTTCCGCTGATCACTGGTGTAATGCTAGCAACATTTTCACGACGGTATATGAGCTATCCGCCGCTGCAGAATCACGTTTGATTTGTTGTCAAGCGGGTAGCACTTTGACCGAGTTCTCGACAGGTCGGCGTCGACAGGTCGAGTTCTCGACAGGTGGGTGTCGAGAGGGACTTCAGAAAATCATGCTATAAATGAACTGCGTGACAGAGACCGGTCGCCGACGTCTCTCGTCTCCCCTTGTGCTCGTCTCTCGTCTCCCCTTGTGCTGTAGGAGAGACCAGGCGATCCACGGTTCGTGGACCTGGCGGGGTCATACAGAATAACGACTGGTGTCGATGACGTTTGTTCGATGACGTTGGTGACGGTGTCGATGACGTTTGGTTACCTATCGCCCAGCCCCATAGCATATTCACTGCCGTTCACGTCAGTGATTTGAAGACCAGCTGGTCCCAGATGTACTCATTGTTTTCACAGAGCATCTCATAGTTCGGGGCGCATTAGAGTTGCGTGGACTCCCATTAATCGACAGTCCGGCACAAAGCCCGAGTTGATTTTATTATCCCACGCAGAGCTGCTCGTTGGGGCCACCCAGCTCTGACTTTTACCAGACATCATATGGCCTAAGGTGATCTGACAAGTTATCTTTTCATGTCGGATGTCGATATGAAGCAACGCTGGTTTTGTTCTGTACAAAGTAGATATCTTGATATTTGTGTGAGTGCGAGCTGTGCACCGAATAGGGTATTTGTGGAACAGTCAAAGCTTTTCACTCCTCAGTACTTTAAAGCCCAGCATTTTTAATATTTGTTTTAGTACCCTGCTCGACACTCGGTATTTAAATGTAGTTTCATCCAATACATTTTATTTTTGAAGGTATGGGAGATGTGAAGCGAAAAGCAGTGTATCCGGCTCCAATGTATATGCTGCACTTGTCTCTCATAATGACTTAA
The DNA here is from genome assembly GCA_036785665.1 of Chirona hameri. NCBI lineage: Eukaryota > Metazoa > Arthropoda > Thecostraca > Balanomorpha > Balanidae > Chirona > Chirona hameri. The sequence goes on along the minus strand of JAXIVJ010000288.1, from coordinate 64,139 downwards.
GTTGAGTGTAAGCTTATTGAAACATGTGCACAACTACGAATTCCGTACTGCATAAAGTGAAACGCGTGTGTTAATGTTGAGTATGGTATTCACCATATAAGGGAATAATTTTGATGGATATATAAATATGAATCATTTGAGCCTTAGCATTAACCAGCACAATCAGATCAAGGTACATGACACATGTGTACATCGCATGTTTGCTATAAACGTGTTTGTGTGCGTGTGTGTGTGTGTGTGTGTGTGTGTGTGTGTGTGTGTGTGTGTGTGTGTGTGTGTGTGTGTGTGTGTGTGTGTGTGTGTGTGTGTGTGTGTGTGTGTGTTTGTGTGTGTGTGTGTGTGTGTGCGTGTGCTGTGATTGGGTGTGAGCCAGTGCGCGTGCGTATCGTGGGAGTATCGTGGCGCTGTCCCGGGACCGGTTCCCACTCCGTCTCCGTCACCGGACCGAAATGGTGTCAGCCGGCGACCGGCTGACCGCCGCCGGCTGGCTGGCAGGCTGGACGGCCGGCTGGCTGGGTGGGTGGCTGGCTGGCCGGCTGGCTGGCTGGGTAGGACAGGGTAACTGGCTAGCAGACCAATCTGGGATATATGATAATATATCCTGGTTTCCACGTCAACCAAGATCCAGCCTCCTCCTATGACCTTTGAACTCGACCGGCGCCACGTCGGCCCAGTTTCCCAGACGCTTCAGACATACGAAAATTAATATGTAAATGAAAGTCTGGGCGATCGATTAGCTTGGAGCCTGTATCGAGCTAAGACTTATGATCCAGAGACGGCGATTACGACAGGATGAAGACCAAACTAGGAGACCGAAGTCCTATCAATAACAGCCGATTTCAGTTTGATCTCCAGAGAAACCCTTCACCTCTGACGCTTTGTGGCGTCACACCCCGACCTCATGCATCATGCACGCGTCCCACGCTACCCTAATCCTACCCGGGTGCCTCTCTCCCAGCATGCAGTGGTGCCGAACGTCCTCACTGCGCGGCGACCTGCGCGGTGACCTCACCTGCGGCTGCGCGGTGACCCGGCGCGCGGCTGCCGGCTCGGTCACCACCAGAGCCTGGGTGCTGCGACGGGTGTCGGTGACGAGGAGGCCCGCCCACGCCCAGTGACTCGACAGCAGCGTCACCGTGCTCAGGTAGGTTTTAGTTAGCAGAGGTACCGCCGGCCACGGCTGCAAGAGGCGCCAGCCGGGGTTAGCAGCACATTATACCTACCGCCGCCGTATTGCAGTTTCCGGGGTTAGTAGCCAACTCAGAACTGCAGTCTTCGAGTGTTAGTGGCCAACTCAGAACTGCAGTTTCCGGAGTTAGTGGCCAAAACAGAACTGCAGTTTCCAAGTGTTAATGGCCAACTCAGAACTGCAGTCTTCGAGTGTTAGTGGCCAACTCAGAACTGCAGTCTCCAAGTGTTAGTAGCCAACTGAACCGAAGAAATTGCAGCCTCCAAGTGGCAAGGCTTTGGCTTTGGGAGGGTTAGCTGCATTGTCGATTCACCAGGGTTAGTGGGAGGTTATCAGTGGGTTAAACACGGGACAGCACAGAGCATAATGTCTCAGGAAGAATGTTAGCGAGAAGCAGGGATATTTGCTGGTAAATAAGCACTGCCTATGAAGTAGTAGCGTAGCACGCGCATTGGGTCGCGAAGTAAGCAAAGCGATAGGAAATGTAGGTTTTGGTTGTTGGTCTCTGTATAATAATCGCTTTTGATCAATCATCAAGTCATCAATCAACATCTGTGCAATGTTGTTTTGATGTGATGCTGTTTATTCTCGCAGTAGGTATAACTGTATTGAATAGGAGCAGTATTCACGCCATTCGTTCTGGTGTCAACTGGCTTTTGGTATCACACGAAGAAGTCAGCTGGACGCAGAGCCAAAGCCTGCCTTACTATCCGTACCCATTGCCGACAAACATCGCCGACGCACCTAGATCGGTTCTACTCTGCCCCGCTATCAGCCGGTATTGGTACCGCCGGCGACCGACAGGTCACCGACTGAGGTCTGATGCTGATATACCATTAATCCGGTCCGGTCCGGTCCCAGTCGGGCCGCCCCCGCCCACTGGTCCGGTCCCACCTGGGCCGCCCCCGCCCGCCAGGTTTCTCCGATAGTTCGGCCGCCACTGGCGATGACCGGTCCGGCACCACAGAGACATGGGCACAGGGTGACCGTCTGATTCGCCAGGGTTGTCGAGTCACGGATACTAACAGCACCGCGGGCGGACACCACTCAGATGGACACTCTGATCACCCGGATGCATATTTCTCAAGTGTATACAGCTGGCGGGCGTGTTTGAAAATAGCAACCACTTAGGGAGACATAAATCAGTCGAAAATATAATATTGCTTTGATTTTTGGGGGGCATCGTCCATACTTTGTTCTCCAATATATCTTCCGGTTTTGAATATGTTTAAAAAGTTATATTTTGGGAAATTGTTCCCCATTTTTTTTTGGGGGAACAATTTTCCCAAATCAAACTTTTCAAACATTTTAAAAAAACGGAAGATATATTGGAGAACCAAGTATGGACGATGCCCCCCCCCAAAAAAAATCAAAGCAATATCTATATTTTTGACTGAATTATGTCTCCCTAAGTGGTTGCTATTTCCAAACACGCCTGCCAGCTGTTTACACTTAGGAAATATGCCGCCCGGATAGCCCAGTCAAATTAAAATGATTGAGCGTGTTGTACTTCACCGATTATACTCCTGTCTTGCTACTACTCGGAAGTGCTAGCACATTCAGCAGTAAACCTATGCCTCAATTTTCTCATCTCGGATGCAATTTCAAGCTGCAGATTAAGTTGACGGATTTTGGCCATGTCTTCGAGGTCATTGTGCTGCTTTCTGCAGCGTAGTAGTAGACTGCATTGCTAATTAAACTCGTAGACAACACATAAATGATGATAGTTGGCTAGTCATTACAGGGCAACGTCTATAGCCGGGCGCGGCCCACATCTGTGTCCGGGTGTCTGTGGTGAAGTGACGTCACATCACTGGTCCGTGGCGTCTGTGGTGACATCACCGCCATGCAGCAGGAGCAGCTCAGTACTCACCTCTGGGTCGCTCTCGGAGCTAGGCGACAGAGACATGACGTCACTCAGCGACACAGGCGGCAGGGTCAGCGTCCCAGACTTGAACACCACCTGGCCGTTACTGACGACCTGCTCCGGCGGCACGCTGCCACCTGTAACAGGTCAGGTCAAGTCGGGTCACGTAAGGTTAAGTCAGGCAGAACAGAGAACAAGTAGGGTCGAGCCAGGTGGAGACGGAGCTGTCAGGTTAGATCGGGGCTCGTTAACATTTCCCAATGTAATGATGATGATTTGGGCTTTAGGGTGCGGCAACTCATAGGTTATATGAAGCCCATAACAATATAAAACGAAGTGCTGGAGAAACATGCTTTGGACACCACAAGTAGAATACTTTAAATGTACTGGAGATTTTCGGCGTACCTCCACTATTCGCTGCCTCCACCCATCAGCCACTATTCACTGATTGAATTGAGATCACTCTGTGACATCTTCACTGACATCTTCACTGATTCACTCCACCCATCAGACATCTTCACTGATTGAATTGAGATCACTCTGTGAGGCGAAGCTTTCGTGACGTCCACCGCACCCATACAGAGAATGGATGGTGAGAATGGCAAGAATTATCGCCCATGCTATCCATCATTCTGAGAGCTGAGATCTCGGGAGAGAAACCGTAACTTTTATGTGGAAGATAACTGTGACTTGCTCAACGTGGTTTTGCATATTCTGAATCGGTTCTAACTAGCTGTTGTATTATTCATTTTGTGTTGTTTTAAACAATGTGTGACCAGTTTCACATCAGTCAGCATGTTTTCAGTACAATCGCCATTCATAAGAATTTCATTTGTGAAGATTATCCATTGCAGGTTAATAATGGCGTATATGACACAGCAAATTGGTCTCGATCAACTTTACATCCACCTTCGAGAGACATCTAAGACGGAGAATGCAAATAAAGAAGTGATATCAGATGGCATTAGTCATCATTTGACACACACCTGTCCACAAATGATTTCACTCTGCTCAGAAAACATAGTTAAAATCCTACAATCATTCAATTTCATCAAGTGGTGAAACACACTGGTTTTACCCTTCACATCACATTAGCACATTCCTGACATAACACATGTTCATGCTGGGCATGCAGGAATTAAGTTACACTCAAACATTACCGGGAAATATCAGCCCAGACTGGGACTGGGACTGGGACTGGGACTGGGACCGGGACCGGGACTGGGACTGGGACTGGGACTGGGACTGGGACTGGGACTGGGACTGGGACTGGGACTGGGACTGGGACTGGGACTGGGACTGGGACTGGGACTGGGACTGGGACTGGGACTGGGACTGGGACCGGGACCGGGACTGGGACTGGGACTGGGACTGGGACTGGGACTGGGACTGGGACTGGGACTGGGACTGGGACTGGGACTGGGTTACAACATTTAAGATGCACCTATACCCGTACACTTCATCAAATAGACACAGCTCGGGTAGTGTCACAGGGTCGCCGCGGTCTCGAGTCCGGTAAATGTGCTGCTACTGAGGCGAGGTAGTGTGGCAATAGGAATAACACAGATCACTGTGGATAAATATCTCACCTGCTACCAGAACAGGCACGCCGTTGTTCATGACTTTGGTGGCGATCCCCGTGACGTCAGCGGATGTCGCCAAAACTTGGCTGACATCTTCAGCGGCCACCGTTTGTCCGAAGGCTGCGAACAACCAATCAAAACGTAAGTTTCTCGAGAACTATAGTTGAAACTTGAATGACATTTGGCAGAAGTTGACTCGATATAGGTTTCGTCCTGTTGCAAGTTTCTGCATACAAATAAATTGTAATTGTTGATTTGTTTCATGATTCATCAAGTGCGCTTATCGAAACTGGTCGATCGAACCGTACTCCAGACAGTTTTGGATCTGCATACTACGGCTTCCTGTTTTCTGTGTTCATTATGATTCGGCGAACACTCTTCACAACGGTCACGTCCGCGGCGATTTCTACGGCTCTCCTGCGTCTCATACCTGGATATTTTACACCCTGTGAGGCAATCCCTCGCGCCCTGGACAGTGTATCAAGCCGATCGCGGCACGTCTGCTGAATACTGATCAAAGGGAAGCGGCCGCCTACTCTGGCGCTCTCCCAGCGCCGGGGGATGCCCCATTAGACGGCACGCCACGGCCGCGAGCCGGGGAGAAATCGTCGCGGGATATATTTTGGCCGCGAGGAGTCCTGACGCAAGGCCCGTCGGTCACTCTCACTGCTTGTTACGCGCGGCGCGGAGTCTGAATGGATATGAGGGCGGTGGGCAGGAGGTGAAACCGCCCGGAAACGGGCCGGAAGAGACACTCACGTGACCGCCTCGGAGGGATGACTGGTCCTGGCTGGTTTATCGCTGCAAAATTCCAGACAGGTGTTACAGGACATGTCAGTAGTGGCTGGTCAACATTATTCATAACTTACCACATAGTAGTTACATAATTACCATTTCTAAAGAAAAATGCATTATAATATATGGCGAAAAATAGAACACTAAATAAATACAAGTAGCAAGTTACCAGATTGTGATCAAAATGCTTATTATAAATGTAACGCTACCCACAATTACGAACATATGCTGCGAGGTCATGGGAAAGAAATGCAGGAACATTCACGAGCTCAGGAAGTCACATTGGCAACGAAAAGCTTATTCACAAAAATAAGAGTGCGTAATTGCTACTTTCAAGAAAGCGAAATAAGACATCGAGTAATAATTGTGCACGCAGTGCAGGAAAAACCATACACTTCGTGGCTGTACGATATATGCCAGAAGGCAGTATAAGGAGAAGCTGAAGAAACTTTCAATGCATTCCGGTGCGGTGTTTGCCATTTCTGCGTCATGCATCTCACCTGAGCCTGTGATGAGCTCTCCAAAGATCACCACGGTGCCCGAGCTGGTGAGTGCTCTGTACGACGTCCGTGCAGGGCGCGGGGACACCGCGACACGGGAGGAGGGCCTCAGACCGCGGAGGCTCAGACTCGGGGTGGCGCGGACAGAGGAGGAGGAGGAGGAGGCGAGGATGATGTTCAGACCGGCGCCTGTCGTGACCTCAGTCACCGCGTCCTCAGCTAGTGAGGACTGTATATCAGGAACCGCTGATGGCGGTTTGCGGAAGACCGCTGGCGATGTTGACGACCTGATGTCCGTGACACCGCCCGGAGCCGCTGGAGTGACCCAGCGGTCTTCTTCCCGTCTCGTTGGGGTCGCGGTACGGAAGGGTTGTCTGGGTGTTGTCAGCGGAACTTTTCTGGTGGCGGTCACCAGAGGACGGCCGACGGATGACGCACGAGTCGATACCGGCGTCAACTGGTCCTCAGCCGCCGGGAAGAACCCGACAGCCGGTCTCCTGAACGTCGAGGACGTCGCTCCGCCTCTAACCACCGATACAGGCCGGTTGGAAGTGGCTGTCTCCACAGCAGGTCTGAATGCACGGCTGGATGTTCCCAGGAGTGATCCGAACAGAGCCCGGCTAGCACCAGACCTGACCTGATTTGACCGAGCGATAGTAGCTCGGATTGGTGGTACAGCTGCCGACACTGTCGTGGCGCTGCTGCCGTCGAACAGACCGGGCGCGTCGGTGAGCAGATGGAGCTCTGATGGCGCCAGCGTGGTCAGCGTTGATGTGAGCACTGGCAGCGTTAGCGTCTGTCGTCCACCGAATATCTCCACCAGTTTGACCGTGCTAAACTTACGGTACACTACGTTACTGGGGAGGTCACCACCGACCGTTTCCTCTTCACTGTCTGACTCCGGACCTGAGCTAACCTCGGATTCAGTCTGTTCTTCTCGATCGGCCTCCTCATAAATCTCCTCTTCTTGGACGTCTTCTACATAGTCGTCTTCGGATAAGAATGAGGGTTCTGGTGTGGTGACTGGTCTCCGAGTGCGGGGTGTTGTGGCTGACGTCCGTATTTGACTGATGATCGGACGTCTCGTACGGGTCTGGCCCCGTTCACGAGCCAGTCCGGGGAAAAACGGAATCCGTCTTGGGGTGATCGCGGCCGTCGTAGCGCGTTCCGTTGTGGTGGTAATGAAAGACGTGACGTCATCCTGTTCGTCGTCCTCGGTGGTTTCAGTCGCAGGTCTGTTCAGCAGGCCGGGCCTGCTCTGAGCGAACAGCTCGTTCTCAGTTCTTCGCTGGTCCAGCGCGCGGGATCCGGAGCGTGGAGGACTGCGATCTGCGCTGATTCCGCCGCGTGGCGGCAGCACTGGTCTCACTCGGCGCTCAGACGGAAGTCTTCCGGCCAGCCTGTCGAAGACGGACGGTCTCGGGGGACGACCAAACACGGGTGGGCGAGTCGGCCGCCGCTCACCCTGGGATCTCAGCGGCGGCCGGACTCGCGCCGGCCTCGAGTCAGGCTCCACGGCACCGCTTCCATCATCATCTCTGCTGGAGTCAGCTTCTTCGTCACTGCCCACATCTGCGTTATCGTCTACAGTGGGTCGGAAAGGAGGTCTGCGGCGTGAAGAGGAGGTCGGACGCAGCGGGAGCGCCGGACGGGACGGTCGCGGCGGACGCCGACCGCCGAGCCGGAGCACACCCCTGGTTCGTTCTGTGGTGGTGCTGATCGGTTGATCGCCGTCCTCTACAACGCCCGCTGTATCGGTGGTGTCCTCAGTCTGCTCAGACTGCGTTGAGGGTGTCGGTCGCTGCGGGCGGGGCGGGCGGGGCGGGCGGGACGGGCGGGACGGGCGGGACAGGCGGGTCGGGCTGGACGGGCGCAGTGGAAGGCGGTTCCTTGAGCGGAAACCAGACAAGCTTCTGGGCCGCTCAATGGTGGTGGTGGTGACGGTGTCTTCCTCTGCATCATCCACAGTGTCTAGTTCCTCCGTGACGGTCTCGTCGTCTTCTGATTGAGGTGCAGTGGATGACGTTGGTCGCTGCGGACGACGAGAAGGACGTAATGGACGCCTGCCGCTTGAACGAATACCGGCTGGACCTCTGCTCCGCTCGGTGGTGGTGGTGGTGGTGGTGGTGATAGTGTCTTCCTCTTCATCATCCACAGTATCTAGTTCCTTCGTGATGGTCTCGTCATCTTCTGCTTGAGGTGCAGTGGATGACGTTGGTCGCTGTGGACGACGAGAAGGACGTAATGGACGCCTGCCGCTTGAACGAATACCGGCTGGACCTCTGCTCCGCTCGGTGGTGGTGGTGGTGGTGATAGTGTCTTCCTCTTCATCATCCACAGTATCTAGTTCCTTCGTGACGGTCTCGTCGTCTTCTGATTGAGGTGCAGTGGATGACGTTGGTCGCTGCGGACGACGAGAAGGACGTAATGGACGCCTGCCGCTTGAACGAATACCGGCTGGACTTCTGCTCCGCTCGGTGGTGGTGGTGGTAGAGGTGGTGATCGTTTCTTCTTCAAAGTTATCCTCGCTGTCAGGTTCCTCGGTGACGTCTTCGGTGAGCCCCTTCGTAGGCAGAGTAGTGCTGGCCTGTTCTGTAGTAGATGGTGAGGTACCGGGACGTCGCAGTATATTTATTCGTCCTCCAACATTAGTGGCTGAATTAGTTCGAACGTCATCGGAGCCCTGCGAAGTGACTGAGACGGGCCGACGGCGTCGGTTGAAACGGCCGAACAGGGCAGGGTCTCGGGCTCGGCTGGACCTTTCCGTAGTCGTAGTCGTAGCCGCAGTCGTTTCAAGGTTTTTTAAGTCAGCATCTGTCTCACCCAATTGTCCTGAAGACGTTGACGCCTGACCTCTGGTTGACGGAGTGGTCGTTTGGAGAATTTCTTCGTCATCCGCGGATGCTGTAGTTGCCTCGTCTTCCACCAATTGAGTGTCTGGAACGCTGGTGGTTGTTGCTGGGAACCTTCTACGGACATTCACTACACGGCGCCGGCTTCCACGACGAACTGAACGATTTGTGACTTCTTCAGAAGGTGAAGATTCCGAGGTAACTTCCAATGGCTCTGTGGTCCGAAGGACCTTCTTCCTTTTTATTTTCTTTATTCGCTTCCGCTGCACCTTGCTTGTTTCAGTAGTGGAGGCTGCATCTGTTTCGTCTGATGATGAAACGGAAGCTTCCTCATCTGACGTACCATTGTCTGCCCCAGTCTCGACGGTATCGAAAACAGAGTTGGAAGATGGTTCAGTGACAGCAACCGAATCAGTATCGTTGCTCAGACTCGACGGCCGGGACACCACTCTGGCTCTGGTCACCACCTGGCGGGACCTTCCTCCTGCGCTGGAGGCGGCTGGTCTCGCGCGGAACCTGCTTCCACCCCGCTGCCTAGTGGCCGAACGTAGGATCGAGACAGCTTCAGAATCAGACGTGCGTGTCGCAGTGGTGAGCACAACGCTGCGAGTCCTGGCCACTCTTATCCTCTGCCTCCGAGTGACCTGGGCTTTTGTGTCCGTTGGATCGCCGGAATCGTCACTAGCTGGCGACACTGTAGCCGTGGCAGCAGAAGACGTGGTTGTAGCCGTGGCAGCAGAAGACGTGGTTCGAGCCACATTACGCGTACGAGTGACCTGCACAAGCTGTCGTTCTGCAGTATCATTCTGTTCATTCGTCTGGTCGCTACCAGCATCATTTGTCGTGTCTGCAGATATCACTGTTTTGACTCTTGTCACTTTGCGTCTTTTGGTGCCTTTCTGTGCATCACCAGTGTTAGCTGTACTTTCGGATGCATCGTCTGCAACATTAACGCTGTCTGTTGAAGATGAAGATTGAACCGAAGATGTAGCTTTGGTACCCTCAGATGGATCTAGTGTACCTTCTACTGACCCTGATCCTGGGCTAGAGACAAGTTTCCTTATCTTCTTCACCCTTTTAACTAGAGTCTTTTTACCCACCTCTGCTGTTGTTTGACCAGTGGTAACGCTACTATCACTGAGACCGGCGATTGTATTGCTTAATCCAGCTTCTGCATCACTGCTATCTGGCACTTTTCTGGCTGTCAGGACGTTTAACTCAATGTCTGGAGAAACTGAAGACCGGAGTTCACCATCTAAGCCATCTGCTGAGCTCAAAGCTGAATTACCTGTAGCAGCGGAAATGCGTTCTGTAGTTGTCTGCTCCACTGGTCTCGCAACAGTTCTCACCCGGGTACGTCGTCTACTGGTGCCAAGACGAGGAGCTGGTGCTCTCCGAGTCGTTGCCGGAACACTTGCCTCAGTCACGGTATCAACAGCATCGTCGATCTCATTTTCTTCGGTTTGCTTGATCTCAGTCGGCCGTCTCCTCCTGGTCACTTGCGTCCTCCTCGCTCCCGTTCTCCCCGACTCAGTCCGTCGTGCCGTCGTGGTAGTGGTGCGAACAGAGGATAGTCGCTTCCTGGAGTTTCGACGGAGCGTGTCAGGGCTGACTGCAGTGGCAGACGAGCGGCTGCCAGACCGACTTCGACTGCGGCCTTGCACTACAACCCTTCGCGTGACAGGAGGGGAAGTTACTTTGTTTGCCGGAGACGTGCCACTGGTCTCGCCTTCAGGCTCTTCTATGTCGTTGGTAGCTGGAGCTGTCGTGTCACGGGCTGCATCAGGACTTGGGGTAGATTCCGTGGGAGTCGGAGTAGACGTAGATTCTTGTGATACCGGGCGACGAGCACGCACACGTACCCTGCGTCGACCAGCTGGAACAGTCGTCTGAGGCACTTCAAGCGTCGTATCTTCAGTTTCCGTCTCCGAGCCCAGGTCGGTGGTCGTTGTTGCAGCAGAATCGGTGGACTTTGTGGCGGTATTAGTCCGGGTCCGTTGACGTATCCGAGAGACGACTCGTCTTCTCGAGCTCGGACGGCGTGTTGATACTGGTGTCGGAGAAGCATCCTTGACTTCATTGGAGTTGCTTTGCTGTTCGGAAACTGTATCATTCGATACTTGTTCCCTTTCATTTGAGTCAGATTCGGTTAAATCACCTGAGTCGGTCTCTGCTTCGATTGAGTCAACTTCTGCCGGCGATACAGATTCTCCGACGAGGCGAGTTCGCACCCGCACACGGCGACCTCTGGTAGGCTTACTATCCGGAGGAGATACCGTGGTGATGTTCTGTTTGGGGAGTAAGGTATTTTTCTCATGTTCCGCCTCGAGTTGATCAAGTGATTGTGAAGCATCTGCAACACTTGCCTCGGTAGCGGGTGTTGTAGGAGTTGATACAATGTCGACGACAGTGCTCTGCGTAGTGGACACGGTATTATCAGAGGGAGAGGCTTTCGACTCATTTTCTTTTCGCGACCCAGTGGATGTTTGAGAAGAATCGGAACTTCCTGGTTTCGGAGTTATATTTTCATTTGCCGCCGCTGAATGGATGTCGGATATGACTACTTGCCGGCTTATCGTGGCACCACGATTCGAGTTTGTCGTCTCTACAACCTTTGGCTCAGCGTTTTCCTCCGGCAAAGATTTGATCTCCGGTGTCGCAGTTGTGGGTGTACTGGGTCGGAAACGTCCTCTTCCCCTGCCACGCTGCGTCTGACTCTGAGCGGTGACACCTGCAGAGGCGCTGTTTGCACGACTCACTGGCCTTTGACCTCGGCGGCGGCTAGTAGTTGTGCCCGTCACCGTGGTGCTCGCTCCTTGACGGGCACGTCCTCGACCAGTCCCATCTCTTGGCTGCTGTGAATCTACATCGTCGTTGACGTTTTCAACACCTCTTCGACTGCCTCGACTTGCACTTCCTAATTCACTTCCTGATGTTCCTGATGAGGGTGATTTACTTCCTGGCGATGGAGGAGTCCTTTGACGTGTACGCACCCGAACACGGCGTCCGCGTGTTCTTCGCCCAGAATCACTGTCAATGACGTTTTCGATATGAACAGTCGATTCTCTGGGGCTTTCGAACTTAGGTGTGGTGGTATCTGAGACAAGAGACACTTGTTTAACTTGACCACGAACGCGAACTCGACGTCGGATACCCTGAGAAACAGTAGGACCAGTGGCATCCTCCACGACGTTCTCTTCTAGCGAGGCCTCTTTAACCGCCCTCTCGCTGCTCTTGGACTCAGAGCTGGTTGGTTCTGTTCGTGGAAGTAAAACTGTCACTCCAGGCCTGTCTGTAGTTGGTACTGTCTGTTCTACAATTGATGAGCGCAGAGTTGTAGCACTCACAGGCCTTTGCTCTTCATTAATTTCCAATAGCGGATTTTTCCTTCTGCTCACATTAAGACCAGTCTCGTCACGGTCTGCAGAACTGGAACCACCTCTGTTACGTGTTCTACTCTGAGTTCTTCGGCGACTGCCCGAACTGGTGTCCCTTACTGTCTGAAACCCACCAGAAAGTTGTCTCCTGCCTCCGAGGGACTGCCGAGCGGCATTCAGCTCAGACCCACGCGCGGTAAGCGTTCTGGTTATTGAATCAACTTCAGTCTCGAGGATTCCAAACAGAAGACTGTCAGATACTGTAGGCTTGGCACCGAGCTTTGTGAGTTCCACAAACACGATATTACTATGTGTTCTTAGCTTGGGAAGCACATGTTGTGTGCTCTTGACAAGAATACTTCCGAACTCATCAGTCACCGTGTTGGCATAGGCATAAGTGGTATACTCAGGTGCGACGGTGCGTCGAGCTTGAGCATTGTTCCGTGGAGCGAAGCTTTGGTCATTTCCGTTAGATCCAGCGCGACCCCTGGTGGCTTGGCGCTTCTCCCGTCTGAGTGGGGCAAACTCAGCGGGGCCCTCCCATAAAAAATAATTCGTCTTAAGGGAAGGATTGTCCATGAGCGACGGCGCCACGTCAATTATTTTCTCTCGATACCTGGTTGCCTTGCTTCCTTTCACGCTCTCCAGCGTCTGCGTGGCGCCCAGCTGAATCATGTCCGGTTCGATCTCATTCATCGCCGACATCACGTAGAAGTCGAGGTCACCGAAGATGTGTGGGTCCTTGGGCACCTTGAACAGGCCCTGATCGGTCTCGATGAAAGCTGGTATCTCTGTGGGGCGGACCGCCGCGGTCGGCAGCTGGCCGCGCTTGATACGGGTCACCTCGGGCCCGTCCAGTGTCACCGTCGACAGTCGCGTGAAGAACTCACCCGGCCTCGAGCCACTGACGTAGATGGTGACCACTGAGGTGGAAGCGGGCTGGTGCCGCGCCGCCGGCTGCTGCTGATTCAGCTCGGTGGCTTGGCGCAGCAGTTCCTCCAGCTGAGGTGGCGGCTGGCTCTGTGGCAGCAGGCTGCGCGCCGCCGTCGGCTGAATGGCCGGCAGCTGCAGCCTCGGAGGCTGATTCAGCAGCTGTTGTAGTAGCAGCTGCTGCGGCGTCAGGCCGCCAAAGCCGCCGAGTCCGCCGAACGAGGCGGCCGGAGCAACCGTCTGGGCGGGAATCAGCTCCGAAGAGGTGATTACTTCAGTGGCGGTGATCACCTGTACGTCGGTGTTGATGATGACGGTGTTAGTCAAGCGGCCGTTGAAGAAGATGGGCACAGTGGTGAGGTCCGATTCTGTAACAGTCGTCACGTACGAGGTGGTGTGTCTGACCGTGCGGTATGTTTCCTGAGGCTGTGCCACCGGAACGTTGAAGGATCCGGACAGCGCAGGGCTCGATTGACCCTGACTGGCCAGCAGCTGCTGCAATAGAGCCGTCAACGCGTTGTTGTTGTTGTTGGGCGCGGTCGGACTCGGCTGCACCTGCGTGGCGCTCACTGTGTTCACCTCTGGGACGACTGTGAAACCAGGTTGTATGTACGAGGAGCGCACGTTCGATACCCGGCCACGAATTCTGGTTGGAGATCTGAATGAAGTCTTGATCTCGGTGGGGCTGAGGTACAGGGTGGACACCTCGGTGCGACCGCCATTACCAACAGCCGTTTTCGTTCCGACATGGGTGCGCAGTTCGCCGTTCACCTCAGTCTCAGTGTACTGACCCAGCTCGAGCGTGTTGGTGACGGTGCGTGCCGTGAACACGTCGCGGAACGAGGTGCGTCCGTCAGCTATCACCGGAATGGAGGCGGCCACCTGCTCGCTAGAGACCACAATGATCTGACCCTCGTCCAGCACCGGCGTCGGGTCGATCTCGGGCTGACGATCCGGAGGTTCACGGCTGCGGTCCCGTCCGAACAGGGGCTGGCGTGGTCGGTTGCGACTGCCGGACGAGCCACGCTGGGACGGGCGGCGTGAGGACGACGAGCCACGAGTGGAGGAGCCACGAGTGGAGGAGCCACGAGTGGAGGAGCCACGGGAAGGTGTTGGTTCACGGGCCGGGGCGCTGGACGGCGCACTGGTGGCTGCCGCTGCCAGCTGCGCCTGCTGAAGACGCTGACGAAGACTGACTGCAGGACCAGAGCTGCTCGAACCAGACGACGGGCGATTCCTCCGAGAGCCTGGAATAGCCCTGCGCGTGTTGCTGGGAGAAGTGCGCGAAGAGCCCGTCCTGGAGCGTGAAGAGCCACGCGAGCGGCCAGATGTCAGGGTGAACTTCTCCTTGGTGTCCTCGGCGGGCGTTGGACTGATGCCACGCGCTCTGCTCGTCTCCGACTGACGACTGTTTCTGGCCCTGGTGCGACCTCTACTCTGGCGCCGAGAGCGGCTTCCAGTCGATGAGGCAGAGCTAGCAGTCGTCTCGATAAGAGTTTCATGCTTTGAAAGGGATTCCCCGCGAGAGGTGCGGGACCTGGTCCTGGCTCCGAAGCTGGACTCCCGCTTGTTGCGCGACAGAACGGGGAAATCCCCGGTCGCGTATTCAGCGGCAGCCTGAAGGGGGTCGACGTTAGCGACGACCACAGCTACTTCGGAACCAGCATCATCTAAAAAATGGTTCTGTTCAAAGAAGTTGGCGTGCTCTGGCAGTGGTTCGACAGCAACATATTCCTGGTACACTTCCGATCCAGAGGCCTGCAGGTCATCTTTCTCAACGGGTCTCCTACGTCTGCCGCGGATTGGCCTTCTTCTCCTCACAACTCGCCTGATGGTCTTAGCCCTTTGGTTCCCACGTCCACGGCCGCGGCCGCGGACCCGTCTGGGGGTAATCTCGGTGGGCGCCTCGGTCTGAGTCTCTGCTGGAGGCTCGGTCGGAGGCTCGGTGGGAGCTTCCGTGAGGGTGGTTGTCGTCGTGGTGGTTGTTGTGGTAGTTGTCTCCTCTGGTTCGCTACCTCCGGCCGTCACAGATGAGAAGCGGCTGATGAGACCACTCCGGCCGCCAGTCGTCGGACGACGGCGCAGAGGCAGGGCGTTGCGCGTGCCGCTGATCGGCCGACTTCTTCCGAACGCCAGCACACGAGGAGGCCGAGTGGTCACTGCTTCCGTAGTCGTCTCAGGCACCTCCTCGGTCACAGCTTCCTCTGTCGGATCGATGGGCTCTTCCTCCTCTTCAGCGGCAACAGTTGTTGTTTCGACCTCAACCGGCTCCGTCACTTCCTCTTCTTCGGGTCTGTTTCGGTACCTAAACAGACCCCGCAGGCCGGGGCGGTTGACAGGTCTTCTAAGACCTGGGAACGGACGACGAGTTCTCAAGGGGAGGCGTCTCTCGGTGGAGGTGGGCGGAATCTCCGCATCCGGAGTTGAGGACGTGGGAGCCACCGCCACTTTTGAGACGGAGCTCTTCTGAATCTTTGAAGCTGAAGTGGGGTTCCTGGTGCTTGTCGGACCAGACTTGGTGGAAGATGGAGCCGGTGCTGGCGCACCGAATCCTCCCTTTTTGGCGGCTAGGAGGGCAAGCAGGCCACTTGACTTCCGCTTGTTGGAGGTACGGAAAGGCAAGAAGCTGCGGTTGGTCGATTGGATTCGGCTGGAGGAAGACGCCGCGCTCGAGGATATCTGTGCACTGAGAGAGGACAGGAGCTCCTTGGGAGATGTGGAGATGACAGAGCTTGACCTCAGCAGAGGCTGAGTGCCGGAGCTGGGACTGTTGAACGTGGGAGTTGCACTGACACTGGGGTTCTTAGACAGAAGGCTCGGAGCAGCGATTTTCGAGACGGGCGTTGCTGCAACCGGCTGAGAAGAGCTCGGCGTCAGTGCGGGGTCAATTGTCATCGTGGTGCTCTTGATGATCTGTGCGTACAGGCCGTGCACTGAGGTGCCGAAGTAGCCCGTGGAGGAGATTGTGGTGACACCATCGTTGACCTCTGAAGACACGAGCGACGAGAGCAGTCCGGTGCTGTACGGTGTAGCCCGAGCTGTGGCCGTGGCTTTGACCGGCTCAGGGGAACTGGCGGTGGCCGCCGTGGCCGAGACGGGCATGGTCGAGATCACTACGTTGCTGCTGACCACCAGACGACTCTTCACGACGCTGCTTTCCCCGGCGTGAGAGGTGGTGAAGTAAGTGTAGGTCGTGAAAAACGTCTTGGTGACGAGCTTGGCGAGTGCATCCTCGGTCGAGGTCGGCGCCTTCGTGGGCTCCACCACCTGCGACTTGGTCTCGTAGCGCGTCGATACAAATTCCTTTCCGCCGATATTCGATGTGGTGAAGTAGGTGAACGTTGTGAAGTAAGTGAGCGCAGGGCTCGTCAGGCTCTCGGTGGCCACGCTGGTCACCGTGCTCAAGCTGGTCTTCACCTCTGTCTTGTCGCCGCTCGACAGGGTGGTCAAGTAGGTGAATGTCGTGTAGAACGTCTTCAGCACCGAGTTCTCCTCGTCGCCATCCGCCTGTGAGGAGAAGAGAGGCGGCGCGGAGGACGGAGCCAGGCTGCCCTCCAGCTGCTGGGACTGCTTCAGGGCCACCTTAGCCTCTTCTGCACTGCTGACAATCACCTGTTCTCTAGTACCGCTGCCGACCGCCCTTCCCAGGTGACCCCTATCCACGGCGAGGGTGGAGTCTGCGTCCTGAACGACTGCAGTCGGCTCGACACTGGCCGTCTTCGACACGAGGAAGTAGATGCTGGACGTGCTCTTCACCACCTTGGCGTAGCGGCCCTTGATGAAGGTGCCGTACACAAGCGTGGTGAAGACGGTGGTAACCTTCTCGCGAGCAACGGTGCCGCCGATCGACGTCACCAAACCGGTGGGGTACAGGTCGACGGTGTTGTACACCCGCGTACTGGCAGTGGACAGCACGTTGTCATCTTTAACGGGTGAGGCCTCCTCCACCTCCTCCTTCGCGCCTTCATCGGGGGTCTTCGTGGCCATCGCGTCTTTCGAGGCGAAGGTACGCGTGGTCGTGATGACATTGCCTCGGTTCGGGATGAACACAGGCGCGCGGCTCACCACCACACTCTTGCCGGCGCGGGTGGGGCCGACAAACTGTGCGCCGGCCGTCTTGCTCATCTTGGCGCGGATCTGCGCCGCTCCGGCCGACTGTGGCATGAAGACCACCACCGTGCTGCCGATGGTGGTGACAAAGTCAGAGAAGCCGACATAGGTAACGGTGGTGAGCTCACTTCCGCTCAGCGCCAGGTCCAGCTCCAGGATCTCGATCGTTTCCAGATCGCTGAAGTCGCGTGACTCGCGGTTGCCGCCCTCCTTTAGGTTCAGGTCCTTCACCATCTTGTTGACCTTCTCACTGAGCAGCGCCTGCGTCTTTTGGAACGTTGCGCGGTCGGACACGACCACCACCGGCTCGTTCAGCTGTAGCGGCCCATCTCCATCAGCGGTGTACGTCGGCAGGATCTTCTGCGCGGGAGCGGGGCGCACCACCTCATCCACAATGATCACCTGCTGGCCCTGGACGACGCGTCGCGCGGTGGGGATCTCGTTGATCTCCTCTGGCAGCTCGGTGACGCGCGGCGCCACGCTCGGGTAGCTGACTGGCATACCGATGGTGAGCGTTGGCAGCGCCGGCTCTTGGGTGCTGCTCTCCAGCTGCGGCATTACCGAGCTGGTCCGCTCGATCACCTGGCCGTAGTTGGTGCCGATGGAGGTGCGGATGTAGCGCGTGCGGTGCACCGTGGTAGCGCCTCCGTGTACCTCCGTATTGACTGCCTCCGACACCACGCCGGTCGGCTGCGGTCGATCGCCGGAGCGGGGGATGGCATAGAAGACGCGCTCGGCCGTGCTCACGAGGCGCGAGTAGTATCCATTGGCGACCGTGCCGATCACGAGGGTGGTGTACTCGGACGTGGTGCCGTCCGAGACGAAGGTGGGGGCCGAGGAGAGGAGCACCCCGGTCGGGAGGGGACGGGTCGTGGTTAGGTATTTAGACGTCGTAATGGCGCCATTGATCTCCACTTGAATATCTGACAGAACAGAGAAGACGAAGCACAAACATCAGACAGTGCAGTGAAGGACATGTACGGAAACAGAGTGGCTTAAAGACACGTTTGAAGAAGATGAGATGTACGATAAGTAACAGTCAATGGAGGTTTACGACAAGCCTGAGAGCAGGGAAGAGTGAAGTCTCATTACTTAAGCCGTAGTCAAAATGTATCATTGGTGGTTTAAGATAGTGTATTATATTATTAAGTAAAAGTTGAATGCAGATTGTATTAATTCAAAAAGCAACTGAAACAAATCACTTTACATGTGCTTAAACATGGACTCTTCTGGGCCGGTCACGTCGTCTCGTCATGTGATGTCGCGTTTAAAAAGGAAAAACATACTTTGTTCTCATCAGAGAAAAACCTCCCGGTAAATAATAAAGAGCTGCCGCTGACGTTATGATTCTGACATCATTTGTTCTTATAAAGACGTTTTATTTCATTACAGTTATCTTGTCACAAAGTGGGTACCGTTAATGAACAGCAGCCGTCTTCCGACTCGAAAGTGAGAGCGAACGTCCATAGAGATAGTCAAGTAAGTCAAGGCACATTGTCATGCCACATAGTCCAGGAAGAAAGAGTTATAGATGCACATCGTACATACACGTCAACAGCTGAAGGACACACAAGCCACAGGTCAGACAGGAGAAATCCAAGTCAGGCTGGTGCTGGTCCAAGTCTCCAGGAGAGAAAGTGATTGGCAAACATTCGCATCGCAAATCCTGGTCGGTCTGCTCTCTCTCTCTCTCTCTCCGCCTGGGCATATAACTGTGATTTGCATATCTGTTGGTAGCAGCTTCCAGTGGCTTCAGAGGCAGACCGACCGCGGCTTTACGAGGCGAGCGGCCCAGAAAGTGACAGCGGTCCGAGAAGGGGGCGATCAGTCTGCGTGCAACCGCACCGAGCCGCGACCGGGTCGACCGGGCCGGGCAGAGCTCAAACCTCGTCAGTCAGTCTGTCACTGTGACGTCAGACACTGCGTCTGTCTGTCATTGTAGCAGTGTCGGAAGGGTTGTGTCCGGGTATTGCTGTCAACGTGGCTTGCAGCTCTTCGTACTCACCTGCGGCTCTCTCTGCTCTATGGCAAACTGCTCCTCCTGTGAACAAAGACGAAACACGTTAAAACTACATTTTTAAGCAGACTGGATATATCTGCCTTTCTCTCAAGCATTGCAGTATAGACAATACCAATAGTTCAAGTCTTTCATACTGATTTGTTTCTCAATGAGGGCCTCAAACAGGCTATTTTTGGAATGGATTGCTTAAATTGCTGTCACGTTGAACACGATAACAATGTATTCATATTAACCACACCTGCTCGCTTCCAAACGACTCTGAAGTGCCGCGAATGCCATTGGTATTCATCCGTTTCACTTCAGAGTCCATCACGTGCCGTCCGCGGAGCATCCCCGGTAATTTTCCCGTCTCATTCCCTTCACTGCGCCGTTCGTGGCGAGGTCGCCCATCAGCTGGCGGCCCATCTCCCGAACGTGCGCATCATGAGCCGACATGGCCGCCGGCACCGGCACCTCGCGGCACCGGGAATCGTGCCGCGACCCTGTCCCGTCCCGACCCGACCCGACCCGACCCGACCCGGCCCGGCCCGACCCGCGCCGACCCGCGCCGACCCGCACCGACCCCTATCGCCACGCGGGCCGCCAGCTGGTCCATTGTGCAACGTTTCATTATGGTCGGCGGCGCTCGGTGATGCCAGGGATGCCTCGTCCGCCTGACCTGTGACCCGTATTTTGTAACGGAGAAATAACAGCCAGGCGCCCACAGGCACACTGGCAAACACTCACACGTACCGCCGGTCCAAACCAGACGGAGGACAGCGACAAAGCAGATAAGATGTGGACACGAAGAGTGGCAATGTCAGGGGGACACCGCAGGCATTTACGGCGAATGCTGCATCAGTGATACGTGTCTGCTGCATAGCTCGCGCCTTCACCCTCCCACTCGGCCGCTAACACTCGGCGATAAGCGCTGACTGCGCCGTCGTCGTTTGACCACCTGAAGTGCCGTCCGGCACCACACAAACACGTCGCCGACGGGCGGTCACCTGTGTCGGAGTCTCTTACAACACGGCGTTACGACAGGCGTGGTGCCAGGCGTGCCGGGATGCGGTGCGCATACCATTCCTGCGGCAGTGTGAGCGCCGTAATGACCGGCAGACGCCGCCACACACACGGCCTACGACCCATTGCAACAGCGGCCCGCCCCATCTGCCGCCGCCGACGCCGCTCCGCCTCGTCGTTTGAGCCTGCACACGGCCGCCTCTGAACGACCGCGCTCGGCGTGAGATCGGCTCGGAGATGCCAGTCATCACGACGCTGCTTTCCGCCTTTCCCCGATCGCTCAGAGGCTTCTAACGCGCTGAGATGGCCGGGACCACCCAGCCGGGAGCAGCTCTATCCTGAGATGACCCAGCCGGGAGCAGCTCTATCCCTGGCGGCAGTGACAGGGTGGCATCACTGACCGCCGCGCCGCTCGCCGCTCCACTGGCACGGTCCCCGGACAAAAGGTGTAACTCGGACACAAGGTGTTACTCGGCCTCTCAGCGAGACTCGGAGCGACAGATGGAGCACCGATAGGTCACGGCCAGAAATGGCACGCTCCGACCACCGTCCGTGACTGGCCCACTGGGCCGGCGGCGTGAGGAACGGGAAAAACCACAGGGAAGTAACAGGTGCGGTGTAGGTGACCACTGCGGTGGCGGAGGTCCGCTATATTTGAGACAGACAGGTGCAGCTTCAGTATCCACATAAACATAAGGGACTGACTGACTACTGGCAGAACTGCACCGCAAGTGCAGGTCATTGCCGATATGATACTATCCGGTCACAAAGGAAAAGTGACGCGCTCAGCCATCCCAGTGCCTGCCTGTCACGGCATTGGTATAGTCACAGTGTGTCTGGTGAACGGATACGTCACATATGACGTTTCGCCTTAATGACGCAATCCAATCTGACAGTTCCATTGGGCGTTCTCACCAGTGTTCGTCACGGGACCAACAACCCCCAGCCCGGCCCGGCCCGAGCCCATGAACACCAAGCACAGGCCCGATCAAATTCATAATATTGAAGCCCAGACCCGGTCCGTTCAGATTAAGCGTATCATTATTTTCACAAAATTTTCAATCATTTTCCTAGCATATTTACTTGTATACTATAAATGTGAAACAATTAACCAACTATGCTATCCCCCCCCCCCCCTCCTAAAAAACAGCCACAGCAACAGTATGTTGCTTTGGAAGTGAACTGCTGGTTAAAATATTGTTAAGCTCTGACCTGAGCTTCCGCGCATTACTTCAACATTCTCAGCCCAGGCCCGTACAGAGCCCGGTGATTCCCTTAAAGTTGATGCCCGGCCCAGGCCCAGCCCAGGCCCGGCCCATGGCCCATAGGGTCAGCCCGGTCCGTGGCGAACTCTGGTTCTCACGGTTAACTCACACGGTGGTGCCATATCGTTATCCGCTTCAGTCACGGATCTGTTTTTCTGGAGACACCTTTCAATCCCCATCAGGCGAGCATTAGCCGTCATACCGGCGCCTGAAACGACTTCTGAACGACCAAACGCCAGTCATCGGAGAAGTGGAGACATAACTGATCCGAGGGGCCGGTACAGCATGTCAAGCACGACAGAACGTCCTCACTTCACCATTAGTTACCGACGGCTGCCGATACTCGAGTGGGACCTTGACCTGCCGTCATGTCATGGAGACTGGTAAGTGGCCCTTGACAGGCGCGTTAAACGGTTAGTTGGCGCCGTGCCGGCAGCCGTGCGTGCAGAGGGTCACGGCTCAGAGCCCAGCGCTGCAGTACGGCACCACCAGACTGTGTCGGAGTGGTTCACTCGGGACGGCCGGACCCGCCCGGACTGGACACCGGTCCTCGAGAGACCCTCCAGACAGAGGGGTCGTGGGGTCAGTCGCCGCACGACGGTCGCGGAGGGCACTCACGAAGGAAACGGGTAGGAGGGGCACAACGGCACGCCATTCAGAGGTGCCAACAAGAACAGGTCACGTCTAGAAAGGGAAGGAGGGACTTACAGCACGAGTTTAAAGGCTGCCATCGAGGACCAACTGCGCGTTACTCACGAACCGGGAGGGCAACGACACCGGCAGCACGCTAAATCCCCTGTCATTGCGCAACGGTTACGCAGTGCGCGTGCTGCGAATTGTGACACCGATATCTGGCTCTCCGTTATGATTAAGCTAATTTTCCGAGGCAACCTGCATACAATTGTATGGCTAAAGGGTTGAAAAGTGCTAAAGCATTGCGGTACTCCTGAAACAGTAATAATATGGAACCAAATTCAGTCGAGTATAATCAAGAAGCTACCAATCTAAATTTTATAGGAACGATCAACCCATGAAACCAAATATTTAGAAGGTGTCATGAAAACTTATATTGGAGTCATTTGTCCCGATATTTCATCTGATATTCACCTGAGAATAAATAGATTAGCTATCCCCAGGTATGTGAATGCTGACCTATAAGTTGGCCAACAAATTGAAGGTCATGGCTCGGATGGCGGGTATTGTTAGCCTGAGCACCGCTGGGTGAACCATGTCCATCGGACTAGTTCTGGGACAAATTATTGTTGGACAGCCGCAGCGCATTGGTAGCCATTCGTGAACCCAGTTGAAACGGTCGACAGAGCACGTGTTTGATTCATGTGTCGTAAGCGTGTCAATGGTTCACATGAACAATTTCGGAATGCACCCTGCTACCAAGGTAGCTACTTTCAGAATTACATGCAAATGGTGCATAGCTATATATCCTGCAAATTGTGCGCGTTTGTCTGACGGTAAGATGTAGCCTTGGTGTATTGGCACCATTAACCTGCCGTATTTGGACGTCGGCCAGCTATTCATAGCTCCGTTCAGACCGGGATCTCGGTGTGTGGCGGGGATCCGAGCCTTGTTCTCTCACGATCTATCCATCATCGGCGGCGACTCGGGCCAGCGCCGCGACCGACGGAGCTGAGCCGAGGTCAGTCGGCCCATCCCGGCCGCCGGGGTGAAGGCGAACCGCCCTCTCCGTCAGATCGGGTCACGAGTCGCCCCTGAAGGCGCACCCAGTCACGGCGCCCAGAGATCGCCCGCACACAGGCACGGGCGCCCAGAGGTCGCCCCGCACCCCGGCATAGCCGGTCGGCTCACACGGGCCGCGGCGGGGATTCAAGCCAGTGATCAGGGTCGCACATGGAGGTCTGGGAGTGGCCAGCGGGCAGCACGTGACCGGACGTGACGTCACACGAAGTAGCGTGACGTGATATGAGAGAAACAATGAAGTTCACAAACTTGATAAGAATGGCAAATATAAAGTACCATCTCAGTCATCTGGTATGTTTGAGTTACACGATTCTTCTTTCTTGGAACATCTACATGGAAACTCATGTTTTGCTTGCATGATCATGCTTTTCCTGAATTCCCTCTTTAATATTTCAGTAACAGACTCAGTTCAAACATATTCAGCAAGCTGCAATCCTGTCCACATCGAGAAACTTCTATTGCATAAGTTTGCTCCTGTAACTTTGCCAACCACATACACTTGCTTACCGATGCTTAGGTATACAATATACACCTCCACCATAAACCATGCGTCAACTCCATCGGACCATAATGCAATTGGCGTGTCTTACAAGCCACCGAAAAGTGTCTGAGTCCAGTAAGCAGTCTCCTAAAGTCCAGTAAGCAGTCTCCTAAGCAGCGGAGACGTGCTGGCTGCGTGGTTTTCCCGAGGCGGACCGTTTGGTGAGCGGAATCCGACGCACGTCGTGTGTGGCGCCTTTGACCGTGCAGCTCGCGCCGATTTGACACGGGACCTGCGGGAGCTGTGCAGCACGGCGCAACGCGGCGGCGTGCAGTGACGCACCGCCGGCCGCGCCACCCTGACCCATTTCGGCGCCTCTGACAGCCGCCCGACACCCACCGCCGGCGGGCTGTTCGGGTCCAGTGGACATCGCGGCTCAACATTCGGCCCCAGCGAACGTCGCAGCTCTCCAGACGCGCACGCCAGCTGCGGTCAGTGGGGGCCCGCTGCAGGGTTCGTGGAGACTGCGGTGTGTAGTTTTCTGTCGTGACCATAGTGCGTCGTTCATGGAATCCGGCCCCGACTGGATGCCGCGGCTTCCAAACACGACCGTGGTCGTGTCCTACTGCATGTGGTTGGCTGGCCGTACCCGTGCCTCTGCAACCCTCCCATTCTCTGCGGAGAGAGGCCCCCGTCGTACCAGGCACCGAGCGCATCGTCCTTCGGGAGCACGTGACATCATCTGGGATACGCCCCTAGCCAGGCATCTGGCCGCGAGCCAGCTTATACAGCGCCTTAAACTGAAGTCCAGGCTCGGTATTTCCCAGCACACCTGAGACAAAGGCTGTGAAGACGCTATGCTCACGCATTCAAACCATGATGCCATGAAATTGAAGCATGCCGACCTCGCACATAGTCTGAGCGTCGTTAGGGCATTGTTGCGTGTTAGTGCCATCCACGCACGTTTGTCTAATAGATAGAGCGCAGCACGACGCTCGATGTCGGGCTAACTGCGCTACGGGACCACGCTCCAGTAGTTGTTCTATAGCCTTGCTCCAGTAGGCCAGAAGCGTCTGCCGCCCGCGGCGGCGGCACAGGAGAGCAAAAACACGCGACACAGTCGCCCATTCGCCGCGCAGTCTCCGGCCGGTGCGGTTTCTTTCCTATTTGCCATTGCAGTCTCCGCATGGTTTAGTGAGCAGTCTCCGGATGGTACCATATATTTGTATCCATCTCTCCCACTGCAGCATCCGGCCGGGACGGTTATTTTCCTGTCCACTGCTGTAGTCTTCGGAATGTTGGATATTGTCATACCCGTCATTGCAGCCTCAGCATGGTACGGTTATTTTCCTACCCGCCATTGCAGTCTCCGAACGGGACCGCTATTCTCCCATTCGTCGCCGCAGTCTCCCAGCCAAACCGCCGCCGTCGTGTCTTGTGTCTGGCGGCTGTCGGCCGCAGTCCGGAGCTTGCATATTCATCCCGTGTCCCGTGTCATCCCGTGTCATCCCGTGTCAGGCGTCTGTTGTCGGCGCAGTTTTTCATATGCGTCACGAGCGGGACATGTGCTTTCTATGCTGCGGCTAACGGTGAGAAGTTACCGGCACCGTTTCCGTTGATGTAACCGAACGGTGACGAAACGTCTCCACGCCGACCAATTAAAAATCGCCTGCGAGCAGCCTCTCTGCGAAAAGCATGGGCCATATCTTGCCGCGGAGTTCCCAGCGGTGCTCAGAGCGGCCAGAATCGCGGTCAGTGTGGTGTGGTGTTACTGGTGTTACAATGTGGTGTGGTGTTACAGCGGTCAGTGTGGTGTGGTGTTACAAATGCGGCGCGGCGACGGGTCTCATGGCGGACGGCGCTGAGCTGAGCTGAGCTGAGCTGAGCTGAGCTGAGCTGAGCTGAGCTGAGCTGAGCTGAGCTGAGCTGAGCTGAGCTGATACTGCTGAACTGGCTCAGCGCGGACTGCTGAGACTGAGATGCTGTACGGATCACTGGGCCACTGTACGGGGTCGTATCACTGGGCCACTGTACGGGGTCGGATCACTTGGCCACTGTACGGGGTCGGATCACTCGGCCACTGTACGGGGTCGGATCACTGGGCCACTGTACGGGGTCGTATCACTGGGCCACTGTACGGGGTCGGATCACTGGGCCACTGTACGGGGTCGTATCACTGGGCCACTGTACGGGGTCGGATCACTCGGCCACTGTACGGGGTCGGATCACTTGGCCACTGTACGGGGTCGTATCACTGGGCCACTGTACGGGGTCGGATCACTCGGCCACTGTACGGGGTCGTATCACTGGGCCACTGTACGTGGTCGGATCACTCGGCCACTGTACGGGGTCGGATCACTTGGCCACTGTACGGGGTCGTATCACTGGGCCACTGTACGGGGTCGGATCACTCGGCCACTGTACGGGGTCGTATCACTGGGCCACTGTACGGGGTCGTATCACTGGGCCACTGTACGGGGTCGGATCACTCGGCCACTGTACGGGGTCGTATCACTGGGCCACTGTACGGGGTCGTATCACTGGGCCACTGTACGTGGTCGGATCACTGGGCCACTGTACGGGGTCGGATCACTCGGCCACTGTACGGGGTCGGATCACTTGGCCACTGTACGGGGTCGGATCACTGGGCCACTGTACGTGGTCGGATCACTCGGCCACTGTACGGGGTCGGATCACTGGGCCACTGTACGGGGTCGGATCACTGGGCCACTGTACGTGGTCGGATCACTCGGCCACTGTACGGGGTCGGATCACTGGGCCACTGTACGTGGTCGGATCACTCGGCCACTGTACGGGGTCGGATCACTGGGCCACTGTACGGGGTCGGATCACTGGGCCACTGTACGGGGTCGTATCACTCGGCCACTGTACGGGGTCGGATCACTGGCCACTGTACGGGGTCGTATCACTGGGCCACTGTACGGGGTCGTATCACTGGGCCACTGTACGGGGTCGTATCACTGGGCCACTGTACGTGGTCGGATCACTCGGCCACTGTACGGGGTCGGATCACTGGGCCACTGTACGGGGTCGGATCACTGGGCCACTGTACGTGGTCGGATCACTGGGCCACTGTACGTGGTCGGATCACTGGGCCACTGTACGGGGTCGGATCACTCGGCCACTGTACGGGGTCGTATCACTCGGCCACTGTACGGGGTCGTATCACTGGGCCACTGTACGGGGTCGTATCACTGGGCCACTGTACGGGGTCGGATCACTCGGCCACTGTACGGGGTCGTATCACTGGGCCACTGTACGGGGTCGGATCACTCGGCCACTGTACGGGGTCGTATCACTCGGCCACTGTACGGGGTCGTATCACTGGGCCACTGTACGGGGTCGGATCACTCGGCCACTGTACGGGGTCGTATCACTCGGCCACTGTACGGGGTCGGATCACTGGGCCACTGTACGGGGTCGGATCACTCGGCCACTGTACGGGGTCGTATCACTGGGCCACTGTACGGGGTCGGATCACTTGGCCACTGTACGGGGTCGGATCACTGGGCCACTGTACGTGGTCGGATCACTCGGCCACTGTACGGGGTCGGATCACTCGGCCACTGTACGGGGTCGTATCACTGGGCCACTGTACGGGGTCGGATCACTGGGCCACTGTACGGGGTCGGATCACTGGGCCACTGTACGGGGTCGGATCACTCGGCCACTGTACGGGGTCGGATCACTCGGCCACTGTACGGGGTCGTATCACTGGGCCACTGTACAGGGTCGTATCACTGGGCCACTGTACGAGGTCGGATCACTGGGCCACTGTACGGGGTCGTATCACTGGGCCACTGTACGAGGTCGGATCACTGGGCCACTGTACGGGGTCGTATCACTGGGCCACTGTACGGGGTCGGATCACTGGGCCACTGTACGGGGTCGTATCACTGGGCCACTGTACGGGGTCGGATCACTGGGCCACTGTACGGGGTCGGATCACTCGGCCACTGTACGGGGTCGTATCACTCGGCCACTGTACGGGGTCGTATCACTCGGCCACTGTACGTGATCGGATCACTCGGCCACTGTACGGGGTCGTATCACTGGGCCACTGTACGGGGTCGTATCACTGGGCCACTGTACGGGTCGGATCACTCGGCCACTGTACGGGGTCGTATCACTGGGCCACTGTACGGGGTCGGATCACTGGGCCACTGTACGGGGTCGGATCACTCGGCCACTGTACGGGGTCGTATCACTCGGCCACTGTACGGGGTCGTATCACTGGGCCACTGTACGGGGTCGTATCACTGGGCCACTGTACGGGGTCGGATCACTCGGCCACTGTACGGGGTCGGATCACTCGGCCACTGTACGGGGTCGGATCACTCGGCCACTGTACGGGGTCGGATCACTGGGCCACTGTACGGGGTCGGATCACTCGGTCACTGTACGGGGTCGTATCACTCGGCCACTGTACGGGGTCGTATCACTGGGCCACTGTACGGGGTCGTATCACTGGGCCACTGTACGGGGTCGGATCACTGGGCCACTGTACGGGGTCGGATCACTGGGCCACTGTACGGGGTCGGATCACTCGGCCACTG
Organism: Chirona hameri; assembly: GCA_036785665.1. NCBI lineage: Eukaryota > Metazoa > Arthropoda > Thecostraca > Balanomorpha > Balanidae > Chirona > Chirona hameri. The sequence goes on along the minus strand of JAXIVJ010000288.1, from coordinate 35,875 downwards.
TACGGGGTCGTATCACTGGGCCACTGTACGGGGTCGTATCACTGGGCCACTGTACGGGGTCGGATCACTCGGCCACTGTACGGGGTCGTATCACTGGGCCACTGTACGGGGTCGGATCACTGGGCCACTGTACGGGGTCGTATCACTGGGCCACTGTACGGGGTCGGATCACTCGGCCACTGTACGGGGTCGGATCACTGGGCCACTGTACGGGGTCGGATCACTCGGCCACTGTACGGGGTCGGATCACTCGGCCACTGTACGGGGTCGGATCACTCGGCCACTGTACGGGGTCGGATCACTCGGCCACTGTACGGGGTCGGATCACTGGGCCACTGTACGGGGTCGTATCACTGGGCCACTGTACGGGGTCGTATCACTCGGCCACTGTACGGGGTCGGATCACTCGGCCACTGTACGGGGTCGGATCACTCGGCCACTGTACGGGGTCGGATCACTCGGCCACTGTACGGGGTCGGATCACTCGGCCACTGTACGGGGTCGGATCACTGGGCCACTGTACGGGGTCGGATCACTGGGCCACTGTACGGGGTCGGATCACTCGGCCACTGTACGGGGTCGGATCACTGGGCCACTGTACGGGGTCGGATCACTGGGCCACTGTACGGGGTCGGATCACTGGGCCACTGTACGGGGTCGGATCACTGGGCCACTGTACGGGGTCGGATCACTGGGCCACTGTACGGGGTCGGATCACTCGGCCACTGTACGGGGTCGGATCACTGGGCCACTGTACGGGGTCGTATCACTGGGCCACTGTACGGGGTCGGATCACTGGGCCACTGTACGGGGTCGGATCACTTGGCCACTGTACGGGGTCGTATCACTGGGCCACTGTACGGGGTCGTATCACTGGGCCACTGTACGGGGTCGGATCACTCGGCCACTGTACGGGGTCGGATCACTCGGCCACTGTACGGGGTCGGATCACTCGGCGACGCGAGATATTTGGCTCCGGTGAACCATTCTCTGACAGCTGCACAAGGACGAGAGAGGATTAACTCCAATGAATGCGCTTACTACAGCAGTAAGAATACCTTGAATTAGTGTTACTAACAGCGGACAATAATGTCTTCCTATCCAGATTCCAAAGACCGCTGGTCCCAGGGTCCGAGCTAGCATTTATCCATTGTTCATGTGTTGTCATGGCAGGAGAAGTAGGGAGATATTTGCCCCGCTACCTCAGGGAGACGGACGGGATGCGAGACGGAACCAAACATGGTCCGACTAAGGTCACCAGTTGGTATGCCGCACAGACCACCGCCGTGCAATACATTCTCTCCGCTGTGTGGGCGCTGCGCTGTGTTTATAGACAGACTGAGGCGGAGAAAGGAGAAACGCAGATAGGGATCGCGGCTGCAGCTCAGGTAGGCTGATCGGGGTCCACCCTGCAGGAGATCCAGCAGCAGCCGTCTCTCCGCCGCTGGCACAGACGTTAACGGCTCGAAATCTTCTGATTAGCCGCCTCTCTGGGCACACCTCTCCGCACCCAAATTTGTTCATGCCACTACAGGTGACGAAAATATATCTGTAGGCGGCGTATCCTAGTTGTGCCGGTCAGCAAGGCGTCTTAACATGCCTACTGTCCATCCTGCAGCAGCTGATCGGCAGTTTTCCGTATCGAGATGCACACGGCTCGCTCCCGGTGACGGCGGGTCATCCCAACTCGGTCACCACATCACACGGCCCCCTCCCGGTGACGGCGGGTCATCCCAACTCGGTCACCACATCACACGACCCGCTCCCGGTGACGGCGGGTCATCCCAACTCGGTCACCACATCACACGACCCGCTCCCGGTGACGGCGGGTCATCCAGACTCGGTCACCACATCACACGACCCGCTCCCGGTGACGGCGGGTCATCCCAGCTCGGTCACCACATCACAAGACCCGCTCCCGGTGACGGTGGATCATCCCAACTCGGTCACCACATCACACGACCCGCTCCCGCGGTGGTGTGTGACTGACGGCTGACGGCTGACGGCTGACGGCTGACGGCTGGTGGTGGGCCCAGCGGCGGCGGCGGCGGCCGACTCTCCCAACCGGCGGTGTAATTTTGATAAATGTCTGCTAGAAATAGGCCAGCCGGCCGGTGGCGGCGGCGGTGGCGGCGGTGGCGGCGGTGGCGGTGGCGGTGGTCCGGGCCGAATGCGGACCAAGACGGACACGGATGGCGGCGGAGGGTAGCGGCGCATGTCACCGGACGTCGGCACCGCCACATTGGAGAGACGGGTACAGAGCGGAGACCCGTCAGAGTGCCGTCCCGCTGAGGGAGGAGGTGCAGAGGAGTGACGTACAGAGCCACATTGGAGAGACGGGTACAGAGCGGAGACCCGTCAGAGTGCCGTTCCACTGAAGGAGGAGGTGCAGAGGGCAAGTTTAGGTGGCTGAGGGCTGGTGTTGCTGAGAACTGCAACAGCTGGCTGCTGGCATATTTCGCACAAAGAGCCGATACCAAATAAATAATTACTGATGAATGCCTCGTGTAGCAGAATAACAGTTAATCTCATAGTGATTACTTATATGTGTATTAATGCCGGCTGTGGGTCCTTTATACCCATAAATATGCCACATACATTGTATTAATCTGAGGGATGTACGATGAATGCCCAACTAACGGGAACGCACACAGACATGCCAAGTATTTGGCGCATTTGGCGGCTATGACTTTGAATACCTAATTGCCGAACTGACAGTCATACCAAAGTCGGAGCCTGACAAAGTGATGGCACGGGCCGGTGTTAAAATACCGACACATGTCTTAGCTGTTCCGATCCGGTATTCTGATTTCCGGGCATGGGAAAATACAAAACAGGAGGCAGCTCAAAGGAGCGTTTTAATTCCCAGACACGATGGCTGATGATTGCAGGTATTTTGTTTGAGTCGGTACTGGCGCTTTGCTGGTAGACTGTCGTGGCGTGCACCCACCAAGGTGTACGTCACGGTTTGCTGTTTGTGGCACACGAGGAGACGTTAAGCCTCCGGTTCAATAGCGGTTGTTCATGCCGGTCCAGCTGATCCAGATGTTCCGGCTCGCTGCCCGCTGGATAAATGACGGGTTGCGATGTAACTGGGCCCGGACTAACGGACAACACATTTGCATGGACACGCTCGGTACCTTTTCAGCATAATACAGAGATCATTGCGAACGAACGCGCCATTACGCAGGAATTCGACCGGAACGCGATCCTCTGTGTTCACACGTTAATTAATATATGTGTTTACCGGATAGTACAATTAGGGAGGGGGGCAGTTATTACGTCATTTTATCGAGAAAATCGAAGAAGCAATGCTGGTAAACGATATATATATATATATATATATTGGCTTTACCCCTTTTTCGTGTCTGACAACATGTTTGATTATCATAAACAGGGCTATAAACAGAAATTCGGAGCTTATAAAAGATTTCCTACGTGATATTGCATATGTCTTAATAGTAACACAATTCATACAAGTGTTTTAAATCTTCTTTGGCCAACAATGTGCAGGCTACTTAGCATAGCCTTCGGCAGGCTGCCTAAGCGGTAGAGCTTTACGTCCTCAAGCACGTTAAGTCTTTCGCTGAGTACCCCTTTGCATGGCTGACAATTTGTGGTCATGTTTAGTCGATAAACTGTGGTGAACGAAGTGCAGTGGAAATCATTTATGGTTATCTGCAGCTCAAAAACATGCATTTCGGTATTGGTGAGGTTTTACCCACAAACTGAAGCGATAACCATCCGCGCAAACCTATTAAATTATCTGGACATAAACAATCGACTACATGACAATTGTGGTCACAACCAGCCTTCTGGGCAGCCAGTAAGAAACCAGTGAGCCCTTTATGGAGCGGTGTTCGGTGACCGAGCGGGTGACCGGTGACCGGTGCCCGATGACCGGCGGGTCACTCAGGTCAGTGCACCGGTCCGACTCTCTGCCCCTCTGGTAGCCGTCTGGTACCGCCGACACCACTTCTCAACCTCAGAGCGGGCCTCACTACCAGATAAGGAGACCCCGCCACCACCGCCGCCGCCGCCACGCCGCCGCTTTCTCGGCGACTGGCCGGTCGGAGCGGACCCAGACTGGGACGGCGTCGCAGCCCGCACCGCCCAGGACCGGGCCACCCCGCTCCTATCCGGCGGCCCCACCGGCGGGGCCGCTCCGGCGTCGCCGCGAAAGCGAAAGTGGCTGTGCAGTCATGGGGCGTCGGACGGCGCGCGGCACGCGGGGCCTGCAGCGGTGGTCGGTGACCGGTGGCCCCGACACACGCGGTGGTCCGGTCCGGACAGGAGTGTCGTCCACCGCGGCCGCTCCGGGCCGACCGGTCTGTGTCGACACTCACTGGACTCCGGCGGCCTTTCTCGAGTGGCGCTCATGGCCGCACTGCGAGATGGTTGGAATTACTTCCGCGTGCCCGGCAGTTTTCAACTCCTCACACCGGCAATGTTACACAATGTCCGCGGTATGACTGCATTGTTCTGCATGTGTTTGCCGCTGTGGCACTTATGATGGCAGCATGGAAGTGTTATGTTCTCCGCTGCTGGAATGACACTCTAATTATCCTTCCATGCAGACCCACATGACCTGCAATCATGTCAAAGGACTTCCAAGCTATTCACGACAGCCAACTGCGTCCGACATTGCAACTGACCATGAACGATAAACGTGCGACCAACAAGGTACGCGCTGTACTCATTTCCGAACCGTGTGAAATGCCCTCCTTTGCAAATGTGTGCCATTCTGGACACGCAGCCGGATCAAGGTGACAGGAAACCACATGCAACTGCCTGCATAATCATTGTTTTTATCGCGTGTGGCTCACAGTCACCTGGCGGCGTTGACCATGAACAAATCAGGGTAAATAAAATTGTCCCTTCTAGCATTGTTTAAATGATAATTGGAAGTGGTGGATAACAATGACAAGGTCCAATCATTTGTAAGGCAGCATGCAATGTCTCGAGCCTCCCCTTGCACAATAGACGCGGAAACGAGGCCAGAGTTTAGGACCCAGACAGTAAGAATATACAGCCTTCTCCTGCCACTGGAAGACAGACACATATTCAGCTGGACCCCCTTCACCGGAGACAGTCTGTCACACCCGACTGAGCGGCCCAACCTTCCCGTCTGCGGTACCGGGGAGAGCGAAAGTGCCCGGCCGGAACCATGCCATTGCACGCCATTAGAGCGCAGATCCCGCCGTGGGCGAAAGGCACCTCTGCGCATCGGGCGCGTCCGATCTTTGTACCAAGGCCGCTACGGACCACTCCGGGCTGCTCCAGGCCACTCCGAGCCGCTCCAGGCTTCACTGGGTCGCACCAGGCCGCTCCAGGCTTGACTGGGCCGCACCAGGCCGCTCCAGGCCGCTACGGATCACCCCAGGCCGCTCCAGGCCACTCCGAGCCGCTCCAGGCTTCACTGGGTCGCACCAGGTCGCTCCAGGCTTAACTTGGCTGCACCAGGCCGCTCCATGTGTGACTGGGCCGCACCAGGCCACTTCAGGCCACTACAGACCGCTCCAGGCCGCTCCGGGCCACTCCAGGCTGCTCCAGGCCGCTCCAGGCCGCTCCAGGCCGCTCCAGGCCGCTCCAGGCCGCACTAGGCTACTCCAGGCGGCGTTACTCAGTCACTCGCCGCCACCGATCCCGCAGTAAGTCGCTTCAGCGACAAACTTCAATGGTGGACTTCTAGGTTTCACCAGCATTCCTGTGGTGATTTAGGGGGATATAACTGCGCACTGCAGCTAAGACCTGCGGATGCTGTGTTTCCGGGTATAAATTGAAGGAATCACGCAGACATGTACAATTTCTCTCTAATCTGCAGCTTAACGATGGGCCGTGGTGGTTTGGGGCTGAATGGCGCTGCAACTGCTGTTGTCTTATGATTATGGTGGGTAGTGAATGTACGGCTTATCCCATACAGATTAAGACACCTTTACAGCAGCTACAATAACAAATTATCTTATCCGGCTATATGTTATTAAACTGTCATGGCGAAGCATGTAGGTTGATATGCATGTGAAAGCTGAGAAGTTGGAAGTTATCCAACAAGCATACCCTGTTGACTGTGGAATATGCCAGCGCATTACCCACTCGTTCAGGGAATGCTTCGTCACAATTTTCCTTGGCTTTCCAATGCAAGTCAAAACATCTTCATGCACAATTATTTTAACTAAACGGATCCCATGACACTAAGCCTAACGCACGTAAAGTTAATCGCTACCACTTTCGTCGAAGTAAAATCTCCACTGACTGTTTTCTTGCTCTCCGACGCCGGGTTTGAGGCATGAGTCTCCGGTCAGATCACTCTCTCCCCTCTCTCCTCTCCGGTCAGACCACCCTCTCCCCTCTCTCCTCTCCGGTGCTCCGGTCAGACCACCCTCTCCCTTCTCCCCTCTCTCCTCTCCGGTCAGATCACTCTCTCCCCTCTCTCCTCTCCGGTCAGACCACCCTCTTCCCTCTCTCCTCTCCGGTGCTCCGGTCAGACCACCCTCTCCCTTCTCCCCTCTCTCCTCTCCGGTCAGACCACCCTCTCCCCTCTCTCCTCTCTGGTGCTCCGGTCAGTGTCCAGTGCGGATGACAGGTCAGTGACCGGACAGTCCTGACTGGCCAGCAGAGCAGAGGCGGCAGGGGGCCGCTTTGACCGCGGCCGGCCGCCCTCCTGGTCTGCACTCTGCAACCGGTTATGGAGCCATGTGCAGTGATCCGGAACAGTGCGGTATCCGTCTGACCTGACCTGGCCGGCGCGGCTTCCACCCCATCCGACGGACCAACACTTCCCTGTGCTGATCAGCCTGTCCGGCCTGCTCTCTCGCCTGATGCAGCTGGGCATCGAGGAGGCATCTGATCGGACCAGCAATCACCCAGACTTGCCCGATTTGACACGCACTGTGCATTCCAGCGTGCCCGAGTCGCAGCCCCGCCCGCCGCTCCGTCCACTCCACTGCAACCCCGGATACTCCGGAGTCCGGAGTACTCTGACCGGTACCTAACGCCGGCACCAGAGCACTCTTACTGGTGCCGCCATCCCCGGAGCAGGCTAATCAGGCTGCGTTAATTAGATCCCAGAAGACACGCCCGGGCCACGCGTTAATTAGATCCCAGAAGACACGCCCGGGTCACTCACGCTGTTTCTCGGTACAAACACGTCACGCAGAGCCGGGGAGAAATGCTCTGTCGGCCAGGAACAATGCGCGGCCGGCGCCGCCAGTAACGGGTGCCGGCATTGTGGCTCGGCGGCCGCCTGTAAACTCTGCCGACTCGGCCCGCCTCCTCCTCCGCAGAATAACTGTGTCTGTGGCCGGACGGACCGACCGTGCCAGGAGTCTCTTTTAGGGGCGCTGTGGAGACCGGACCCCGCACCCAGACAGCAAGGTAGCAATGGCAGAGTGCATCGGTCGCTGAGTTCCAGACGGTGTCGGGTATACCGTGAGGAACTGAAGTGTCCAATAAATGATGGGAATCGTCACCGCTTAAATTGTCCGAGATTGGGGAACATGAGCTGGCCTACGTCGCAGCATCTCCGCCCCGCCGCCGCCTCCGCACGTGTTTACATGACCGCTCGACCCCAGCATGTCGTCTTCACGCTCGGGCGGCGGCTAACAAGTCACGTAAAACACACACACACACACACACACACACACACACACACACACACACACACACACACACACACACACACACACACACACACACACACACACACACACACACACACACACACACACACACACACACACACACACACACACACACACACACACACACACACACACACACACACACACACACACACACACACACACACACACACACACACACACACACACACACACACACACACACACACACACACACACACACACACACACACACACACACACACACACACACACACACACACACACACACACACACACACACACACACACACACACACACACACACACACACACACACACACACACACACACACACACACACACACACACACACACACACACACACACACACACACACACACACACACACACACACACACACACACACACACACACACACACACACACACACACACACACACACACACACACACACACACACACACACACACACACACACACACACACACACACACACACACACACACACACACACACACACACACACACACACACACACACACACACACACACACACACACACACACACACACACACACACACACACACACACACACACACACACACACACACACACACACACACACACACACACACACACACACACACACACACACACACACACACACACACACACACACACACACACACACACACACACACACACACACACACACACACACACACACACACACACACACACACACACACACACACACACACACACACACACACACACACACACACACACACACACACACACACACACACACACACACACACACACACACACACACACACACACACACACACACACACACACACACACACACACACACACACACACACACACACACACACACACACACACACACACACACACACACACACACACACACACACACACACACACACACACACACACACACACACACACACACACACACACACACACACACACACACACACACACACACACACACACACACACACACACACACACACACACACACACACACACACACACACACACACACACACACACACACACACACACACACACACACACACACACACACACACACACACACACACACACACACACACACACACACACACACACACACACACACACACACACACACACACACACACACACACACACACACACACACACACACACACACACACACACACACACACACACACACACACACACACACACACACACACACACACACACACACACACACACACACACACACACACACACACACACACACACACACACACACACACACACACACACACACACACACACACACACACACACACACACACACACACACACACACACACACACACACACACACACACACACACACACACACACACACACACACACACACACACACACACACACACACACACACACACACACACACACACACACACACACACACACACACACACACACACACACACACACACACACACACACACACACACACACACACACACACACACACACACACACACACACACACACACACACACACACACACACACACACACACACACACACACACACACACACACACACACACACACACACACACACACACACACACACACACACACACACACACACACACACACACACACACACACACACACACACACACACACACACACACACACACACACACACACACACACACACACACACACACACACACACACACACACACACACACACACACACACACACACACACACACACACACACACACACACACACACACACACACACACACACACACACACACACACACACACACACACACACACACACACACACACACACACACACACACACACACACACACACACACACACACACACACACACACACACACACACACACACACACACACACACACACACACACACACACACACACACACACACACACACACACACACACACACACACACACACACACACACACACACACACACACACACACACACACACACACACACACACACACACACACACACACACACACACACAGACGGTCCGGCGACCGATGCCACATAACGGCGACCGAGGCGCGGCGACCGTCCATCTCCCCACAGAGAGACGGCCGGCGGGAGGCTGGACCGATACGAAACAACCGTATGCACGATACGGAGCTACCGGACACTGCACCGTCTCCCGTCTCCCGTCTCCCATCTCCCGTCTCCCGTCTCCCGTCTCCCGTCTCCCGTCTCCCGTCTCCCGTCTCCCGTCTCCCGTCTCCCGTCTCCCGTCTCCCGTCTCCCGTCTCCCGTCTCTCGTCTCCCGTCTCCCGTCTCCCGTCTCCCGTCTCCCGTCTCCCGTCTCCCGTCTCCCGTCTCCCGTCTCCCGTCTCCCGTCTCCCGTCTCCCGTCTCCCGTCTCCCGTCTCCCCGTATGTCTGGCTCCTATCTACATAGTTCCGGCTGCGTAGGTGCAGTGCAGATGAGAATCGTGTTGCCTGTCAATCTGACGAGCCTGCCGTCGCCGGCGGGCTGCGGTGGCGCGGTGTGGCGTCTCAGATGTGATGGGCGCGGCGGGCTGATGTGTGTCAGCAGAGCCCAGCGGCGGCGTGCTGCGCGGCCGTGCCGCCGTGCCGCCGTGCCTGGTACAACCGGGGCGTGCCCAGAACGGCAGCCGTGCTCTTGCATACGGACATAAGGCGCAGTACACCCCGCCCCGCCGCCGCCGCCGCCGCCCCCGCCCCCGCCGCCGCCGCCGCCGCCGCCGCCGCCGCCGCCCCCGCCCGCGCCGCCAACTGGCAGCATTTCCGGCGTCCTATTTCGTCCGTAGGAAACAATGACGACGTCTGGCCAGCACGGGACGCAAACGACGCCAACGGTAACCGGACCTACTTCGGCCGGCGACGCGTCGTCCGCCGGGTAATGTGAGAAGCTTCCGACACTGATGTCCATCCCGGGCGTGTGCCGACCCGCGCGACCTCCCGCGACCCCGGCGGCCGCCCCGCCACCACCCCCGCCGCCACCCCCGCCGCCACCGACCGCGAATCCACGCTAACGACGCATCATCGCGACATTGCCTGCTCATCGGAGCGGTGCGTGACGTCACGGCCGAACGCGGCCACCCGCCGTGTGACGTCACGTGACGGGTCCAAACTCGGCCAGTGGTGCGGCCGGCGGCTAACGGTGGTGGTGAGAGACAGGTGTTTCGGTGTCGACAGCCGGCCGACGGCGCCTGTCGGCCGACCTTGTGGCCAGATGTGAAAAAATCGACCGAAACTTGCTTCACGATTGCAAAGGGTTTTGAATTCATGTAGCGAGTGTTAACAAACATTAGACGCTTATGTATAGAAAGTTTGTGAGGACCACGGACGTGAGAGCTTTGAATATATCATTATCTCATGATTGATGTTTTTCGTAATAGCAAATTAAACCCCGTCCGTAATTGTGTAACAATATTTCGTCGATTTTCAACGCAGCTTGTGGCTCCGGGCCGGGAGATCGGAGGGGAGAGGGGGGGGGATGGGGGGGGGGGGAGATGGGGGGGGGGGGGGGTCGGCGACAGGAGATACTGCCCCCCCCCCCCGTCCCCACTTCCCCTTATTTCCGAATACGGCCGAGCCTGGCACGGAAGCGACTTCAGTGAGCCGTGCGCGGCAACGTGCAGCACGAACACGAGCTGGCAATCACCCGAGATTAGGACCGAGCCAGCGCCGTAATAGGTTTGTCTGGTATTTATATTCTGCCACTGACCTTGACTGGACTTCAAGGTATCCTACTCGCGATAGCTATGCAGCTAGGGACACGCTGCGCCCCCGGCCGTCACTCATCTGTGAAGGACTGCGAGACGACGCACCCATACCACTGAAAACTGAACAGCCAAACAGAGAGGGCCTGAAGACCCGTGCCATCACTGACGTCACCGGGGTGAGGCGGTTCCGCTCCTAGTGCGATGCGGGGGACTGCAGCGGTGCAACGGCCGCTAACACCAAAAGACTGCATCGCCGCATAGGAGGATACCCCATGAGCGGGCAGTGCCGCTATAGCGCCGCTGACTGAGGAGCATCCATTGCAAACTGAATATGTATCACTGAAAACTAACCGCTGACACCCACCACAACTCGGACTTGACCATACGCAAGTTTTTAGTTTAGATGTCCGCTGAATAGTGACCCAGTCCGGCCCCGGCTGCCGGTCGTCGTCGTGTCGCGTTTGACCGGATCGAACGTACCATTCTAGAGCCACGGCTATCTCAACTGTGTATAGCGTAACCTGGCTTAGCCCAATCCAGCCCACTATAGCTCAGTCCACCTCAGACCAGCCAAGCATAGCCCAGTCCAGCCCAGCCTAGCCCAGCCGAACCCAGTCAAGTCAGCCCAGCCCACTCTATCAAAGCCAAACCCAGCTCACGCGACCTACCCATGCGTCCGGCTGCGCGAACAGCTCGGCTCGGCTCGGCTCGGCTCGGCTCGGCTCGGCTCGGCTCGGCTCGGCTCGGCTCGGCTCGGCTCGGCTCGGCTCGGCTCGGCTCGGCTCGGCTCGGCTCGGCTCGGCTCGGCTCGGCTCGGCTCGGCTCGGCTCGGCTCGGCTCGGCTCGGCTCGGCTTGGCTCGGCTCGGCTCGGCTCGGCTCGGCTCGGCTCGGCTCGGCTCGGCTCGGCGGTGCGGCTCGGCGGCTCGGCGTGGTTTGCATAGCGCGTCTCCGTTACTGGGCCGTAACGGTGTCTCCGTGTACCGGCGGCCGCCACCGAGCGAACTCTGGCCCCGGACCGCCGCCGCGCCGCCGGGCCGCCGGGCGATGCGCCGCTGACCCACATCGGCTGTGTGGCGCGCGGTGATTTGCTTTTTACGGAGAGGCAGGGGCGGGGCGCGGCGGCCGGAGCTGAATAAAGCCGCCGAGGATGAAGTGGGAGCTCATCGGCCGATGACTCAGAAAGGGGAGGAGGGTGAGACGGAGAGGGAGGAGGGTGAGACGGAGATGCTGACCGATGACGTGGAGAAGGGAGGAGGGTGAGACGGAGAGGGGAGGAGGGTGAGGGGAGTAGGGTGAGACGGAGATGCTAACCGATGACGTGGAGAGGGGAGGAGGGTGAGACGGAGATGGAGGAGGGTGAGGCGGAGAGGGGAGGAGGGTAAGGGGAGGAGGGTGAGACGGAGATGCTGACCGATGACGCGGAGAGGGGAGGAGGGTGAGACGGAGATGGAGGAAGGTGAGACGGAGATGCTGACCGATGACGTGGAGAAGGGAGGAGGGTGAGACGGAGAGGGGAGGAGGGTGAGGGGAGTAGGGTGAGACGGAGATGCTGACCGATGACGTGGAGAGGGGAGGAGGGTGAGACGGAGATGGAGGAGGGTGAGACGGAGATGCTGTGTTGTTAGGATGGGGTGAAAATGCACTATTTCGAGATAAAGCTCCGGGACAGATGAATCCCAATGTACTCAGGTGTGCTGAGTGCAGTGGTGATATTTGATTTTAGTTAGCTCTTAACACTTTTATTGCGCGACGATTTGAAAATTGCATGTTCGAGGCCCGTCGGGGACCTTGCCATTTTGGTGAGGCCGAACCGATGACCACTAGCCGTATGAAAAGTAAGAAAGGTAGAGTGATGCAATACAAACTAGTGTGTTCATGATTCTTTAAGCTCTCCAATGATACCTAGTTTTATGTATTTCGGTACACGGTTGACCTGGCAGATCAGGTCAATGATCTGAATTTGACAAATTATCGCGATTTTTGTTTCACTCAGAGGGCCACATAACGAATAGCATTGCAGATAGACACCGGATAAGATACACGACACTAGGGTATGCCTTGCGTATCTAATAGCAACCACCATCGTTACCTCCGGTCACTTGCACAGGTCAGGTCAGGCCAAATTTAGTAACAGGCTGACCCCGTATCGATTCCGGAGTCCCCTGGTGGCCATCAAAGGTACCTGCATGAATCAGAATGGTTTAAAATGGAGCGTGAATTCGAAATAAGCGTTCCAAACACCTAGAGACAGCATAAAATAATTATAGGTGAAATGTGAAAAATAGTAATATAGCAATATTGCTCTTGCTCTTGCCATTGCTCCAATGCTCTTGCACGAAAATTATGTCAGAATTATTACATAGCAATTTAATTCCTCCAGCGTTACGTTTAGATGATTGACAGTTATATGAACTTATTCTCATACAATTTTGGGTAAAGCAAGACACAGCATACAGAAGACAGATGGTCAATGTAACGGCATAATGCATCAGCATACAGTCACCGGTCTCGACGCTTCAGGCATGACGGGATCAGATCTTTTGGCGAAGAACCGCCGAACCAGGAGACCCTGCGCCCATATTTCCGGGTCCAGCACATCGCCGACAGACGGGTTGGTTAAATCCAACCGATATGACTCATGAGTCGAACCTCGCTTTCAGTTTTGTCGCCACAACCTCTATTGCCCCAACTTCTTTGTTCGCATACTCTTCAATGGGCTTAGCCTCTGTGCCGAGAGGGAGCCGGGACACAAACAGCGATAAACGCTTAACTGACTTTACAGCTCTTATCAAATTTGACTGTTGAAGCCCAGCAACTCTCTTGTTCGTATAACCTGCTTTGGCTGCTGTTTTGTTGGCTGGGGTCTTACCTCGTTTCGCTTTATTCGCTACACTCCTTTCGCTTTATTCGCCTTCCTCTCTCGATGATGTAATGCCGCAGCTACTGCTGCATACGATTCTGCCGCATCACCATCATCCTTGCGTCGATGCTGCTGGCCCCTTCCGCCTTTACCGTGCGCAGACTGATGACCTGAGGTTTGACTGCCAGACAAGCCGACGCGCTTGATTCCGCTGAGTCAGAAGTCTCGAGGGAACATCCGGTGTCCGCAGAGAACTGGCCCTTCTACCTGCTGAATTAGCATACAAGACAGTTTCAACCCTCTGGGATGTATCCACACTTAATTTCAGCACGTCATCAATCATAGACTTAACCTGAGCCATTTCGATCTCCATTACTTGCTGTTTGCGCATCAGCACGCTGACGTCAATGCAGTCAATATATACTGGCGGTAGCTTGGCAAGATTCAAGGCGACAAATTTCGGTTATTCCCATCTGTTGCATTCCAGAATCATCTTATATATATATCCTGGATGTTAAGCTGTTTTGTTTTGTCTGTTCGGTTTCCAGCTTTGACGGAGTCCGCCACATGAGTGCAGAGTAGACTCTCAATTTCATCATCATTAAAAAACAATCGGAGATCAGCTGCACAAGTGCATCCTGAGGTTCACTATCAACTTTGTTCAACATATTGATGCTGATGCTGCTGTTGCTGCTGCTGTTGATTGATGCTGTTGATACTGTACTTCAAGGTACACTTGTGCGGCTGATCTCCGGAAAATTTAATGATGATGAAATTGAGACAGCTAAAAGTCTACTCTGCACTCATGTGGCGGACTCCGTCAAAGCTGGAAACCGACGAGGCCAAAAAAACAGCTCAACATCCAGGATATATATAAGATGACTCTGGAATGCAACAGAGGTGAATAACCGAAATTTGTCGCCTTGAAGCTTGCCAAGCTACCGCCAGTATCTGTTGACTACATTGACGTCAGGGCGCTGATGCGCAAACAGCAAGTAATGGAGATCGAAATGGCTCAGGTTAAGTCTATGATTGATGACGTGCTGAAATTAAGTGTGGATACATCCCAGAGGGTCGAAACTGTCTTGTATGCTAATTCAGCAGGTAGCAGGGCCAGTTCTCCGCGGACACCGGATGTTCCCTCGAGACTTCTGACTCAGCGGAATCAAGCGCGTCGGCTCGTCTGGCAGTCAAGCCTCAGGTCAGTCAGTCTGCGCACGGTAAAGGTGGAAGGGCCAGCAGCATCGACGCGAGGATGATGGTGATGCAGCAGTAGCTGCGACATCTACATCATCGAGAGAGGAAGACTGGAGTGTAGCGAATAAAGCGAAACGAGGTAAGACCCCAGCCAACAAAACAGCAGTCAAAGCAGGTTTTGCGAACAAGAGCGTTGTTGGACTTCAAAAGTCAAATTTGATCAGAGCTGTAAAGTCAGTTAAGCGTTTTTCGCTGTTTGTGTCCCGGCTCCCTCCCAGCACAGAGGCTAAACCCATTGAAGAGTATGCGAACGAAGAAGTTGGGGCAATAGAGGTTGTGGCGACAAACTGAAAACGAGGTTCATCTCATGAGTCATATCGGTTGGATTTAACCAACCCGTCTGTCGGCGATGTGCTGGACCCGGAAATATGGGCGCAGGGTCTCCTGGTTCGGCGGTTCTTCGCCAAATGATCTGATCCCGTCATGCCTGAAGCGTCGAGACCGGTGACTGTATGATGATGCATTATGCTGTTACATTGACCATCTGTCTTCTGTATGCTGTGTCTTGCTTTACCCAAAATTGTATGAGGATAAGTTAAATTAACTGTCAATCATCTAAACGTAACGCTGGAGGAATTACATTGCTATGTAATAATTCTGACATCATTTTCCTGCAAGAGCATTGGCTAATGTATATAATATTGTTATTACTAATTTGTTCATATTTCACCTAGCATTATTTCGTGCTGTCTAGGTGTTTGGGACATTGATTTTGAATTCACGCTCCATTTGAAACCATTCTGATTCATGCAGGTACCTTTGATAGCCACCAGAGACTCCGGGATCGATGCGGGGTCAGCCTGTTACATAATTTGACCTGGCCTGACCTGTAAAATTAACCGGAGGCAACGATGGTGGTTGCTATTAGATACGCAAGGCATACCCTATTGTCGTGTATTTTATCTGGTGCCTCTACCTGCAATGGTATTCGTTCTGTGGCCCTATGAGTGAAAAAAATCGTGATAATTTGTCAAATGCAGATAATTGACCTGACCTGCCAGGTCAACCGTGTACCGAAATACAAAACACTAGGCATCATTGGAGAGCTCAAAGGATCAGCAACACACTGTTTGTTTACCGCATCGCTCTACCTTTCTTACTTGTCATACGGCTAGGGGATCATCGGTTCGGCCTCACCAAAATGGCGAGGTCGCCGACGGGTCTCAAACATGCGATTTTAAAATCGTCGCGCAATAAAAGTGTTAAGAGATAACTAAAATCCAACATCACCACTGCACTCAGCACACCTGAGTCCATTAGGATCCATCTGTCTTGGAGCTTTATCGTGCAATATTGTATTTTCACCCCCACCCTACTGAGTGTGTTGTGGTTATAGAGAGCGGGAGGTTATTTATTTATTTGTATTTATTGATAAATCACCAACAGGCACACAACCCGGTTACAGGCGAAGTCAGGA
This sequence comes from Chirona hameri, assembly GCA_036785665.1. Classification (NCBI taxonomy): domain Eukaryota; kingdom Metazoa; phylum Arthropoda; class Thecostraca; order Balanomorpha; family Balanidae; genus Chirona; species Chirona hameri. The sequence continues at coordinate 18,888 of JAXIVJ010000288.1, read as the reverse complement.
GATAAAACTATGACTTTCATTTAAAATACACACGCATGCAAGACGACAGACAAGACACCTACACATACACGCACGCACGCACGCACGCACGCGCACACGCACACGCACACGCACACGCACACGCACACGCACACGCACACGCACACGCACACGCACACGCACACGCACACGCACACGCACACGCACACGCACACGCACACGCACACGCACACGCACACGCACACAGGACAAAATGAAGCATTTTGCTTCATTTTGTTGAAGCACACAACACGCACACAGGTTCAATTAATGTGGGATAGTGGGGGATTTTAATTAAAAATGCCTTAAATGGTATGCGGGGGGAATAATTTAATTACAACGATTGGTGTCAGAATAATATACACGAACGACCTAGGCTGATATCAAAGCTAAGAAGCAATACTTATTTGATAATGCACCGGAAATGTTGAAAATAATTGTGTGACTAGCAAAACATGAACTATATTTGTTTTGGCCTTGGTAAACTGGCCACTAACAAAGAATGTTATTAACACACATGGACTCTGAGACATGTCAGTAAGCTAATCTAGTGTGTCGGTGTGAAGAATTTAATCTGCTACTACATCGTGTTCTGGCCATGTCGGTGAAGTGAGTTTTCTAAGTTACGTCCGAACTCGTCTGACCGCCCGTTCAGGGATTATCACCTTCTAGCGACAACTCGGCTCAGCTTCCGGGTCCAGTCTCTCAGGCTGATCGCTCAGGGGGGGGGGGGGGGGGGAGGGGGTGAAAGTGCTTTTCCGCGCCGAGACCGTGCCTACGGGGAGACAAGTATTGCGCCACCGCGCCGGGTCTGGGTCTGGGGGAGGGGCTTATCGACCGGGCCTGGTGACATCTCTGGGAAGTCGTTGAGACACCGTCAATAGACATAACGTGATGTGATGAGACCTGTGACTTAGTAGATGACCTGTGACTTAGTAGATGACCTGTGACTTAGTAGATGACCTGTGACTTAGTAGATGACCTGTGACTTAGTAGATGACCTGTGACTTAGTAGATGACCAGTGACTTAGTAGATGACCTGTGACTTAGTAGATGACCTGTGACTTAGTAGATGACCTGTGACTTAGTAGATGACCTGTGACTTAGTAGATGACCTGTGACTTAGTAGATGATCTGTGACTTAGTAGATGACCTGTGACTTAGTAGATGACCTGTGACTTAGTAGATGACCTGTGACTTAGTAGATGACCTGTGACTTAGTAGATGACCTGTGACTTAGTAGATGACCTGTGACTTAGTAGATGACCTGTGACTTAGTAGATGACCTGTGACTTAGTAGATGACCTGTGACTTAGTAGATGACCTGTGACTTAGTAGATGACCTGTGACTTAGTAGATGACCTGTGACTTAGTAGATGACCTGTGACTTAGTAGATGACCTGTGACTTAGTAGATGACCTGTGACTTAGTAGATGACCTGTGACTTATAAATTAAACACGGGTTGTTTCAGAGAAAAAAAAGGTTATTGAACAGCCAACTACAGCAGATACGGTCAAGATCACGTTTATATTTACTCACGCATTTTCTAATGCAGTTTCGGATAAGTGTAATCTTATTTAACTTGTCGATAAGTGCGAAGAATTTCGGATACTAATTATACAAATAAATGTACAATGGTTACTATAATTTTAGTTAATATTTCATTCTCTGAGAAAGCGACCCATGCTCCATTGCTGTTTTAGATTGTTATAAATGAAAGAAGCTGCCCAGCTCGCTTATTATCGGTGATAAATTTGCCGAAATACTCTCCATTGTAGAAAACACGTGAAAATAACACTACACCGATGAATCATTCCCAAGCCGTGCTTGGGATGCTTTTTTTGTAAATAATTTCAAAACAAATGAGCTCCGGCCTCACAGTTAAATCAACATTTCCGTCGGGACCACCGTTTTACACAGCCGTTTACCTCGGAAGTCGGACATTAAATGCCACGCTGCGACATAGAGCGGTACGCTACAAATCGACTGATTTATGGCACGTCACAATCTCTCCACAATGGTCGGTACTGGCCAGCAGTACGCTACAAATCGACTGATTCATGGCACGTCACAATCTCTCCACAATGGTCGGTACTGGCCAGCAGAGAAAGGCCTAACTGAACCGTTTGACAAGGTCAGTTAGGTCCCGCTCAGGCCCATTGGCCCGAGGCAGGTAGCGACTGCCGCCGGGGGCCAGTTGCCCAACCGTTTCCCCACCGGCGGCGTATCGGTGAGCGAGATCAGACAGAGCTGACCTCTGGCTTTATAATTTGTCGCAACACCGACAGGTCCGACGCAGAGAAATCGCGGGAAAACGCCAGCGTCGATCACGATTTGGAGCCGCCGCCGACGCAGAAGAAATACATATATCGTTGCGAAATCGGGAAAACAGAATGGTCACCGAGAGTGGAAACAACTTACGCCACGACTCGTGACACATGCTCAGCGTGATCTTAGTGAATGAAATGCAATACATCGCGGTCAACGAGGCGGATAATCGTTGAATACAGCGGCACGTCGTTTCAGTTGTACCGCTGAAGGCGGGACCTGCTCTCGGCATAACACGGCACCAGCAGTCCGCCATTGACAACGTGCCAGCTGTGTCCGGCACCTGGCTGTCTGAACATCACGCCTCACTCCGCCAGCCGGCGAGGCGAGGCGAGGCGAGACGGGGCGCCGAAGATAGGTCGCCAGCGGCCGGCACCGGCGTCAGCCGCTGTCCCACATACCCGGCTGTGTCCGTGATGCAACAGCTGCCACTACTGACCGCCGCGCCGCGCCGACGGCGGCCACTGTGGCGCGACAGAGACGCGACCCGGCGCAGTGGCGCAACTGACGGCGGCCGTCACCGCCGCCGGTGCGTGGAGAAAGGCCCGTACCCTGCCTTCCCCTCCTGAGGGTCGGACGGCACCGGTGAGGGTAGGACGGGGGGTGGCGCGGGGCGGCTGAGAGCACGCGGTGGCCGCGAGTCCCACCGCCACGCCGCTACGCCGCCGCTACGCCGCCACAGCGCCACGCTGCCACGCCGCCAAATGCCGGCAGATGCTGCCCAGTGGGGCGCCGCCGCCGCCGCCACCGCCGGGCAGCTGGCCTGCAACGCCGGCCGCTCAGTCGGTCAGGCGGACAGAGGAGCCGCACAAAACAAAGGCACGTGAGACCGCACCGCCGGCCGCGCCGACTGCCGTGTATTGTTCCCACTCTGACGCTCTCCGCTAGAAGCACCAACGTTTTTGTCGCTGAGAATCGTGCGACATAGATCTAAACGCCTCGGAATGCGAGCCGATGTACGTTATGACCTACAATTATTATTAACCCTCGCCCTGGTGGGGGTCATTTTGACCCTTCCTGAGGTATTTCAAGAATAGCGAGAAAACGGCGGCACGTAGCGCTGCCAAACTTGGATCAGATATTTGTGCATTAAGTACCCACATTGTGTGAAAGTTTTTATCTCAGGTCATCTCAGCTCAGGTCACCAGGTCACGTCAAGTGACCTTACCTCAAACAATGTTTGTGGTCGTGCCAAAGCCATAGTCTTTGTCCGAGAGATTTGAAACTTGCAGGATTTCATAAGATCATAAGTACCTACAATTTGTAAATCTCGGATTTGTGTGTGTCGATGACCTAAGGTCAGGTCAATTTGGTGACCTCCCATTATAAGTAAATGTGAAAATATACGAATGCTCCCTATTCAGAGAATATGCATTGGATCAGACCAATTCTTTCAGAATCATGTTATTTTAGCTCATGCTTGATGATCCAGGTGCAACTGTTGCTCAGTGACCTCTGCAAGGTCAGCTGAGGTCAGCTGAGGTCACCAGTACTTTTTGCTTGCAAATAACTCTGGATAGAACAAAGATAGAAACTTTCGAATGACATCACTATGTTTGTATCGTCGAGACACATCGCCCCAAGTGCAACATGACCTACATGGTTCACTAAATGACCTTGACCTGAGGTCAAATTTTGAAGTTGACCTAACCAGGTTATGATTAATATGTTTCAAAGCGTCTGGACGATATAAACACGATGGCGTTAACATTATTGTTCTACGTGTACTTGATAAAAAGGTTATTCACGAAAAACGTTTTGGTGGAAAAATCCCTCGTGATTTTTGGTGACCTCTGGAGCCTAAACTATTGACCTGAGCTAAATTTTGGGAGACGTCAAGTGCGATTGCATTTTCAAAAGCTTTCGATTGCTTTTTCCGTTTGTTCTTAGCTATCATAGTTCCCGAGATATTTGGGTGTTCGAAGCGAAGTCCTAAAACTGGCAAATCTGACCTTCGATAGCCTCTGGTGACCTCAATTTCGAATATTCTTGTCAAGAGATTGCGAACTTTTTTTTCTGTGTCTTTCTAGTTCTTTTAGTTTTCGAGTTAGAGGGGGTCATTTTGAAATTCCCCTCCCACTATGGCGAAGTTGTCTCAGAGGCCCACCGGGGCAAGGGTTAACCCTCGCCCTACGGGGGGGGGGGGGGGGGCTGACAGGCCCCCCGATGAGGTTTTTCTTGAATAACTTTTTACATATGCAGCACATCTTGCTGAAATTTTCAGTAGCTGAGGTTACAACAATTATACGTATGCTGTACAAATTTAATTGAAATTGGTCAAGTAGTTGGGAGATAATCATGTTTTGATGACGTCATGTTGGTAGAAAAACGACAAATATTTGAAAAATAGTAGAAAATAAAGTTTTCAAAGGAAATTGTAAACGCAATTCACCACAGATACAAAATTGTATTTTCTTTAAAATGGCAATTTCGGATTTTCAAAAATTTTGGGTCATTGATCCCTAAATTTAAAAAAAATGAAATCCCCACAAAATCAACATTTTAAAAGATGTTAAAAAACGGAATATATGTGAGAGAACTGAGTATGGAAAATACCCATGTCAAATTTCAAAGCTATATCTTCATTTTTGACTGAGTGATGGCTCCCTACCTGTAAGAAACTCATTTTTTTAATAACTTTTTTTGACTTTTTTGACAAGATACGAACAAATAATTACCTTTTCTGTATTTCTGAGCCAAAACTGGTTTAGGAACATGCCTTTTTATTTACATTAATCAATTACTAATTTTGAGGTTTTCTGAAGAACAAAATCGCTGTTCTGGACGTGGTAAATCCGAGGTCATTCACTTGACCTGGAAGGTCTTCCGTTGACCTGAAACCTAGAAAACGCATGCTCTTATATTCCTCTCATGATAGGCAACATGTTGGTTCTTACCGCATTGCTCTAAGTTGCTTGGTTTGTAAGTTGTCAGCCCCCCCCCCCCCGTAGGGCGAAGGTGAAGAAAACTTCCGTAGGGCGAGGGTTAAAATACAAATTACGAACACAATCACATGTGATAAAGTCCTTTAAGATCTGCCAGAAGACATGAATGATCTGATAATGACACTATACGCGTATTGCTTGTACTCGGAAAGCCCATGCTTCGCATGCCTGTCGTATAAGAGTAACTGGTGACATAGTTTGTTTACTTGCTGAAATAACGAGCTCAGGATCGAAATGCTGTGTCCTTGGCTCGCGTGGAATGTATACGTGTTTTGTATTTTATTACATCCTTGACGGCCTCGACCGTAATCAGACCTGAATACCACCATCGCACCCAAACCCTGACATTACCAGACTTATGGACAGGCCAGGGCACTTCACCCGGCCGAATCACATAAACCCACCACTGACCACCGTCACCGTCACTGGCACCATCTACTTACCGACGAGAATCGCCACGAGGAGTGTGCCGAAAACGGCCTCGCTGGTCCATGAGGGTCTCATGGACCTGCGCGCGGCCATTGTGGCTGTGTGGGATGGACACGAACGGCTGACTGCTGTCTTCTGCTGCTCTGGGGACCACTCAGAGCTGGGACGCCATGCCACCGGACGCCGTCAACACTGACCTCCTTCCGCCGGTCTCACCACCGCACTGAAGTCAGCCGGGCGGCCGGGCGGCTGGAGCAGCGGTCGGCGGCACTGCGCAGGCGCGGACAGCTGAGCGGCACTCCCACTGACCCAGCCGGGTCAGCCGACGCCGCCGATCGCCGCCGGTCACGCTTACATCAGGGAAACGACCAGGTGAAATGAAAATGTGCGCCCGCCGCGAGAACCGGCCCAATGTCGAAAACTGTTGACGGTAAAGGCGAGGGAAAGTCAGATCGGGTATTCTCGCCTCTAAGCCGGCTGTTTGGGGATGTCAGAGGTGATTCCCGTGGATTTATGAGAAGTCACTGAAATGTTTAAGAATGTTCACGGTCCATCTGAAACATCAATATAGCGCTATAATATCGCTGTAAATATAGCGAGATGTGCTTCGAGTACGGTGAATGAACGACGGTGCGTTTTTCGCATTGCTTCATGTCGTTCACATTTCTTATCACGTTCACTTCTGAGCAATTTGAAAAGCTCTTAATTTCCAACAAATAAATACGTCACAAACAAGCAATGATCATCCTAGTGACAAATTAGCGCTGATGCACGTTAGCTTGAGATGAACATCGGAGTTCGCACATTTACACAGGCTGTCGAACATATAAATATCACAAATGGCAACCTCAGAGACAAATGGCAGAAGGGTAGCAAATTTGTTTGTTTTTAATATCCATCGGCTCGATGTTAATCTCCAATGCAACTTTGAACAATTTTGGATAGCTCTTGGAAGCAGAGGATTAAGATGGACTGGTATTGGCTTTTCAACCGTAAACTAACTTATCGCCTTACCACCATCCTTTGTTATGATTATGATAATTAATCTCCGATATAAAATGCTTTCACCGTATTAATGGACGTGCCTTCGAACAGCTGCAACAAATTTCACTCACTGGGGCCTTATCTGTGCCGTTAGTTTGCAAGGTTCGTCATGTCTGTGATCAAATCGCCTTGTTTTGTGCCATTCAGGTTTGTGCCCGGTAACATTTGAGAAATGTGTGTGCCACGGACGAGTCCTGTGCTGGGGTGTCTGTCTCGTGAGACGGTGAGGCACTGCGGGGAAAGCAGGCCAGTGATCTGGAGTAGGTTCATTAGGTCATGACAGAAATAGTACAGAACAGTCGTTAGTGCAACTGATCACGTTATATGACCACGCTAATATAGGTACTCAATCAGCAACCAGCCAACACACGGCGTATAACCGGCTATATAACGGGCTTGCGTCATAACTAATCTTCACCGGATATACAGTGAATGTTATTAATTCATATCGTAAATCATGCATTGATAGTTATGCATTTTAGAGTGCCGTTTATCGAGCTCCATGACAAATTACGTTTGTGGGGTAATCGGCAGCATAAGTGTAAACTCGCAAATAAAATTATTGATCCACATATCTATAATTAAATTAGGAGATAGAATTTAAACTGTTACAAGTAAAGTATACAAAGAATGAAAATTACCTTTCCTCGTCGTACATAAGAAGTTCAAGGCAAAATATTACATTAATATAATAACCGAGCGGGCGCGCAGCGACCGTGAGGTTTCTCGTCAACTTACTAGACAAATTTACATTTAACCCGGCCCGACCCAGCCCGACCCGGCCCGACCCGGCCATACATACGCTTTTTCGGAAGCTAATAACTTTGCAACCACTGCTCCGATTGAGATCGGGTTTTCACTATTGGATAGATCCATCACATACATTTTGTTTTGGTATCATGCGTTCTGATAGAGGTGGTACCACAGCGCGTGGCAGTTGGCACACGCGAACGTCGACATGAACAAAAAAACTTGCAAAAATGATCTTGATAAAACAAAAAATGTATTATTACGAGCGAGCGCGAAGCGCTCTCCCGTCTTTACGTGGTATATGGGAAAAATATGAATATGAGCGGTCCGGACTGGCCCGGCCCAGCCCGGTCCGTGGCGACGCTTTTGAGAAGCTCATATATCTGCAACCACACGTCCGATTGACAAGCTGACTTCTTTGCTGAGCAGCCCCATCTAACCTACCCTGTTTGAGACCAGTGCCGACTCATGTGGGTGATTACCATTGCGCGTGCCGCGTGCCGCGTGCCGCGTGACGGGTGTTGAAAAGTGTTTTCTCGCAAAAACTCGGCAACGGCTGAGCCGATTGTGTGCACATTTGGTGTGTGGTTAGGGACCCCTCAGTCGCCAATTTTCCCCAAGTCATGGGTGGGGTGCCTCTGCACGTGCGCACGTGCACACCCCTATTTTATATATCAGGAATGGCTGAACCGATTGCGTTCTAATTTGGTGTGTGGTTAGGGACCTCTCAGCCGTTGCCTTTCCACAAGTCAGGGGTGGAGTGCCTCTGCCCGTGCGCACGTGCACACCCTTTGTGTATCTCAGAAACTGCTTACCTGATGGAGTTGAAATTCGCCATACATTTCCTTCGCGCTCGCTCGTTCATCGCCAATTGCGGCGCCTTACTGGTTCTAAGCATTAATTACGAGCGAGCGCCAAGCGCTCGCTCGTCTTTCCGTGGTATATGGGACAAATCTGAATTTGAGTGGCCCGGCCCGTGGTGACGCTTTTGAGAAGCTCATATCTCTGCAACCACACGTCTGATTGACAAGCTGACTTCTTTGCTGAGCAGCCCCATCCAAGCAGGGGTGGAGTGCCTCTGCACGTGCGCACGTGCTCACCCCTATTCTATATCTCAGGAATGGCTGAGCCGATTGTGTTCAAATTTGGTGTGTGTTTAGGGACCTCTCAACCACCAGTTTCCCACAAGTCAGGGAGGGAGGGGGTGCCTCTGCACGTGCGCACGTGCACACCCCTATTCTATATCTCAGGAACGGCTGAGACGATCGTGTTCAAATTTGGTGTATGGTTAGGGACCCCTCCGCCGCCGCCTACCCACAAGTCATGGTTGGTGTGCCTCTGCACGTGCGCACGTGCGCACATTTTTGTTTCTCAGGAACTACTTGCCCGATCGGCTTGAAATTCACCATACATTTATTTCGTGCTCGCTCGTTTATCGCCATCTACAGCGCCTTACTGGTTTATACGCTGAAGCATGCAGCGCTCAGGACTTACTCCCTTTTGGCGGATTTGAGAAAGGAGATCATGAAGAATTTACTGTAACTTAATTTTTATCTTGGCATGCATTGAGGCCTGGCAATGTTTCTGGAGGACTAAAATGACTGTGTTACTACCACGTGTGCTCCCTTACCGTTTCATATTTCAAACCTGTTTTGGCTTTACCAGAGCGCGCTCGCTCGGTCATCACCCAACAAGCCGTTTTACTGGTATAATATGTTGCCTTGAACTTCTTATTTACGACAAGGAAAGGTCATTTTCATTCTTTAATACATTTCCTATGTTCCTCGTACGAGCACTGAATAATAATGATACAAGTAAACTTTAGTTTACATTCGACAAATGAACTTTGCCGATAATGAACGACACAACTTCCACTAAAATAGAAGTTTGCGCTCCATAGACAATTGTTATAAACTGTTATCAATTGTTATCAATTGTTATAAATTGTTATAAATTGTTATCAATTGTTATCAATTGTTATCAATTGTTATCAATTGTGGCCAAAGGTCAAAATTAAGGTATTGGGGTTTTTGGGCCATACTTTCCATCCAAACCCTTATATTGCGACTATTATCGCACAAAGTGCTCTCAAAGGTATAATGCATCTTCCGCATAAGCGGAAGTGAAATTGTAAGCAAATGTCAAGGTCAAGGTCAGGTCACAAAAGGTCACTATTGGCAAGAGGTCTATGAAAGTAATGCGACACATGTTTTACGTGTTACTAGAGGGCCTGCAATTTATATGGCCATTTATTTATATAGCCATTTATATATATATAGCCAGCTAATTTATATAGCCAGCCAATACGTTCGATGCCAATTACCCGGTCCGATTGAGGTATTTATTTTAATAACACCATTTATTTATATAGCCATTTATGTATATAGCATTTATTTATATAGCCAGCTAATTTACATAGCCAGCCAATACGTTCAATGCCCATTAACCGGTCCGATTTAGGTATTTATTTTATCAATAACATTTATTATTATAGCCAGCTAATTTATATTTTAATATTTTATATCCCGTTTTTTTAAAGCCAGGCGCCTGCCGGAATCAAACCCGCTTCACTCACTTAGTAATCAGCGACGCTACCCACAACACCACCGACTTGTACTGCTGAGCGTCCATTGTTAAAGTGTTAATCAATATTTTACGTTTGTATTCCTCATAACTTAACTATTAGCCGGTGGCGGAATATTTGACGTGGATAGCATAGGACATATTTATTTATATAACCAGCAAATATATAGCCAGCCAATTCACTCGCTGCCCATTTCCCGGTCCGATTTATATGTTCTCCCGGCAGTCACTGGGGTATATTCTGTAACACGACTCACTGTGGGGGGCTTTTTAGCCCCCCCTGGTATCTTCAGAACCAATGATCGCAGCGAGACGCACAGGGCGGCATTCGAAAGCACTCAATGAGATAAGCCTAACGCAAACTTAAAAATGTCAAATTAAGGTCACATGTCAGGTCACGGTCAAGTCAAACGTCAAAATCGAGGTATTTGAGTTTATGGACAATACTTGCCATCCATGGCCTTCGATTGCGCCTATAATCACCCAAAGTGCTGTCAAAAGTATGATACATATCCCACATGAGCTAAAGTGAGAGTGTTGGAAAAGATCAAGGTCAAGGTCAGGTCACAAAAGGTCACTACACACAAAATATCTACGAAAGTCATTCAGCACATGTTTTATGGGTGCTTTTACGCGTAGAATTCGATAGTGGTAGTCATTTTACCACCTGACTTCATTTACGTGAAGATAGTGTCAAGTTCAGGTCAAGTTCAGGTCACTGAAGATCAAAATTTGAAATTGATAAATCGAAATGAAAAAAGCATGTTTCTATGTCAGTTTTATCTAAAACAAACAGTGCTGGCATTTATTTGTCTGTATCCGGTCAATAAAAGCCAAAAAACGCAATTTCAAAATATGACGTCATGATTTACCCATACTTTATATGCCATGACAGTAAAAAAAGATGATATAATTTTGCAATTTTGTATGGTAGTTGCCCATGTGTTGTTATCTGACATATATTCCGGTTTTTTCAATATCTTTTTTAAAAAAATTGTGAGCATTTTTTCAAAAAAAAGTTTTTTTGTGAAATTTTTGGGGCCAAAAAACAAAAATTATGAAATTTTGAGATAGCTAGTTTGTAGCCCTTGCAATTGTCTACCTTTTAGGGTTTTTGGATTGCATTTTTCTTCAAATGCAGCATTTGTACGTCTTGGCAAAGTTTAGCCGATTTTGGTATCAAAATCGTGTTTAGTGACGTCACTAAATTCACTATATCTCGAAAAATTTCTGACGATTTTTTTCTCATTTTTTTCTTAAAAGGTGTAAAATGATGTCCGGAAAGGTACTGAAATTTTGCCGTCGATATCTGCATTAGTTATTGAGATATTCCTGATATTCCTAAGGGGGGGGGGGGCTAAAAAAAGCCCCCCGAGTGACTCGCGGGTTATGAAAGGCGCCCGCTGTCGGCCGTGGGAAACTCACACGCTCGCCGGCCAAGGTCACTAGCCGTCAGCTAGCATCTCTGACGGTGGACGGCAAACTAATCCCGGCCGCAGCCGTCGCCTGGCGAGTCCCGGCGAGTCCGTGTCATTGCGTCAGGAATTATTCACGTTTGTCTTCATCATAAGTTGTCTATCAGCTAGAAGCAAAATATTTTTGGGTGGATAGTGGTCAGTAAAGACGGCGCTATCCGGGCGTATATTTTTTTGTGAAAACTCTTCTTCATGTTATCCTTTACGGTGTTGGTAAGAATAGCATGGTAAAAAAATATTGCAAAAATATTGCAACGCCTGTCAGCCTGCTTAAATATTACTCAAACAGCTTTTTGTTACAATACAATTTAAAGAGGGTACCTTCGCCTGCAAAGTGGTGAAGTCTCAGCGTTCTATGTTCAACAGTTTCTGAGTACCGATTTAAATACTGAAAATGCCTTTTTTTTTAGTAAGTAGTCATAACTTTCGACATGAACTAAGCTTTGCTCTGAACGACATGTGACACGCCAGGCCAATGTACTCTCTGTCAAATCATGCTTATCCGATGTCGCTGCCACCCTCGGTTTGCGAGTTATTGGCCCGAGATCGACGCGCGTTTGGCCGTTTTCGTCAATTTGTGAATTTGGCCGTTTCCTATGTTAAACCAATAGCATGTTTGTCGCCGACACAGCGACCCAAATGTATGTCGAATCTTGTGGAAATTGTAATACGATGGTGCGCCTCTGCCACCGGACCTGCGTGGCAAATTTCACACACCTTGCTTCAACGGTTGTCGAGTTATTAGCCGATTTGTGTATGACCGTTACGTTATTTTATGTCCACGTACGTACCACGCACGCAGCACGCACGCACGCACGCGCACACGCACGTACGCATGCACGGACGGACATCTTATAATTAATAAGATAAGACAAAATTTTACACGTAGAATTTGTCATTAGCAGCCATTTTCACAACCTGACCCCATATAATAATAATTCCTAGGTCAATGGTCAGGTCACCACAGGTCAAAATTTGAAATGGATTAATCTAAATAAAAAAGGCATGTTCCTAGACCAGTTTTGTCTCCGAAATACAGCGACTGCAATTATTAGTCTGTATCTGGTCACTCAAATAAAAAATAAAACGCAACTTAAAAAAATGACGTGATGAGTTACTTATAATTAGGGAGCCATAATGCAGTCAAATATTAAGATATTGCTTTGAAATGTGGTTTGAATATTGTCCATACTTGGTTTCCAATTTTTGTCTTCATATTTGTTAAAACAAAATGTTTTTGGGACGGGGGGGGGGGGGGGGGGTAAAAAACAAAACTTTGGAACATCCGAGATAGCCATTTTGAAGAGAATGTCATTTCCGTTCTTTCGACGCTTTGTATTTGCAATTTGCATACAAATTCAACTTTCTACGATTCGTCAAACATTTATAGTTTTTCAATAGGTTCTTATTGTCGCACTAGCGGTTGGAGGGGCACGCTATGCTCGCTGTCGTGGCGTGTGGCAAGAAGGCCGTAGGCCTCTCCAGCAGAAAGCCATGACCGGATTCTCATCACCGTCTTTACCGTCCGCACATGGATGTTACTGCAACTGAGAGAACTGCTTGCAATAACTGGCCGACGATGGATCCCCTGGCTATATATTGCACAGATGTAACATCAATTCTCGCGATACGCGAATCGTTCCATAGTTACAGTGGAGATTAAGCACTTGCGCTGTAAGGTATGGACTATACCACCATCCAGTCCCGTATCTTGAAAGGGATGAACCTCTATTGGCAGGAAAGGCCATGCTTGAAACAGTTTTACTGTATAAAAAAAATATCCCACGCCGATATCTCTTTGCCATTGAATTACGTGCTAAAGCTATTTTTTGCCCGACCGTCAGTTAAGTTGGAATTTAATCACCACGTGTGGTTGAATGATATGTAGAGGCATTAATTGTTGAGCGAAGCTTCTCGTAGCACGGAGAGTTTAAGTCGTGCTCCGGATTACCAATTTATTTCAGGTGCCGTTCGATCGAGTGGCGTATCCCCTTGTAGGTGGACGGCTCGAATGGCGTCCGATCCTCATGTTTCAGATACACAAAGAACTTGCACAGATATGCCTTCATCTCAATCGATAAAATGTCCAGAAGACGGCGCCTTTCGTTCTTTGTCAGTAAGAAGTCAAAGAACTTCGTCATATCAGATTTTGTTTTCTTTCTTGTGTTTTCAGGGACATGATCATGGATAAATTTGAGCGCATCGGCCATTACGTCATCTACATACGCTGACATCCTTACATCTGTATTATCATCTTCGTTGCCGAAGTCAAAACCTAAATCAAAATTCGTTTTTTTTTCTCACGTTTCGCAGTCGACCCTGGATTGGGCATCGGGTTATATAATCGACCGATTCTTAGTAAATATGGGCGAATTTGTTTTAAATTACACCAATATACTACTGGTAGTAACAAAGCTGAGCTAGGAATGCAAAAGTATTGCGAAAATATATCACTGCTCGCAGGCCGTTGTCATCCCAATGCCTCTAACGTGTTTGCAACATCTGTACAGGTGACGTCATCATGCGAACAACTTTCAATAGCTAGATAAGCTTTTATTTTGCTGAAATGTAAGCTTTCTGCAGCTTAATATTCGATTTTGATCCTTTTTACCACATCACATCGGTTAACTTGCTGTGCTATATATATTTCTTATGTTCTGAATAGACAGCGGTTTAGGTGACTGTCACCATGGATTGCAGCATTTCAAGCCTGATTGTGTGAGTTGTTTCGTGCGTGGCGCATGAGAGGCAGTACACAATTTGATTGTGAATAGTGAAATCCAGCAAGATCCCCCGCTGTTTTTTTTGCAAGTAATTCATGTACCTAATTAATTTAGTTTGTTAAATGTTGTTTGTAAGAGTGACTACTGTTGGCTGCCATAGATGAGCTTTTAAAACTGTTCTTTGTTATCATAACTCATACAGTGTCAAGCTTAGGTATTCATGCGATTGCCTGCCCAGTGGCTGAAGATTAGGTTTAGGTTTAGGTTTATATTTGTGAGCTAGATTAGATTAGGATCTATTTGAAACTGTGCCCCTTTGAATAGGGGCAGAAGGGCTCTATTTCGAGAGAAAAAATGACTGATTTCTTATTTACTTTTTAGAAGAAAATGTTGAAAATATGCCCCTCTAAAAATATAGTGGGCCAAATCTGTTGATTTTGTGTTTTTTTTTGTTTTTTTTTGTATGTTTTGGGGGTTTTATCAAGTGAACCTGTAAAAATGTCTTGCCACTTCAAGGAGCCCAAATAATAAGTACTACTGTAACATGAAATTCCACATGAAAAAAGCTGCAAGGCAAAAAATGGGTGCATTTTTTCGTCATTTCAGCCGAACCCCCACTAAACAATTATCGCTGGACGCCCCTGGGCACAGGTGACAATTGAGCATAGTTTTGCTCAGTGTATAGCAATGTTGAAACAATACAAACTGCAAGCTGACATCTTTTCTTTTTGATATCTGAAAATGTCGAAAAGCTAAAATAAATAAACATACAAATAAAGAAATCATTAGAAATCGTGAGGTTGCAAAATAAAGTGGCCCAAATCCGGGAAGAAAATATTTTGAAATTGGGGGTAGTTAAGGTCAGCTAAAAACGGTTCCCCGCCCCCCCCCCCAAAAAAAAATTACCAGCTGGATCTGCCCTTGTTGAGTACAATTACCCTGGTGGGAAATTAAAAGCATATAATTACAACTTGAATGTCTCACCTGAATATTCTATTTTATATAGTATTATTATATTCACACATTGGTTTGTTGCTGCAGTTATCATTGGGGACTATTGCCTATTAATTAATGTTAGCATTATCATCTAACTGTGAATTCCATTTTACAGGTGCACAAGAATGGGTCGTGGTGTGTGCTGTGGCAAACACATGGTGTGGAGGAAAAAAGAAGCAAGATCCTTCTGTCAACTTTTTAAATTCCCGAGAGATAGGAATGTATGGAGTATCTGGCTTGCAAAATGTAAGAGGGCTGATACAGTTGATCCAACCAACTCCTTCATCTGCTCAAACCACTTTTTGGCTGATGACTATGATCCTGGCTACCTCATGCGTCTGTAACTAACAACAACAGCAACAACAGCCGTCGCTAGGTGCGGGGCGAGCCGTCGCCGCCTTGTGAGAGCCGTCGCTGGGTGCGGGCGAGCCGTCGCTGCCTGGTGTGAGAGCCGTCGCCTGCCTGGTGTGAGAGCCGTCGCCGCCTGGTGTGAGAGCCGTCGCTAGGATGCGGGCGAGCAGCCGCTGCCTGGTGTGAGAGCCGTCGCTGCCTGGCGTGAGCCGTCGCTGGTTGCGGGCGAGCCGTCGTTAGGTGCGGGCGAGCAGCCGCTGCCTGGTGTGAGAGCCGTCGCTGCCTGGTGTGAGAGCCGTCACTGCCTGGTGTGAGAGCCGTCGCTGGGTGCGGGCGAGCCGTCGCTGGGTGCGGGCGAGCCGTCGCTAGGTGCGGGCGAGCCGTCGCTGCCTGGTGTGAGAGCCGTCGCCGCCTGGTGTGAGTGCCGTCGCTGGGTGCGGGCGAGCAGCCCGCTGCCTGGTGAGAGCCGTCGCTGGGTGCGGGTGAGCAGCCGCTGCCTGGTGTGAGAGCCGTCGCTGGGTGCGGGCGAGCCGTCGCTGGGTACGGTCGCTGGGTGCGGGCGAGCCGTCGCTGCCTGGTGTGAGAGCCGTCGCTAGGTGTGGGCGAGCAGCGGCGGATGACCCTGTCCAGGAGCGCTGCAGCTCGGGACGCTCTAGAACTGTTGCCAGGCGGTCGATTCCTCGTCCGGGTCCGGTGCCATCTTCGGCGCCGGTATTGTTCCGGTATTGCCGGTATTGTTCGGCGCGTCCACCGGACCATGTTTCTTGCTCCGTGACTTGTGTAATTATTATGTCTTAAATGCTTATGTTTTAATGTCTGAAATGGCTGTAATGCTTGTAATGCTTATGCTTATATCTAGTAAATATGTCTTCACGCCGTTGCCTCAGCTATTCTGCTTAGTGTGTTGCTGCAAGCAGGGAAGCGATGGTTGATACTCCGCCACGGGCCACCCAGATGCGAATTCGGAACATTTTGGTCTCAAGTCGCTCGCGTTAACGAGCGACTTCCCTTACGCCGCCATCGGCGGCCTAAGGGAATTTACAACAACAGCTCGAGTCTCGGCTGGGCTGTGCGGAGACGCATGTGACTTGTGAGGCGCCTGAAAGCTTTCGGTTCGGCTAACGTGCGAACCGATACACTGTAGCTCAACCGGGTAGCCAAGTGAGGGGGACGCGCGCCTCTGCATACCGGTCCCCCACACCGACATTGGCCAGTTTATTCTGTCCGTTCGGGGCCGTATTTAAATTGCTGCTGGCTGGGGTCTGCTGACTCCCTTGGGACAGGTTGACTGAGAGTCTGCAGTTGTCTCCGGTACACATTAGTAACTCTACTTATGTAGACACAGACACGTAGCGAGGATTTTCCTCAAGGGGAATGGGGGGGGGGGGGGGGAACATCATATTTGGTCGAAATCGCTTGTTTTGCATGCGATTTTTTTGGGCCCAGTTTCAGTTCAGTTCAGTTAATTTATTTCACGTTAAATCCGCTCATTTACACCCATATCTATCGTTGAATCTGTCGCGGCGGGCCGTCCCCCTCCGCTGTCCCAGGTTAGGAACGTAATTTTGTGTCCATATGTTGCCTCAAAACCATACAATTTGCAATCTGTTCGGGCGCATCTTGGCCTAAAAAATGGGCGGCTCGTCCACTACAGACATGCTAACCGGGACCGTAATGAACGCTTTATTAGGCATTAGCATGCCTTTAAAATCACCATTTTGTTATCTACCAATCCATCCCCTATCATAATACCTTAATTCCGCACCTCATTCATTTCCACACACCCGCAATCAATGTATTTTATTTTTCCTCCCATCCCTATAACCGCTTTGCACTGCAGTGGGTTTCTCCCGGCTACGGGTGGTCCCGGTATTCGCTTGATGACGTCACTTATGAACCTCCTCTCCGCAGAAACATGCGCAGTCGGGATGAAGCCACCTGGTATATATCGCCTTGACTGCATCCTTTCATCCGACATCGGACCTACGGACGCCTTCTAGCCAGCCTTCTTCAGCTCTCCACCGCTTCCGGGTGCGGGACCCTGTCCACTGCTTGTGGCAGGGTCGTTAGGACCCCTTAGATAGGTAGTCTTTAGATATTTTTAGTAGGTAACGTAATTTCCACAATTTGCAAGGTAGAGAACCCGCTTCATTCTGTAGATTAATTGCAGCTGGCAACACGTTCTGCCGTGTGTGCCACGTTAACGTAATTATAGGTTATTAATTAAACTTTCCCCTCCCTCCTCCGGTCATGGCGACCTCCCCGCCCCTCCGCCCCCCTCATGGCAACTTCCCCGCCCCTCCGTCCCCTCATGGCGACCCCCCCCGCCCGGCCCCCCTTCAGGAGTCTCTCCCCTCCCCGTCCCGGCGCGCGGCCACCCCCGGCTTCCTTCCGAAGCCACCCGACCCCCTTCAGGGGTCTGCCCCCCCGGCCGGTCCTCCTGGACCCCCCGCTCACCCTCGGGAGCCTCGCCTGGACGACCCGGTGCTTGGCTCCCCCCCCAACACCTCGCCACCCGACGGGCCTTGCTCTCCCTCCTCATTCAGAGGAAGGACGGAGTTACCATGAGGTACTCCAACCCGTTCGCGTGGTGCGCCGCCAACTGGTCGCCCTTCTGCGGAGAGGTGGCCAGCGCGCGCCCCATCCGTTCCGCGCTCTGCTGGTTCAGACCCTGTCTGGCCAGCAGACTGCCAACCCTCCCTAGCCATCCCGTCTTTCATGGGACAAGGCTTGTGAGGTGGACGGCCCCGGACCACATGAATTCCTGCCAGGGATTCATCCTGTGCCCCGAAGTCAGCAATCTGACTGATGACCGTGCTCCTCCAGGAGCTAGTGACTCAGGGGGTTGACAGAAGTGGTCCGGATGCGGTCTAAGCGACCAGGCCCCAACCCCATGGTCCGGCTGCGTTTTCGGGGCTTACAGCTCCCGGAACGCATCTACTGTGGCTACATAGTAGTCACAGTAAAGGAGTGGACGCAAGGGCCACTGCAGTGCAGAGCCTGCTGGCGGTTTGGCCACCACCAGCGTCAGTGCACACGCCCGCCAGTCCATCTGCGGAAAGTGCGCCGAGACGCACGACACAGCCCAATGTGTCGGTGGGCGACACCGCAGCCACTCGCTGCGTGTCGTGCGGGGCCGCCCACCCCGCATGGTCCCGTGACTGCCCTGCCCGAGGCGCTAGCCGCCGAGCAGACCCGGGCCCGCAAGGCGGTCCCCCCCACCCCACCTCCCATCCCAGCGCTGG
>JAXIVJ010000287.1:241830-287165 GCA_036785665.1 Chirona hameri | reverse complement strand
AGTAGGTAATGGTTGTAAATTATCAGAAATTTATCCAGAACTGAACAATGCAGGTAAAACACTAAGAAGTAAGATAAGATAGAAATTTAATGGCAAAAATATAAAGTCAGTAGGTCCTTGGAATCCTTTGCTGTAAGCCTTTGTGCAATAACTTTGTGACAATTCATTGAGGATTGGCTCAAAGATCCTGGGTGAGCATTCTGTGATAAATACTTTCTAGAAATGACAGAAAGCCTTCTGCATCTGATTCAGTTAATTTATACAACAGTATTCTTCAAATATATTCCCTGCTTGTCAATATCTATACTTTCATACCTCATTTCTCAATATTAACTGAATGTTCACGCCGTGCTGTAGTATTTGATTGGAAGGATCTACATGAGCAAAACATCAGTTGAGGGTGGGACAAACTGAAATTAGAAGATATATTTGTCTTCATAAAATATATACTTATTTGCCCAAACAAAAAACAGATTGTTAATTACAGCATCACTTGGTGCCTTGGGCTACATCAGGCACATGCCATGTAGCCAGGATTTTCTCAGGGGGGGGGGGGGGGGGGGGGGGGGGGGGGGCACATCAGTGGGGGATAAAATTTTGCTGTTTTGTTAGCAAAAAGTTGTTGACCAGGGGTGGGCGTGGGGTGGGTTGTGTCAGGTTGTCACATAATCACATTTTATCTAGTGTAAACTGGTTTGCACAGAATCACATTTTATCTAGTGTAAAAAGGTTTGCTCAGGGGGTTGTCCATGGCCCCCCTTGGCTATGCATGTATTTTTGAGTAAGTGTGTGATACTGCAGTGCGCTATTTTAAGCGATTGCCAAAACCTTAACTAACCTAACCTATATATCCTACTGAACTAACCTAAGCTAACCTAACCCCGTCATTAAGTCTGATTGAGTAGTAAACAGGCCTATGTTATTAAGTAGGCGGAGTGTGAGAATAGTAGCGGAGTACCGGAGCCTGCTGCAGAGGTTGAAGGAGTCCAGGAAACCAGTCATTGTGACTGGCATCCTCCCTCGCTGTGGAGCCAGTGAGGAGTGGTACTCGAGAGCTCTGTCTGTGAACAGCTCAGTTCAGAACTTATGTTCAGCTATGGGGCTTAGTTATGTAGACTTATGGGATCAGTTCTATGAGTGGCATAGGTACTATATGAAGGATGGGCTTCACTTATCGGATGAGGGGGCAAGGGCTTTGGGAGATGCCTACAGAAGTGTCATTCAGGGAAACTAGGTAGGAGGGGGGGGGGGGGGGGGGGGGTTCAGGGACGCTAGTACTAGGGCATCAAGAAGTAAGCATTGGTAGAAGTTCATGTCAGAATAGGACAGTAGATCATAATTCCCTCAGAATTAGTAGAGTCAGCTCAAAGTATAAGATCACATGTGTGTTGCTGAATGCCCAAAGTATTAGGTCTAAATTTGATGAGTTGAGTGTTATGTTGCCCTTGAAAAGCCTGATATCATTTGTGTAACCGAGACATGGGTTAGTGAGGGGTATAATGGGGATAGGCTACAGGATTTCGAGTTACAAGGGTATAACATGTTCTCATACTGCAGAGAATCACGGCAGGGAGGCGGAGTGTTTGTATATGTAAATAGTTTGTACTGCACTACTAGAGTTGATGATTCTAGTAAAGTAAAAGAAGTAGAATCAATCTGGCTTGACATTAAAATTGGTACAGGAAACAGAGGAAGGTTGAGGATAGGTGCATTTTACAGACCAGGGAATCTTCCAAGGAACTCCCAAGCTGAAACAGACCAAGATATTTGTGAGGAAATACGTAGGAACTTTCGGGCTCAGTGTCTTATTATGGGAGATTTTAACCTAAGAGGATACGAAAGTATAGCAGAGGAAACAAATGAGTGTAGGTTGTATAGGCAAATCTTTGAAGAGGAGCTTTTCATGCATCAGTTTGTAACAGAGCCAACCAGACATTGCTCCATTCTAGACCTTGTATTCTCAGACAACAGTGATCTAGTTAGTGACATAAGTATTTGTGCAGGTCTAGGAACCAGTGATCACAATATGGTTAAATTCAATATCTCATCAGAAATGAGGCCCAAAGATAACCTTATTATGGTTCCAAACTTCAGCCGGGCTGATTTTGATGGTATTAGAAATGACCTCGCACAGATAAAATGGAACGTTGAGTTGGCAGGTTTAGATGCATGTGAGGCCTGGAATGTTTTCAAAGCTAGATTAAGCCAAATTCAAAATCGGCATATACCCCTCAGGCACAAACGTAACAGAACCAAGGGCAATCCAGTTTGGCTTACCCCAGAAGTAAGGAGTGCTATACAAGCTAAAAGAAGTGCATTTGGCATTTTGAAGGGATCTTCACTAGATATAAATCAGAAGGCCTACCAGAATGCAAGAAATTCAGTTAAGAAAAAGGTCAGAGCAGCTAAAAGGGCAAAGGAACTTGATTTAGCTAGACATTGTAATGCAGATAGTAAGAAGTTCTTCAGTTTTTATAAGTTAAGTACAGTTTCCAAAATATAGGTCCATTTAAGGTAGATGATGTGTTAGTTAGCAAGGACAGTGAAATGGTTGAAGTGCTTAATGATCAGTTTCAATCTGTCTTTACTATCGAGGACCAGAGTAGTATTGCAGCACTTCAGCCTGAGCTAGAGACAGAGGAGACTATAGGAGAGCTAGGTGGCATAAGTAGTGAACTTGTTCTAGAATATCTAAAGAAAGTAAGGCCTAACAAGGCAGAAGGACCTGATGAAATCCATGCTAGACTTTTAAGAGAATCTGAAAGGGAGTTGTCGGTTCCATTAGCCATAATATTTTCTAAATCACTTGCAGATAGTAAAATTCCACTTGATTGGAAAAGAGCAAATGTTGTTCCTATTCATAAAAAGGGAGATAGAAGTAAAGAGGAAAACTATAGACCAGTTAGTCTGACCTCATTAGTCTGCAAGGTGCTTGAATCAATCATCAAAGATAAGATTGTTGAATTCTTGGAGCAAAATGAACTCATCAAGGATACACAGCATGGCTTTAGGAAGGGCCGTTCTTGTTTAACTAATCTTCTGGAGTTTTTGGATGTTGCAACAGATAGCTTTGATCAGGGTAAACAGCTAGATGTAGCTTTTCTTGATTTCAGTAAAGCATTTGACAAAGTCCCCCATACAAGACTGGGGTTGCAACTTAAAATTCATGGGATCAGGGGCAAGATTCTGGATTGGATAGAAACGTGGCTTTCAGGACGCCAGCAAAGGGTTATATTGAATGGGTGCCAATCACAATGGAAGGAGGTTCTCAGTGGGGTTCCACAGGGCTCAGTCCTGGGCCCATTGCTTTTTATAATATTTGTGAATGCAATTGAGAACAGTATAGACAGCAAAGTCTTGAAATTTGCAGACGATCTAAAAGTTGTCAGGATTATTAGAGGAAAACATGATCAGGATGTTTTTCAATCAGATCTGGACAAGCTAGTTGAGTGGCCTGAAGCATGGCAGATGAAATTCAATTTGAGTAAATGTAAGATTATGCACGCTGGACGGGTTAGCAGTAAACATAGGTATGAAATGGGTGGGCAGAAAATGGAGCAGATTGAAAAGGAAAGAGATTTAGGTGTCGTGGTAAACAATAGACTATCAGCGTCAGACCAGGTTGTAGAAGCTAGGAAAAAGGCACTTAGAATGCTAGGGGCCATTAACAGAAATGTTTCCTACAAGAGTGAAAAGGTAATAACAAAACTGTATTGTGCATACGTTAGACCACATTTGGAGTATTGTGTACAAGCCTGGTCTCCAACATATGAGAAAGATTGCTGGTTGTTAGAAAGAGTTCAAAAAAGGGCAACAAAAATGATTAATTGTCTTGGTAGTTTACCTTATGAAGATAGATTAAGGAAATTGGGTATGTTTTCACTTAGATATAGAAGGCTAAGAGGAGATCTAATTGAAGTCTTCAAATTTGTAAATAGTCAGCATTCTGGATATTTAAAGGGTATGTTTGAGTTCAATAGGGAAAATCGAGGTAGAGGTCATCAGCATAAACTCATTATGAAACAAAGTAGGACTAGGCTACGACAGTCATTTTTCAGTAGAAGGGTTGTAGGACATTGGAATATGCTACCAGGGGATGTCGCTGATGCAGTGACACTTGCTTCCTTCAAAATTAGATTAGATAAATACTTTACAGAGAAGGGATTAGTTCATAAATACTCGTGGGATTAGCCTTCTTTTATGCAGGTAGAGTAAGGTGATTTGAAGGGGCGAGACTGGTGGAGGGGGGGGGGGGGGGGGATGGGGGGGGGGGGGGGGGTGCAACCTCGGATGGGCCCAAGAGGCTCTTTGCTGCACTTTTCTTTTATGTCTTTATGTCTTTATGTCTTTAAGTCTGATCCACCATTAAGTCTGATCAAGTAGTAAACAGGCCTATGCCATTAAGTCTGATTGAGTAGTAAACAGGCCTATTCATACTTGATCAGACTTAATGGTGGATCAGACTTAATGGCATAGGCCTGTTTACTACTCGATCAGACTTAATGGCAGGGGTTAGGTTAGTTTAGGTTTTGGCAATCGCTTAAAATACAGCATTGCAGTATCGCACATACTAAAAAAATACACGCCTTGGCTACGTCCATGGGCTACATGGTGTCTGCTGCGATTGACTCTCCCCTGAACCTGCTAGTGCAGTGCAAATGAGCAGATGCGCTGCTCTCTCCTGCCCATGTTACAGTATCAAAATCAGCTTTAAAACCACAAAACCATACCCTTAGAAAGTGAAAAATGACTTACAGGCTTCGCTAAGTTGAAAAGCAAATGATGCTGACGATAATTATCCCAAACAAAACAATATCAATATAAGAGAGCTGAGTGTGCCGACCAAGGCCGTATCAAGGTCTGTATAGATACAACATATAGGGCCGTATAAGAGAGGTAAAGTCATCCGGGATTTTAGCGCCAAATTCGCTCAACAATGTGACGTCACTGGTGCTCTGGTCCGACTCGGCTGTCGCTGCACGCGGCTCGGTGCGGTGCAAATATTTCGAACGGGATACGGATAGTTGCGCCTCAGGTATGATCCGATTTAAGATTCGTTTACCGCGGATAATTATACCTCCCTTATTTCATGATGAGGGGGGAGACGGCCATACGTTGTTCCGGTCTGTGTGAGGGGCGACTGGCGAGACCGCCATACACTGCACCGGTCTGACTGAGAGGTGAGACGGCCATATACGCTGCCCCGGTCCGGCTGAGCGGGGGGGGGACGGCCATACGCTGACTCGGTCTGACTGAGGGGTGAGACGGCCATACGCTGATCCGGTCTGGCTGAGGGGTGAAACGGCTTTACGTTGCCCCGGTCTGGCTGAGAGCGAGAGACGGCAATACGCTGCACCGGTCTGGCTAAGGGGCGGCCATACGCTGCCCCGGTCTGGCTGAGGGACGAGACGGCATACGCTGCACCGGTCCGGCTGAGGAGCGAGACGGCCACACGCTGCCCCGGTCTGGCTGAGGGCGAGACGGCATACGCCGCCCCGGTCTGGCTGAGAGACGAGACGGGTATAGGCTGCACCGGTCCGGCTGAGGGACGAGACGGCCACACGCTGCCCCGGTCTGGCTGAAGAGCGAGACGGCCATATGCTGAACCGGTCCGGCTGAGGAGCGAGACGGCCATACGCTTCCCCAGTCCGGCTAAGGGGGGGGGGGGGGGGGCAGCCATACGCTGCCCCGGTCTGGCTGAGGAACGAGACGGCATATGCTGCACCGGTCTGGCTGAGGGGCGAGACGGCCACACGCTGCCCCGGTCTGGTTGAGGGGCGAGACGGCCATATGCTGCACCGGTCCGGCTGAGGGGCGAGACGGCCATACGCTGCCCCGGCCCGGCTGAGGGAGGAGACGGCCATACGTTGTGCCTGGAAATGTTGCAAATGGCATTGTTTTAATGTTCAAGATATGCTTTAAAAAAATCAAAAAATATTTCAAAATAAAGCCTTGCAACATAACTTACTTATCTAACGGCGACGACTTCAAATTCCCGCTCTCGTCAACAACCGTCAAAAGACCGCAAAACGCTCGAAAGCGCAGCTGAGGCGACGGGGCTGGCCACGACAGGAACAGAGCACCAGTGACGTCTTCGCTAATGCTGAGCCGCTCGGCAGCCGATACATGGGGAATCCCGGGATGGCACCCCCCTGAGTGTGTTATAGTACCCTGATGATGCCGGCAGACCAGCAAGTTTCTCTGCGCAGCCAATGAAACACATGCACCAAGTTAAGCTCAAAGATGTTTTCACGATTTGTTTTGGATCTAATGCTAAACCATTTTCGAAACCAATCTTGTCGACAAAAGAAATTGAAAAAATAATTTGTCGTGATACGTTTTCTTGTAAATATTGTCGACAGCCGACCTGCAATTGAATAATTTATATTCGCTGACATTAACTTATCCTTCTTGACTCAAAAGAAATATGGCGACGCCCATAAATTTGAGACGATCATGCAACATTTGCATAACAACACGGAGAAAGTTTATCCGTGATAACTTGATTCCCCGGTGAGGTGTGTGCAAGGTCCAAGCTGCTACGCGCCCTAACCCACCAAGAACAAGAAGTGTGAAAGGTTCTTTTATGGCCTTGTGTGAAAGGGAACTGATATAAATATAATTGTACCCAATGGATATCAGTATAATTGTACCCAACAAGATCTCTGTTTATGCCATTTGTGGGATTAGTTTGGTGCTTCAATGTCTATTTGAGAGTAATTTTACTCAGCATGTATGGATTTAGTCTTCTCTGGCTCATTTCGTTTCATGGGGAACTTGTTATGTAAGCCATTCTCGCTTGAGCAATGCTATCACATATTAAAAGGTTTTATATTGATTTCATGGTAAATCAGTTTATCCCAAACATTTTTGCTAAATTGAATCTCACTGTTGAATAAAGGAGCAAATAATTATAATTGTCTCTGAAGGGATGCAACATTTATTTGCTTGTCAGGTAATGCATGCTGGGAATTTTGTGAATTTCCATGTCAAAATATAATCTATATTTTATCTTAATTTAATATCAAGACTTATGGGTGAGCTAATTAAAAAAAAAAATCATGCATTGCTATGTTTGCTTGCAAAAGTCATAGGTAATTTATTTATAATTTGTTCTTGAGTTTCATTCCAATTCAGTATGGATCTGAATGGTGGTAATGAGTATTCATTCATCCAAGTACACTTGATCTTATATTATTTCTGTGAATCACAATGTAAGGAATATAACTAAGTCAGTGAAATGGTACTGAACTCATGTTTGTACTGTGTGTACTCCGATTCACCCCACGTTATCTTGGGATCTCCTAAGTAATGTGACAGAAAAAGTGTTGTCAGACACCAAAATTATGTTTTTCTTTAATCTATCAGATTTATATAAAATATAAGATAAATATAAGTATATAAGTATATAATATATATAAGTAAAAGATAAAATATAAGATATAAGAAATAGTATCAGGGATGTAGCAGAGTATCCTGGAAGCACAATGAGAGACAAAATTCATGCATTAATTTGACATTGTGGCAATGTGACTAGGTGGCACCACTGACTGCTTAGTTGAGAAAACCACCACCAGTCGACGCCACCGTCGGTGTCGGTTTACACTACTCCCCCGAATCTGCCACCGACGCCTGCTCCCCCGCGTCTGCTGCCGTACCTATATCACACAGATGGCCATTCTACGGCAGCTGCACTGCCTGGGACCTGTACTTGGGCCCCTCTCAGCAGCGGCTGTACCGCCCTCAGTCGGTGCCGGCACTGGGGACGCTGGCTCAGAGCAGCGTCAGACAGACGGCGGCCCGGCGGACAATAATCAGCAGCATCCGGTCTGCGTGTCCGACACACTGGACCGGCCAGGTCTCCGTCAGTCGATCTGGGCAACGGGCCAGTGTGGTGGCACCTAATCCGGAGGCCAGCGAGGGGGGGAGGGGGGGGGGGGGGGGGGATCGGTGCGACGCCGAGTCGGGGACAAAATTTCGAGAGAGCATCCCGCGCATTTTAGTGGAAGTAGATCTGATTAGACCTGCTATGGTCTGCTTTGTTTTGTGAGTGTTTTCATTATTATGCTAACGAATGTTTAATTTTCAGTACATTTGAGAGAGACTGGACGTCATATGTATCCTGCTGTTCTACGTGGCGTAACAAAAATACGCTGTGTGTGGACTAATCAAACCTATTTCAAGTGTCGCAATATGAGTGCAACTTCATCCACCACAAATAATAATCATCGGCGGTCAACGGCGGGAGTTATTGGTAAGTACGAGCATCGTTTTCCTATGGCCGTTTCGTGAATGTATTTATATGACTCATAGTTGGAATACTAAGCGAACAGACGAGACCGTCACTGTCGTCATTGTCCGTCATGGGACAATGCTTTCAGTCAGCACATATTTTGGTCAGTATGCTCTCAAACAGGGTGGGTTTTAATTGTTCCATTTATTTTCAGTGATTGGCGACGAAATCCTGAAGGGTCAGGTGAAAGACACCAACTCCCATTTTATTCTGAAGCATCTACACTCATTCGGAGTCTGCGTGCCCAAGGTGAGATGCGATTCCTTGTTTTGCTTGCAGTTGTATGTATGTATTGACAGTAAAAACACTCTCCGCTGCATATAACGGCTATTCTGAGTGTCACGTCATGGTTAAAAGGTAGAGACATGTTAAAAATGACACTTAGCAACATGCATACTAGAAACTAAAATACACTCCATGATCATACACACTCACACAGCGACCGACATAAACATACACGACACCCATCATACATCATGTAAAAGATCACCGAGCTGACGTTTAAAAGATGGTTAAGACGCCTCACGCAGGTCCGGCGGCAACGCGTTGTAGCGCTGCGCTACACTGTATAAAAAGCGTCTCTTGCCGGCTTCGGTTCTCACGCGCGGGAGGGCCAAATCAGCGTCCTGGCGTGTGCTTCTAGACCGAAACTCAGAGTTTGTCGAAAGCCGGAAAGCGAGAGCCTGCGGTTCCCCGGTGGTGCGAATTTTGTGAAGAAGATTGAGGGATTGAAGTTCGTACAGCTGCCGGGCGGTGAGCCAGCCCAGTTCATCTCGCACGTCCGATATGTGATCAAATTTGCGCCGGCCAGAGACAGCGCGCAAGCCAAAATTGAGGATCTTTTGGAGGCGCTGCATGTTTTTCTCTGAGCCGTTGCCGAACACCGTCAAACAGTATCGGACGTGCGAGATGACAAGGGCGTCCACTATGCTAGGAAGAAGTGACGAAGGGATCTGATGACGCACGTGGGTCAGGCCGATGAGGATACCGTTACATGTTTTGACGAGGGCGGATACGTGGAGTCCCACGAGAGGTTCTTGTCGAACAGTACGCCAAGGTTTCTCACCGTGGGGCTCTCACACACTATGTCCTCGCGGAACCGAATAGTGGTCGGGGCCATGCCGCGACAATTTTGACGGGAACCACAGACCATGAGTTCTGTTTTCCCGGTATTTACTTTCAAACCATGGGAATGGAACCAGGCATCGATAGATGATAAAGCCTGTTCCATGGTAGCAATGAGCTGAGGGAGGGATCCTTTTTTGCCTGAGACCAGAATTTGGGTATCGTCAGCGTACTGCACCACGTGCGCCTGTGGTGCGAACAGGGAAAGATCGTTGGCGAAAATCTGGAAGTTGTGCTATATTGGCCTATGATAACGGCGGTTTTAAATTGCTCTAATTTTATGACAATTTTGATCGGTTTTTATACACCTCATATACATTTTTCGTTCACTGAAATTGTATGATTGTACTGCACGTTATGTTCTCCGGGAGGAGTTCGCAACTTTTCCTTTCCCTTTCCTTTCTAACATTTAATTTATTATTAAATTGCATTTGACAACCATGGTTATGAACGTTATGCTTGCATATTCAATTTCAGAAAAAAAGATAATGCAGTATTTGTCATGTAGTGGGCACCACATAGCCTGAGTAGCTGAGGCGCCCTTAAGCCCAAATCATCATCATATTTGTCATTTATTATTTTACCAATCAGTGAATCATTTAATTAATTCTAAGCTGGTATTCACTGATTTAGATTCATACGGAAAGACTTTCATACGGAAGACTCAACGAAAACAAAGCAGTTTAACCCCGCTCCATCGCAACATTTTCTTCTCCGGCACAACGCATCACGTCCAATATACATCATTGCACAACGCCGAGAGCCGGGTCCCAGCGAGCCGGGTCCCAGCGGGCCGGGTCCCGAGCCGGGTCCCAGCGGGCCAGTTCAGGTCGCCGAGAGCCGGGTTCCAGCGGGCCAGTTCAGGTCGACTGCCGGGTCCCAGCGGGCCAGTTCAGGCCGACTGCCGGGTCCCAGCGGGCCAGTTCAGGTCGCCGAGAGCCGGGTCCCAGCGGGCCAGTTCAGGTCGAGAGCCGGGTCCCAGCGGGCCAGTTCAGGCCGACTGCCGGGTTCCAGCGGGCCAGTTCAGGCCGAGAGCCGGGTCCCAGCGGGCCAGTTCAGGTCGACTGCCGGGTCCCAGCGGGCCAGTTCAGGTCGCCGAGAGCCGGGTCCCAACGGGCCAGTTAAGGTCGAGAGCCGGGTCCCAGCGGGCCAGTTCAGGTCGAGAGCCGGGTCCCAGCGGGCCAGTTCAGGCCGAGAGCCGGGTCCTAGCGGGCCAGTTCAGGTCGAGAGCCGGGTCCCAGCGGGCCAGTTCAGGTCGAGAGCCGGGTCCCAGCGGGCCAGTTCAGGTCGAGAGCCGGGTCCCAGCGGGCCAGTTCAGGTCGCCGGGAGCCGGGTCCCAGCGGGCCAGTTCAGGCCGAGAGCCGGGTCCCAGCGGGCCAGTTCAGGCCGAGAGCCGGGTCCCAGCCGGTCAGTTCAGGTCGATTGCCGGGTCCCAGCGGGCCAGTTCAGGTCGACTGCCGGGTCCCAGCGGGCCAGTTCAGGTCGAGAGCCGGGTCCCAGCGGGCCAGTTCAGGCCGAGAGCCGGGTCCCAGCGGGCCAGTTCAGGTCGCCGAGAGCCGGGTCCCAGCGGGCCAGTTCAGGCCGAGAGCCGGGTCCCAGCGGGCCAGTTCAGGCCGAGAGCCGGGTCCCAGCGGGCCAGTTCAGGCCGAGAGCCGGGTCCCAGCCGGCCAGTTCAGGTCGATTGCCGGGTCCCAGCGGGCCAGTTCAGGTCGACTGCCGGGTCCCAGCGGGCCAGTTCAGGTCGAGAGCCGGGTCCCAGCGGGCCAGTTCAGGCCGAGAGCCGGGTCCCAACGGGCCAGTTCAGGTCGACTGCCGGGTCCCAGCGGGCCAGTTCAGGTCGACTGCCGGGTCCCAGCGGGCCAGTTCAGGTCGACTGCCGGGTCCCAGCGGGCCAGTTCAGGTCGACTGCCGGGTCCCAGCGGGCCAGTTCAGGTCGACTCCACGTCCGCGGCCGTGCTTGCCGGTTTCTTACGATACTGACGACTGAGTGGCCATTACCTGTGCCGGGTTTCACGCTCGGCGCTGCGCAGAACGAGAACTGACGCCGGTTAGCGGCGATCCCGGGACCTCCCCATTGCAAAACAGGTCCATTGCAAAACACCGCTCCATTAAACACCGCACCGTACGCCGGTACGGCACGGCGGGATGTGCCGGGCGAGAGGGTTGAACTAAACGTTCACACTGCGAACTTGACAAAACAAAGGCAGAAGTGGATACATTTTGACAACAGGATCTCAGGATTCGGTATCGTTTTTGCGAGGTCACCTGTAGCAAGAATGGTCAAGAGTGCTTTAATGACAGCGTTTCCCTAATCAGAACAAAACACATTAGAGTACAAGACAAGACGGACTGCGTCTGGAATGCGTCGGCGTATGGATGCCGATGCCTGAATTTTCCCTATTACGTGAAATTCGCTGCCCGTCAGGATTATAACCCTGGACCTCCGTGTTCCGGCTCATCACTCCCGGGCCCCGTCTCACCCCGTGTCTCCGTGACCGTGACCGTGACCGTGACCGTGACCGTGACCGTGACCGTGACCGTGACCGTGACCGTGACCGTGACCGTGACTCCGTGACTGTGACTCCGTGACCGTGACCGTGACCGTGACTCCGTGACCGTGACTCCGTGACCGTGACCGTGCCTCCGTGACCGTGACCGTGACCGTGACCGTGACCGTGACCGTGACTCCGTGACTGTGACTGTGACTGTGACTCCGTGACCGTGACCGTGACCGTGACCGTGACCGTGACTCCGTGACCGTGACTCCGTGACCGTGACTCCGTGACCGTGACAGTGACAGTGACCGTGACCGTGACCGTGACCGTGACCGTGACCATGACTCCGTGACCGTGACTCCGTGACCGTGACTCCGTGACCGTGACTCCGTGACTGTGACTCCGTGACCGTGACCGTGACCGTGACTCCGTGACCGTGACTCCGTGACCGTGACCGTGCCTCCGTGACCGTGACCGTGACCGTGACCGTGACCTTGACCGTGACTCCGTGACTGTGACTCCGTGACCGTGACCGTGACCGTGACCGTGACCATGACTCCGTGACCGTGACTCCGTGACCGTGACTCCGTGACCGTGACTCCGTGACCGTGACTCCGTGACTCCGTGACCGTGACCGTGACCGTGACCGTGACCGTGACCGTGACCGTGACCGTGACCGTGACCGTGACCATGACTCCGTGACCGTGACTCCGTGACCGTGACTCCGTGACCGTGGCCCGTGACCGTGACCGTGCCTCCGTGACCGTGACCGTGACTCCGTGACTCCGTGACCGTGACCCCGTGTCTGCCGGCGGCTGCAGGTGTCGGTGATCCCCGATGACGTGGCTCAAATCGCCGACGAGGTGCGGCAGTTCTCGGAGCTTTTCGACTTCGTCATCACCTC
This sequence comes from Chirona hameri, assembly GCA_036785665.1. Taxonomy (NCBI): domain Eukaryota; kingdom Metazoa; phylum Arthropoda; class Thecostraca; order Balanomorpha; family Balanidae; genus Chirona; species Chirona hameri. The sequence goes on along the minus strand of JAXIVJ010000287.1, from coordinate 274,348 downwards.
GGGTGGCATCGGCCCGACCCATGACGACCTCACCTTCGAAGGTAGGTCCCGGCCCGACCCATGGCGACCTCACCTTCGAAGGTAGGTCCCGGCCCGACCCATGGCGACCTCACCTTCGAAGGTAGGTCCCGGCCCGACCCATGGCGATCTCACCTTCGAGGGTAGGTCCCGGCCCGACCCATGGCGACCTCACCTTCGAAGGTAGGTCCCGGCCCGACCCATGGCGACCTCACCTTCGAAGGTAGGTCCCGGCCCGACCCATGGCGACCTCACCTTCGAAGGTAGGTCCCGGCCCGACCCATGGCGATCTCACCTTCGAAGGTAGGTCCCGGCCCGACCCATGGCGATCTCACCTTCGAAGGTAGGTCCCGGCCCGACCCATGGCGACCACACCTTCGAGGGTAGGTCCCGGCCCGACCCATGACGACCTCACCTTCGAAGGTAGGTCCAGCTGAGCCGGGCTCACCCGGACTTGATCCCCACATCGGCTGCGACTCTAGGTCTCCAGTGTACCGGCTGCGACTCTAGGTCTCCAGTGCACCGGCTGCGACTCTAGGTCTCCAGTGCATCGGCTGCGACTCTAGGTCTCCAGTGCACCGGCTGCGACTCTAGGTCTCCAGTGCACCGGCTGCGACTCTAGGTCTCCAGTGCACCGGCTGCGACTCTAGGTCTCCAGTGCACCGGCTGCGACTCTAGGTCTCCAGTGCATCGGCTGCGACTCTAGGCCTCCAGTGCACCGGCTGCGACTCTAGGTCTCCAGTGCACCGGCTGCGACTCTAGGTCTCCAGTGCACCGGCTGCGACTCGAGGTCTCCAGTGCACCGGCTGCGACTCTGGGTCTCCAGTTATCTGTCGTCCTGATGATTGGTTGCTAATCCGCGATTGTTAGTGGTTTGACCTTAATCATATTATCTATATATGGACATTTCGTCGGCGAATCAACAACAAAGAACATGGAAGAGCGTGTCCGGCATCCAAACACGTCAATCGTTTTGTCAGTTGATCGCTCTTTACAAGAAACAAGTGTGCTCACCAGTCACTTTTTGTTGTGCATTCCTGCCGATCTTATTTCATTGTCTGCTGGATTGAATATTCCAATGAAGCTTCATGCTTAGCGCTGAACCAATATTCCACCTTTGAACCTACCGATGGCCGTGTTTGGCCATGTCACGGTCGGGGGGGGGGGGGGGAGTTTGGGCAGTACAGGGCGGCACAGTGCGACCTATCACCGGAGGTCAGATCGGGCGGGGGCGGGGGCGGGGGCGGCGCCGAAAGTGGGCGGCTGGCGAGCGTGAGGCGCCAGACTGGCGGGGGCTTTCCTGACGAGTTGCAGCACCTGACTTCCGCTCTCCCCCTCTCTCCCTCCCCTCCCTTTCCCCAGCGTGCCGGACTTCCCCACGCCTGACCCCGCCCTCTCCCCTCCGCTCCCCATCGTGCGAGGCCACCCCATCCTGCACTCACCCCTCCCTGGCCGTGCTGGGACCGGGAGACCACCCCATCCTGCACTCACCCCTCCCTGGCCGTGCTGGGACCGGGAGACCACCCCATCCTGCACTCACCCCTCCCTGGCCGTGCTGGGACCGGGAGGCACCGCCTCCAGCTCCACCCCGCGATCACGCAATGTGAGGCTGATCTCCCGTTCTGAGCATTGCATAAATCAATGTTCAGAAAGCATTGCACAGCCGAGCTGCTGCCGAAGTCAACAGATGGCGTCACCTTGCCTCGACCCGGGCTGGTCAGCAAACTAAAAATAGGCACAGCTGATTCTCTGTCACTTCTCTGTGTTTTGAGTCGTACGTGATTTCGTCAAGCCTCATTGCTGTAAGTCGGACAGATGATTCCGCCGTTTCTCACCGAACAGTGATGACTGTGAGATTCACGGCACTGTGAATCTCACTGATCACTGTGAGAAACACGGCACTGTGAATCTCACTGATCACTGTGAGAAACACGGCACTGTGAATCTCACTGATCACTGTGAGGAACACGGCACTGTGAATCTCACTGATCACTGTGAGAAACACGGCACTGTGAATCTCACTGATCACTGTGATAAACACGGCACTGTGAATCTCACTGATCACTGTGAGATTCACGGCACTGTGAATCTCACTGATCACTGTGAGAAACACGGCACTGTGAATCTCACTGATCACTGTGAGAAACACGGCACTGTGAATCTCACTGATCACTGTGAGAAACACGGCACTGTGAATCTCACTGATCACTGTGAGATTCACGGCACTGTGATTCTCACTGATCACTGTGAGATTCACGGCACTGTGAATCTCACTGATCACTGTGAGAAACACGGCACTGTGAATCTCACTGATCACTGTGAGAAACACGGCACTGTGAATCTCACTGATCACTGTGAGATTCACGGCACTGTGAATCTCACTGATCACTGTGAGAAACACGGCACTGTGAATCTCACTGATCACTGTGAGATTCACGGCACTGTGAATCTCACTGATCACTGTGAGAAACACGGCACTGTGAATCTCACTGATCACTGTGAGAAACACGGCACTGTGAATCTCACTGATCACTGTGAGAAACACGGCACTGTGAATCTCACTGATCACTGTCAGATTCACGGCACTGTGAATCTCACTGATCACTGTGAGAAACACGGCACTGTGAATATCACTGATCACTGTGAGAAACACGGCACTGTGAATCTCACTGATCACTGTGAGAAACACGGCACTGTGAATCTCACTGATCACTGTGAGAAACACGGCACTGTGAATCTCACTGATCACTGTGAGAAACACGGCACTGTGAATCTCACTGATCACTGTGAGAAACACGGCACTGTGAATCTCACTGATCACTGTGAGAAACACGGCACTGTGAATCTCACTGATCACTGTCGGATTCACGGCACTGTGAATCTCACTGATCACTGTGAGAAACACGGCACTGTGAATCTCACTGATCACTGTGAGAAACACGGCACTGTGAATCTCACTGATCACTGTGAGAAACACGGCACTGTGAATCTCACTGATCACTGTGAGATTCACGGCACTGTGAATCTCACTGATCACTGTGAGATTCACGGCACTGTGAGCCATCCAGGTGATTCTGCCGGCCCTCAGTACCGCCCGGGGCGTGCTTTGCACAGTGCACACTGTACATGGCATTGCACACCGACAGGTGACGGACCGACCTTTCCTCGCCCCGCTGCAGCCGCCCTGGGAGCCCGAGGGCGGTGCGCGCACGTGACCATTCTCCAGCCTGTTGCCGCGGCCCCGCGCCGCGGGCCATTAGCCGTGCTCCACTGGTCCGGACGCCTTGCAGGTAATGATGGCTGTATTTGGCCGGGGCTGCTGCAGGGTTACCATCAACTGCGCCGCTGACAGAGGGTGAGGGCCCTGAGGGTATGGACCGGGGTGGGCTGAAGGACGGCCTGTATTTATCCGGGGCTGCTGCAGGGTTACCATCAACTGCGCCGCTGACAGAGGGTGAGGGCCCTGAGGGTATGGACCGGGGTGGGCTGAAGGACGGCCTGTATTTAGCCGGGGCTGCTGCAGGGTTACCATCAACTGCGCCGCTGACAGAGGGTGAGGGCCCTGAGGGTATGGACCGGGGTGGGCTGAAGGACGGCCTGTATTTAGCCGGGGCTGCTGCAGGGTTACCATCAACTGCGCCGCTGACAGAGGGTGAGGGCCCTGAGGGTATGGACCGGGGTGGGCTGAAGGACGGCCTGTATTTGGCCGGGGCTGCTGCAGGGTTACCATCAACTGCGCCGCTGACAGAGGGTGAGGGCCCTGAGGGTATGGACCGGGGTGGGCTGAAGGACGGCCTGTATTTGGCCGGGGCTGCTGCAGGGTTACCATCAACTATGCCGCTGACAGGGTGAGGGCCCTGGGGGTATGGATCGGGGTGGGCTGAAGGACGGCCTGTGCTGTGTGATTGTCGGCACCAACTCCCGGCATTGTGAAGTATTGTGCCTACGAAATACTATTTTTACATGCGATGACAAATTACAATAAGAGCAGATATGTGCGTGGATCGCAAACATGGTTCCCGGTTTCTGATCCCTGTGTCCGGAGTTGATTTGGTGATTCCGCAAGTTCTTAGTGTTGTGAGTCGAAAGAATTGACTCCGCCAGTTCTCAGCACTGTGAAGTAGTAAGGTGATTCAGTTGATCTGAATCCTAGATCAACTGAGCTCCGCGATCAGTTTGACAAATGTGTCGATGATCCCAGATTCGCCTACCAAACTTTGTCGATAGTTCCACCGGCTCCTTTATAAAGATCAGTAATTTTACTAAATCCATTACTGTATATAGTTCAATATTGTGTTGTGATAACACAATCTGCTGTTGCATTTTATCGTTATAGCTGGTGTGGACCACTTTTAACTCCGTTCTTCACATGCAGTTTGACGGATACAAACATCATCGAGCACCACACGTATTTGTGAATGTAAGCCACACCCCTCGATATATTACATATGCTTTATTCTCATAATTATCAGCGCCTGTTAGCTACGACATGCATTATTTTATTTTGTATAGGTATGACACAATGGGGATATCAACTGGCGCTGGAGACCAAATGAACATGGAATTAGTGGCACCATTGGCGATACGCGTTGCCTGTCAAAAGTCATGCTACACCCTTCATCAGCACGACACCGAATCCCATAAATCGTAGGCATGATACCGTTGTGCACTGAAGTGCGCATTTAGCACAGTATCCGACTATATGCAATAATTACTGCAGATGCTGAGAGAAAGCGGCTGTACTTTCTACTCGGGTCTCGGGTTACAGTATTATGTAATGTGAGAGCACGTATCATCCTTGGCTTATGTTTACCTACCCCCCCTCCCGCCACCCTGATTTGGGCGGTGCCGACATGGTTATCCTCAGTCTGTCCTGTGTCCACATAGCAAGACAGAGTCAGGCTAACTAATCAGGCATAGCTCAGCTTAGTGAATGCAGTGAATAAGTGTTATTCCTCAGTCTGTCCTGTGTCCACATAGCAAGACAGAGTCAGGCTAACTAATCAGGCATAGCTCAGCTTAGTGAATGCAGTGAATAAGTGTTATTCCTCAGTCTGACATGGTTATCCTCAGTCTGTCCTGTGTCCACATAGCAAGACAGAGTCAGACTAACTAATCAGGCATAGCTCGGCTTAGTGAATGCAGTGAATAAGTGTTATTCCTCAGTCTGTCCTGTGTCCACATAGCAAGACAGAGTCAGGCTAACTAATCAGGCATAGCTCGGCTTAGTGAATGCAGTGAATAAGTGTTATTCCTCAGTCTGTCCTGTGTCCACATAGCAAGACAGAGTCAGACTAATTAATCAGGCATAGCTCAGCTTAGTGAATGCAGTGAATAAGTGTTATTCCTCAGTCTGTCATGGTTATCCTCAGTCTGTCCTGTGTCCACATAGCAAGACAGAGTCAGGCTAACTAATCAGGCATAGCTCGGCTTAGTGAATGCAGTTAATAAGTGTTATTCCTCAGTCTGTCCTGTGTCCACATAGCAAGCCAGAGTCAGACTAATTAATCAGGCATAGCTCGGCTTAGTGAATGCAGTGAATAAGTGGTATTCCTCAGTCTGTCAAGGTTATCCTCAGTCTGTCCTGTGTCCACATAGCAAGCCAGAGTCAGACTAATTAATCAGGCATAGCTCGGCTTAGTGAATGCAGTGAATAAGTGTTATCCTCAGTCTGTCCTGTGTCCACATAGCAAGACAGAGTCAGGCTAACTAATCAGGCATAGCTCGGCTTAGTGAATGCAGTGAATAAGTGTTATTCCTCAGTCTGTCATGGTTATCCTCAGTCTGTCCTGTGTCCACATAGCAAGCCAGAGTCAGACTAATTAATCAGGCATAGCTCGGCTTAGTGAATGCAGTGAATAAGTGTTATTCCTCAGTCTGTCATGGTTATCCTCAGTCTGTCCTGTGTCCACATAGCAAGCCAGAGTCAGACTAATTAATCAGGCATAGCTCGGCTTAGTGAATGCAGTGAATAAGTGTTATTCCTCAGTCTGTCATGGTTATCCTCAGTCTGTCCTGTGTCCACATAGCAAGACAGAGTCAGACTAATTAATCAGGCATAGCTCGGCTTAGTGAATGCAGTGAATAAGTGTTATTCCTCAGTCTGTCCTGTGTCCACATAGCAAGCCAGAGTCAGACTAATTAATCAGGCATAGCTCGGCTTAGTGAATGCAGTGCATAAGGTTATCCTCAGTCTGACATGGTTATCCTCAGTCTGTCCTGTGTCCACATAGCAAGACAGAGTCAGACTAACTAATCAGGCATAGCTCGGCTTAGTGAATGCAGTGAATAAGTGTTATCCGCAGTCTGTCATGGTTATCCTCAGTCTGTCCTGTGTCCACATAGCAAGACAGAGTCAGACTAATTAATCAGGCATAGCTCAGCTTAGTGAATGCAGTGAATAAGTGTTATTCCTCAGTCTGTCAAGGTTATCCTCAGTCTGTCCTGTGTCCACATAGCAAGCCAGAGTCAGACTAATTAATCAGGCATAGCTCGGCTTAGTGAATGCAGTGAATAAGTGTTATCCGCAGTCTGTCCTGTGTCCACATAGCAAGCCAGAGTCAGACTAATTAATCAGGCATAGCTCAGCTTAGTGAATGCAGTGAATAAGTGTTATTCCTCAGTCTGTCCTGTGTCCACATAGCAAGACAGAGTCAGACTAACTAATCAGGCATAGCTCGGCTTAGTGAATGCAGTGAATAAGTGTTATTCCTCAGTCTGTCCTGTGTCCACATAGCAAGACAGAGTCAGACTAACTAATCAGGCATAGCTCGGCTTAGTGAATGCAGTGAATAAGTGTTATTCCTCAGTCTGTCCTGTGTCCACATAGCAAGCCAGAGTCAGACTAATTAATCAGGCATAGCTCGGCTTAGTGAATGCAGTGAATAAGTGTTATTCCTCAGTCTGTCCTGTGTCCACATAGCAAGACAGAGTCAGACTAATTAATCAGGCATAGCTCGGCTTAGTGAATGCAGTGAATAAGTGTTATTCCTCAGTCTGTCCTGTGTCCACATAGCAAGCCAGAGTCAGACTAATTAATCAGGCATAGCTCGGCTTAGTGAATGCAGTGAATAAGTGTTATTCCTCAGTCTGTCAAGGTTATCCTCAGTCTGTCCTGTGTCCACATAGCAAGACAGAGTCAGACTAATTAATCAGGCATAGCTCGGCTTAGTGAATGCAGTGAATAAGTGTTATTCCTCAGTCTGTCCTGTGTCCACATAGCAAGCCAGAGTCAGACTAATTAATCAGGCATAGCTCAGCTTAGTGAATGCAGTGAATAAGTGTTATTCCTCAGTCTGTCATGGTTATCCTCAGTCTGTCCTGTGTCCACATAGCAAGACAGAGTCAGGCTAACTAATCAGGCATAGCTCGGCTTAGTGAATGCAGTGAATAAGTGTTATTCCTCAGTCTGTCCTGGTTATCCTCAGTCTGTCCTGTGTCCACATAGCAAGACAGAGTCAGACTAACTAATCAGGCATAGCTCGGCTTAGTGAATGCAGTGAATAAGTGTTATTCCTCAGTCTGTCAAGGTTATCCTCAGTCTGTCCTGTGTCCACATAGCAAGCCAGAGTCAGACTAATTAATCAGGCATAGCTCGGCTTAGTGAATGCAGTGAATAAGTGTTATTCCTCAGTCTGTCAAGGTTATCCTCAGTCTGTCCTGTGTCCACATAGCAAGACAGAGTCAGACTAATTAATCAGGCATAGCTCGGCTTAGTGAATGCAGTGAATAAGTGTTATTCCTCAGTCTGTCAAGGTTATCCTCAGTCTGTCCTGTGTCCACATAGCAAGACAGAGTCAGACTAATTAATCAGGCATAGCTCGGCTTAGTGAATGCAGTGAATAAGTGTTATTCCTCAGTCTGTCAAGGTTATCCTCAGTCTGTCCTGTGTCCACATAGCAAGACAGAGTCAGACTAACTAATCAGGCATAGCTCGGCTTAGTGAATGCAGTGAATAAGTGTTATTCCTCAGTCTGACATGGTTATCCTCAGTCTGTCCTGTGTCCACATAGCAAGACAGAGTCAGACTAACTAATCAGGCATAGCTCGGCTTAGTGAATGCAGTGAATAAGTGTTATTCCTCAGTCTGTCATGGTTATCCTCAGTCTGTCCTGTGTCCACATAGCAAGACAGAGTCAGACTAATTAATCAGGCATAGCTCAGCTTAGTGAATGCAGTGAATAAGTGTTATTCCTCAGTCTGTCCTGTGTCCACATAGCAAGCCAGAGTCAGACTAATTAATCAGGCATAGCTTGGCTTAGTGAATGCAGTGAATAAGTGTTATTCCTCAGTCTGTCCTGTGTCCACATAGCAAGACAGAGTCAGACTAATTAATCAGGCATAGCTCGGCTTAGTGAATGCAGTGAATAAGTGTTATTCCTCAGTCTGTCATGGTTATCCTCAGTCTGTCCTGTGTCCACATAGCAAGACAGAGTCAGACTAATTAATCAGGCATAGCTCGGCTTAGTGAATGCAGTGAATAAGTGTTATTCCTCAGTCTGTCCTGTGTCCACATAGCAAGACAGAGTCAGACTAATTAATCAGGCATAGCTCGGCTTAGTGAATGCAGTGAATAAGTGTTATTCCTCAGTCTGTCATGGTTATCCTCAGTCTGTCCTGTGTCCACATAGCAAGACAGAGTCAGACTAACTAACCAGGCATAGCTCGGCTTAGTGAATGCAGTGAATAAGTGTTATTCCTCAGTCTGTCCTGTGTCCACATAGCAAGCCAGAGTCAGACTAACTAATCAGGCATAGCTCGGCTTAGTGAATGCAGTGAATAAGTGTTATTCCTCAGTCTGACATGGTTATCCTCAGTCTGTCCTGTGTCCACATAGCAAGACAGAGTCAGACTAATTAATCAGGCATAGCTCAGCTTAGTGAATGCAGTGAATAAGTGTTATTCCTCAGTCTGTCATGGTTATCCTCAGTCTGTCCTGTGTCCACATAGCAAGACAGAGTCAGACTAATTAATCAGGCATAGCTCGGCTTAGTGAATGCAGTGAATAAGTGTTATTCCTCAGTCTGTCAAGGTTATCCTCAGTCTGTCCTGTGTCCACATAGCAAGCCAGAGTCAGACTAATTAATCAGGCATAGCTCGGCTTAGTGAATGCAGTGAATAAGTGTTATTCCTCAGTCTGTCATGGTTATCCTCAGTCTGTCCTGTGTCCACATAGCAAGACAGAGTCAGAGTAATTAATCAGGCATAGCTCGGCTTAGTGAATGCAGTGAATAAGTGTTATTCCTCAGTCTGTCATGGTTATCCTCAGTCTGTCCTGTGTCCACATAGCAAGCCAGAGTCAGACTAACTAATCAGGCATAGCTCAGCTTAGTGAATGCAGTGAATAAGTGTTATTCCTCAGTCTGTCCTGTGTCCACATAGCAAGACAGAGTCAGACTAACTAATCAGGCATAGCTCAGCTTAGTGAATGCAGTGAATAAGTGTTATTCCTCAGTCTGACATGGTTATCCTCAGTCTGTCCTGTGTCCACATAGCAAGACAGAGTCAGACTAATTAATCAGGCATAGCTCAGCTTAGTGAATGCAGTGAATAAGTGTTATTCCTCAGTCTGTCATGGTTATCCTCAGTCTGTCCTGTGTCCACATAGCAAGACAGAGTCAGACTAATTAATCAGGCATAGCTCGGCTTAGTGAATGCAGTGAATAAGTGTTATTCCTCAGTCTGTCATGGTTATCCTCAGTCTGTCCTGTGTCCACATAGCAAGCCAGAGTCAGACTAATTAATCAGGCATAGCTCGGCTTAGTGAATGCAGTGAATAAGTGTTATTCCTCAGTCTGTCATGGTTATCCTCAGTCTGTCCTGTGTCCACATAGCAAGCCAGAGTCAGACTAATTAATCAGGCATAGCTCGGCTTAGTGAATGCAGTGAATAAGTGTTATTCCTCAGTCTGTCCTGTGTCCACATAGCAAGACAGAGTCAGACTAACTAATCAGGCATAGCTCGGCTTAGTGAATGCAGTGAATAAGTGTTATTCCTCAGTCTGTCCTGTGTCCACATAGCAAGACAGAGTCAGACTAATTAATCAGGCATAGCTCGGCTTAGTGAATGCAGTGAATAAGTGTTATTCCTCAGTCTGTCCTGTGTCCACATAGCAAGACAGAGTCAGACTAATTAATCAGGCATAGCTCGGCTTAGTGAATGCAGTGAATAAGTGTTATTCCTCAGTCTGTCCTGTGTCCACATAGCAAGACAGAGTCAGACTAATTAATCAGGCATAGCTCGGCTTAGTGAATGCAGTGAATAAGTGTTATTCCTCAGTCTGTCCTGTGTCCACATAGCAAGACAGAGTCAGACTAATTAATCAGGCATAGCTCGGCTTAGTGAATGCAGTGAATAAGTGTTATTCCTCAGTCTGTCCTGTGTCCACATAGCAAGACAGAGTCAGACTAATTAATCAGGCATAGCTCGGCTTAGTGAATGCAGTGAATAAGTGTTATTCCTCAGTCTGTCATGGTTATCCTCAGTCTGTCCTGTGTCCACATAGCAAGACAGAGTCAGGCTAACTAATCAGGCATAGCTCAGCTTAGTGAATGCAGTGAATAAGTGTTATTCCTCAGTCTGTCATGGTTATCCTCAGTCTGTCCTGTGTCCACATAGCAAGACAGAGTCAGGCTAACTAATCAGGCATAGCTCGGCTTAGTGAATGCAGTTAATAAGTGTTATTCCTCAGTCTGTCATGGTTATCCTCAGTCTGTCCTGTGTCCACATAGCAAGACAGAGTCAGACTAATTAATCAGGCATAGCTCGGCTTAGTGAATGCAGTGAATAAGTGTTATTCCTCAGTCTGTCATGGTTATCCTCAGTCTGTCCTGTGTCCACATAGCAAGACAGAGTCAGACTAATTAATCAGGCATAGCTCGGCTTAGTGAATGCAGTGAATAAGTGTTATTCCTCAGTCTGTCATGGTTATCCTCAGTCTGTCCTGTGTCCACATAGCAAGACAGAGTCAGACTAATTAATCAGGCATAGCTCGGCTTAGTGAATGCAGTGAATAAGTGTTATTCCTCAGTCTGTCATGGTTATCCTCAGTCTGTCCTGTGTCCACATAGCAAGACAGAGTCAGACTAATTAATCAGGCATAGCTCGGCTTAGTGAATGCAGTGAATAAGTGTTATTCCTCAGTCTGTCATGGTTATCCTCAGTCTGTCCTGTGTCCACATAGCAAGACAGAGTCAGACTAACTAATCAGGCATAGCTCGGCTTAGTGAATGCAGTGAATAAGTGTTATTCCTCAGTCTGTCCTGTGTCCACATAGCAAGACAGAGTCAGACTAATTAATCAGGCATAGCTCGGCTTAGTGAATGCAGTGAATAAGTGTTATTCCTCAGTCTGTCATGGTTATCCTCAGTCTGTCCTGTGTCCACATAGCAAGACAGAGTCAGACTAATTAATCAGGTATAGCTCGGCTTAGTGAATGCAGTGAATAAGTGTTATTCCTCAGTCTGTCCTGTGTCCACATAGCAAGACAGAGTCAGACTAATTAATCAGGCATAGCTCGGCTTAGTGAATGCAGTGAATAAGTGGTATTCCTCAGTCTGTCATGGTTATCCTCAGTCTGTCCTGTGTCCACATAGCAAGACAGAGTCAGACTAATTAATCAGGCATAGCTCGGCTTAGTGAATGCAGTGAATAAGTGTTATTCCTCAGTCTGTCCTGTGTCCACATAGCAAGACAGAGTCAGACTAACTAACCAGGCATAGCTCGGCTTAGTGAATGCAGTGAATAAGTGTTATTCCTCAGTCTGTCATGGTTATCCTCAGTCTGTCCTGTGTCCACATAGCAAGACAGAGTCAGACTAACTAACCAGGCATAGCTCGGCTTAGTGAATGCAGTGAATAAGTGTTATTCCTCAGTCTGTCATGGTTATCCTCAGTCTGTCCTGTGTCCACATAGCAAGACAGAGTCAGACTAACTAATCAGGCATAGCTCGGCTTAGTGAATGCAGTGAATAAGTGTTATTCCTCAGTCTGTCCTGTGTCCACATAGCAAGACAGAGTCAGACTAATTAATCAGGCATAGCTCAGCTTAGTGAATGCAGTGAATAAGTGTTATTCCTCAGTCTGTCCTGTGTCCACATAGCAAGACAGAGTCAGACTAACTAACCAGGCATAGCTCGGCTTAGTGAATGCAGTGAATAAGTGTTATTCCTCAGTCTGTCATGGTTATCCTCAGTCTGTCCTGTGTCCACATAGCAAGACAGAGTCAGGCTAACTAATCAGGCATAGCTCGGCTTAGTGAATGCAGTGAATAAGTGTTATTCCTCAGTCTGTCCTGTGTCCACATAGCAAGACAGAGTCAGACTAATTAATCAGGCATAGCTCGGCTTAGTGAATGCAGTGAATAAGTGTTATTCCTCAGTCTGACATGGTTATCCTCAGTCTGTCCTGTGTCCACATAGCAAGACAGAGTCAGACTAATTAATCAGGCATAGCTCGGCTTAGTGAATGCAGTGAATAAGTGTTATTCCTCAGTCTGTCCTGTGTCCACATAGCAAGCCAGAGTCAGACTAATTAATCAGGCATAGCTCGGCTTAGTGAATGCAGTGAATAAGGTTATCCTCAGTCTGTCCTGTGTCCACATAGCAAGCCAGAGTCAGACTAATTAATCAGGCATAGCTCGGCTTAGTGAATGCAGTGAATAAGTGTTATTCCTCAGTCTGACATGGTTATCCTCAGTCTGTCCTGTGTCCACATAGCAAGCCAGAGTCAGACTAACTAATCAGGCATAGCTCAGCTTAGTGAATGCAGTGAATAAGTGTTATTCCTCAGTCTGTCATGGTTATCCTCAGTCTGTCCTGTGTCCACATAGCAAGACAGAGTCAGACTAATTAATCAGGCATAGCTCGGCTTAGTGAATGCAGTGAATAAGTGTTATTCCTCAGTCTGTCCTGTGTCCACATAGCAAGCCAGAGTCAGACTAATTAATCAGGCATAGCTCAGCTTAGTGAATGCAGTGAATAAGTGTTATTCCTCAGTCTGACATGGTTATCCTCAGTCTGTCCTGTGTCCACATAGCAAGCCAGAGTCAGACTAACTAATCAGGCATAGCTCAGCTTAGTGAATGCAGTGAATAAGTGTTATTCCTCAGTCTGTCCTGTGTCCACATAGCAAGACAGAGTCAGACTAACTAATCAGGCATAGCTCGGCTTAGTGAATGCAGTGAATAAGTGTTATTCCTCAGTCTGTCATGGTTATCCTCAGTCTGTCCTGTGTCCACATAGCAAGACAGAGTCAGACTAATTAATCAGGCATAGCTCAGCTTAGTGAATGCAGTGAATAAGTGTTATTCCTCAGTCTGTCATGGTTATCCTCAGTCTGTCCTGTGTCCACATAGCAAGACAGAGTCAGACTAATTAATCAGGCATAGCTCGGCTTAGTGAATGCAGTGAATAAGTGTTATTCCTCAGTCTGTCCTGTGTCCACATAGCAAGCCAGAGTCAGACTAATTAATCAGGCATAGCTCAGCTTAGTGAATGCAGTGAATAAGTGTTATTCCTCAGTCTGTCCTGTGTCCACATAGCAAGACAGAGTCAGACTAATTAATCAGGCATAGCTCGGCTTAGTGAATGCAGTGAATAAGTGTTATTCCTCAGTCTGTCATGGTTATCCTCAGTCTGTCCTGTGTCCACATAGCAAGACAGAGTCAGACTAACTAACCAGGCATAGCTCGGCTTAGTGAATGCAGTGAATAAGTGTTATTCCTCAGTCTGACATGGTTATCCTCAGTCTGTCCTGTGTCCACATAGCAAGACAGAGTCAGACTAACTAACCAGGCATAGCTCGGCTTAGTGAATGCAGTGAATAAGTGTTATTCCTCAGTCTGACATGGTTATCCTCAGTCTGTCCTGTGTCCACATAGCAAGACAGAGTCAGACTAACTAATCAGGCATAGCTCGGCTTAGTGAATGCAGTGAATAAGTGTTATTCCTCAGTCTGTCCTGTGTCCACATAGCAAGACAGAGTCAGACTAATTAATCAGGCATAGCTCGGCTTAGTGAATGCAGTGAATAAGTGTTATTCCTCAGTCTGTCCTGTGTCCACATAGCAAGACAGAGTCAGACTAATTAATCAGGCATAGCTCAGCTTAGTGAATGCAGTGAATAAGTGTTATTCCTCAGTCTGACATGGTTATCCTCAGTCTGTCCTGTGTCCACATAGCAAGACAGAGTCAGGCTAACTAATCAGGCATAGCTCGGCTTAGTGAATGCAGTGAATAAGTGTTATCCTCAGTCTGTCCTGTGTCCACATAGCAAGACAGAGTCAGGCTAACTAATCAGGCATAGCTCGGCTTAGTGAATGCAGTGAATAAGTGTTATTCCTCAGTCTGTCATGGTTATCCTCAGTCTGTCCTGTGTCCACATAGCAAGACAGAGTCAGACTAATTAATCAGGCATAGCTCGGCTTAGTGAATGCAGTGAATAAGTGTTATTCCTCAGTCTGTCATGGTTATCCTCAGTCTGTCCTGTGTCCACATAGCAAGACAGAGTCAGACTAACTAATCAGGCATAGCTCGGCTTAGTGAATGCAGTGAATAAGTGTTATTCCTCAGTCTGTCAAGGTTATCCTCAGTCTGTCCTGTGTCCACATAGCAAGACAGAGTCAGACTAATTAATCAGGCATAGCTCGGCTTAGTGAATGCAGTGAATAAGTGTTATTCCTCAGTCTGTCCTGTGTCCACATAGCAAGACAGAGTCAGACTAACTAATCAGGCATAGCTCGGCTTAGTGAATGCAGTGAATAAGTGTTATTCCTCAGTCTGTCCTGTGTCCACATAGCAAGCCAGAGTCAGACTAACTAATCAGGCATAGCTCGGCTTAGTGAATGCAGTGAATAAGTGTTATTCCTCAGTCTGTCATGGTTATCCTCAGTCTGTCCTGTGTCCACATAGCAAGCCAGAGTCAGACTAATTAATCAGGCATAGCTTGGCTTAGTGAATGCAGTGAATAAGTGTTATTCCTCAGTCTGTCCTGTGTCCACATAGCAAGACAGAGTCAGACTAATTAATCAGGCATAGCTCGGCTTAGTGAATGCAGTGAATAAGTGTTATTCCTCAGTCTGTCATGGTTATCCTCAGTCTGTCCTGTGTCCACATAGCAAGACAGAGTCAGACTAATTAATCAGGCATAGCTCGGCTTAGTGAATGCAGTGAATAAGTGTTATTCCTCAGTCTGTCCTGTGTCCACATAGCAAGACAGAGTCAGACTAATTAATCAGGCATAGCTCGGCTTAGTGAATGCAGTGAATAAGTGTTATTCCTCAGTCTGTCATGGTTATCCTCAGTCTGTCCTGTGTCCACATAGCAAGACAGAGTCAGACTAACTAACCAGGCATAGCTCGGCTTAGTGAATGCAGTGAATAAGTGTTATTCCTCAGTCTGTCCTGTGTCCACATAGCAAGCCAGAGTCAGACTAACTAATCAGGCATAGCTCGGCTTAGTGAATGCAGTGAATAAGTGTTATTCCTCAGTCTGACATGGTTATCCTCAGTCTGTCCTGTGTCCACATAGCAAGACAGAGTCAGACTAATTAATCAGGCATAGCTCAGCTTAGTGAATGCAGTGAATAAGTGTTATTCCTCAGTCTGTCATGGTTATCCTCAGTCTGTCCTGTGTCCACATAGCAAGACAGAGTCAGACTAATTAATCAGGCATAGCTCGGCTTAGTGAATGCAGTGAATAAGTGTTATTCCTCAGTCTGTCAAGGTTATCCTCAGTCTGTCCTGTGTCCACATAGCAAGCCAGAGTCAGACTAATTAATCAGGCATAGCTCGGCTTAGTGAATGCAGTGAATAAGTGTTATTCCTCAGTCTGTCATGGTTATCCTCAGTCTGTCCTGTGTCCACATAGCAAGACAGAGTCAGAGTAATTAATCAGGCATAGCTCGGCTTAGTGAATGCAGTGAATAAGTGTTATTCCTCAGTCTGTCATGGTTATCCTCAGTCTGTCCTGTGTCCACATAGCAAGCCAGAGTCAGACTAACTAATCAGGCATAGCTCAGCTTAGTGAATGCAGTGAATAAGTGTTATTCCTCAGTCTGTCCTGTGTCCACATAGCAAGACAGAGTCAGACTAACTAATCAGGCATAGCTCAGCTTAGTGAATGCAGTGAATAAGTGTTATTCCTCAGTCTGACATGGTTATCCTCAGTCTGTCCTGTGTCCACATAGCAAGACAGAGTCAGACTAATTAATCAGGCATAGCTCAGCTTAGTGAATGCAGTGAATAAGTGTTATTCCTCAGTCTGTCATGGTTATCCTCAGTCTGTCCTGTGTCCACATAGCAAGACAGAGTCAGACTAATTAATCAGGCATAGCTCGGCTTAGTGAATGCAGTGAATAAGTGTTATTCCTCAGTCTGTCATGGTTATCCTCAGTCTGTCCTGTGTCCACATAGCAAGCCAGAGTCAGACTAATTAATCAGGCATAGCTCGGCTTAGTGAATGCAGTGAATAAGTGTTATTCCTCAGTCTGTCATGGTTATCCTCAGTCTGTCCTGTGTCCACATAGCAAGCCAGAGTCAGACTAATTAATCAGGCATAGCTCGGCTTAGTGAATGCAGTGAATAAGTGTTATTCCTCAGTCTGTCCTGTGTCCACATAGCAAGACAGAGTCAGACTAACTAATCAGGCATAGCTCGGCTTAGTGAATGCAGTGAATAAGTGTTATTCCTCAGTCTGTCCTGTGTCCACATAGCAAGACAGAGTCAGACTAATTAATCAGGCATAGCTCGGCTTAGTGAATGCAGTGAATAAGTGTTATTCCTCAGTCTGTCCTGTGTCCACATAGCAAGACAGAGTCAGACTAATTAATCAGGCATAGCTCGGCTTAGTGAATGCAGTGAATAAGTGTTATTCCTCAGTCTGTCCTGTGTCCACATAGCAAGACAGAGTCAGACTAATTAATCAGGCATAGCTCGGCTTAGTGAATGCAGTGAATAAGTGTTATTCCTCAGTCTGTCCTGTGTCCACATAGCAAGACAGAGTCAGACTAATTAATCAGGCATAGCTCGGCTTAGTGAATGCAGTGAATAAGTGTTATTCCTCAGTCTGTCCTGTGTCCACATAGCAAGACAGAGTCAGACTAATTAATCAGGCATAGCTCGGCTTAGTGAATGCAGTGAATAAGTGTTATTCCTCAGTCTGTCATGGTTATCCTCAGTCTGTCCTGTGTCCACATAGCAAGACAGAGTCAGGCTAACTAATCAGGCATAGCTCAGCTTAGTGAATGCAGTGAATAAGTGTTATTCCTCAGTCTGTCATGGTTATCCTCAGTCTGTCCTGTGTCCACATAGCAAGACAGAGTCAGGCTAACTAATCAGGCATAGCTCGGCTTAGTGAATGCAGTTAATAAGTGTTATTCCTCAGTCTGTCATGGTTATCCTCAGTCTGTCCTGTGTCCACATAGCAAGACAGAGTCAGACTAATTAATCAGGCATAGCTCGGCTTAGTGAATGCAGTGAATAAGTGTTATTCCTCAGTCTGTCATGGTTATCCTCAGTCTGTCCTGTGTCCACATAGCAAGACAGAGTCAGACTAATTAATCAGGCATAGCTCGGCTTAGTGAATGCAGTGAATAAGTGTTATTCCTCAGTCTGTCATGGTTATCCTCAGTCTGTCCTGTGTCCACATAGCAAGACAGAGTCAGACTAATTAATCAGGCATAGCTCGGCTTAGTGAATGCAGTGAATAAGTGTTATTCCTCAGTCTGTCATGGTTATCCTCAGTCTGTCCTGTGTCCACATAGCAAGACAGAGTCAGACTAATTAATCAGGCATAGCTCGGCTTAGTGAATGCAGTGAATAAGTGTTATTCCTCAGTCTGTCATGGTTATCCTCAGTCTGTCCTGTGTCCACATAGCAAGACAGAGTCAGACTAACTAATCAGGCATAGCTCGGCTTAGTGAATGCAGTGAATAAGTGTTATTCCTCAGTCTGTCCTGTGTCCACATAGCAAGACAGAGTCAGACTAATTAATCAGGCATAGCTCGGCTTAGTGAATGCAGTGAATAAGTGTTATTCCTCAGTCTGTCATGGTTATCCTCAGTCTGTCCTGTGTCCACATAGCAAGACAGAGTCAGACTAATTAATCAGGTATAGCTCGGCTTAGTGAATGCAGTGAATAAGTGTTATTCCTCAGTCTGTCCTGTGTCCACATAGCAAGACAGAGTCAGACTAATTAATCAGGCATAGCTCGGCTTAGTGAATGCAGTGAATAAGTGGTATTCCTCAGTCTGTCATGGTTATCCTCAGTCTGTCCTGTGTCCACATAGCAAGACAGAGTCAGACTAATTAATCAGGCATAGCTCGGCTTAGTGAATGCAGTGAATAAGTGTTATTCCTCAGTCTGTCCTGTGTCCACATAGCAAGACAGAGTCAGACTAACTAACCAGGCATAGCTCGGCTTAGTGAATGCAGTGAATAAGTGTTATTCCTCAGTCTGTCATGGTTATCCTCAGTCTGTCCTGTGTCCACATAGCAAGACAGAGTCAGACTAACTAACCAGGCATAGCTCGGCTTAGTGAATGCAGTGAATAAGTGTTATTCCTCAGTCTGTCATGGTTATCCTCAGTCTGTCCTGTGTCCACATAGCAAGACAGAGTCAGACTAACTAATCAGGCATAGCTCGGCTTAGTGAATGCAGTGAATAAGTGTTATTCCTCAGTCTGTCCTGTGTCCACATAGCAAGACAGAGTCAGACTAATTAATCAGGCATAGCTCAGCTTAGTGAATGCAGTGAATAAGTGTTATTCCTCAGTCTGTCCTGTGTCCACATAGCAAGACAGAGTCAGACTAACTAACCAGGCATAGCTCGGCTTAGTGAATGCAGTGAATAAGTGTTATTCCTCAGTCTGTCATGGTTATCCTCAGTCTGTCCTGTGTCCACATAGCAAGACAGAGTCAGGCTAACTAATCAGGCATAGCTCGGCTTAGTGAATGCAGTGAATAAGTGTTATTCCTCAGTCTGTCCTGTGTCCACATAGCAAGACAGAGTCAGACTAATTAATCAGGCATAGCTCGGCTTAGTGAATGCAGTGAATAAGTGTTATTCCTCAGTCTGACATGGTTATCCTCAGTCTGTCCTGTGTCCACATAGCAAGACAGAGTCAGACTAATTAATCAGGCATAGCTCGGCTTAGTGAATGCAGTGAATAAGTGTTATTCCTCAGTCTGTCCTGTGTCCACATAGCAAGCCAGAGTCAGACTAATTAATCAGGCATAGCTCGGCTTAGTGAATGCAGTGAATAAGGTTATCCTCAGTCTGTCCTGTGTCCACATAGCAAGCCAGAGTCAGACTAATTAATCAGGCATAGCTCGGCTTAGTGAATGCAGTGAATAAGTGTTATTCCTCAGTCTGACATGGTTATCCTCAGTCTGTCCTGTGTCCACATAGCAAGCCAGAGTCAGACTAACTAATCAGGCATAGCTCAGCTTAGTGAATGCAGTGAATAAGTGTTATTCCTCAGTCTGTCATGGTTATCCTCAGTCTGTCCTGTGTCCACATAGCAAGACAGAGTCAGACTAATTAATCAGGCATAGCTCGGCTTAGTGAATGCAGTGAATAAGTGTTATTCCTCAGTCTGTCCTGTGTCCACATAGCAAGCCAGAGTCAGACTAATTAATCAGGCATAGCTCAGCTTAGTGAATGCAGTGAATAAGTGTTATTCCTCAGTCTGACATGGTTATCCTCAGTCTGTCCTGTGTCCACATAGCAAGCCAGAGTCAGACTAACTAATCAGGCATAGCTCAGCTTAGTGAATGCAGTGAATAAGTGTTATTCCTCAGTCTGTCCTGTGTCCACATAGCAAGACAGAGTCAGACTAACTAATCAGGCATAGCTCGGCTTAGTGAATGCAGTGAATAAGTGTTATTCCTCAGTCTGTCATGGTTATCCTCAGTCTGTCCTGTGTCCACATAGCAAGACAGAGTCAGACTAATTAATCAGGCATAGCTCAGCTTAGTGAATGCAGTGAATAAGTGTTATTCCTCAGTCTGTCATGGTTATCCTCAGTCTGTCCTGTGTCCACATAGCAAGACAGAGTCAGACTAATTAATCAGGCATAGCTCGGCTTAGTGAATGCAGTGAATAAGTGTTATTCCTCAGTCTGTCCTGTGTCCACATAGCAAGCCAGAGTCAGACTAATTAATCAGGCATAGCTCAGCTTAGTGAATGCAGTGAATAAGTGTTATTCCTCAGTCTGTCCTGTGTCCACATAGCAAGACAGAGTCAGACTAATTAATCAGGCATAGCTCGGCTTAGTGAATGCAGTGAATAAGTGTTATTCCTCAGTCTGTCATGGTTATCCTCAGTCTGTCCTGTGTCCACATAGCAAGACAGAGTCAGACTAACTAACCAGGCATAGCTCGGCTTAGTGAATGCAGTGAATAAGTGTTATTCCTCAGTCTGACATGGTTATCCTCAGTCTGTCCTGTGTCCACATAGCAAGACAGAGTCAGACTAACTAACCAGGCATAGCTCGGCTTAGTGAATGCAGTGAATAAGTGTTATTCCTCAGTCTGACATGGTTATCCTCAGTCTGTCCTGTGTCCACATAGCAAGACAGAGTCAGACTAACTAATCAGGCATAGCTCGGCTTAGTGAATGCAGTGAATAAGTGTTATTCCTCAGTCTGTCCTGTGTCCACATAGCAAGACAGAGTCAGACTAATTAATCAGGCATAGCTCGGCTTAGTGAATGCAGTGAATAAGTGTTATTCCTCAGTCTGTCCTGTGTCCACATAGCAAGACAGAGTCAGACTAATTAATCAGGCATAGCTCAGCTTAGTGAATGCAGTGAATAAGTGTTATTCCTCAGTCTGACATGGTTATCCTCAGTCTGTCCTGTGTCCACATAGCAAGACAGAGTCAGGCTAACTAATCAGGCATAGCTCGGCTTAGTGAATGCAGTGAATAAGTGTTATCCTCAGTCTGTCCTGTGTCCACATAGCAAGACAGAGTCAGGCTAACTAATCAGGCATAGCTCGGCTTAGTGAATGCAGTGAATAAGTGTTATTCCTCAGTCTGTCATGGTTATCCTCAGTCTGTCCTGTGTCCACATAGCAAGACAGAGTCAGACTAATTAATCAGGCATAGCTCGGCTTAGTGAATGCAGTGAATAAGTGTTATTCCTCAGTCTGTCATGGTTATCCTCAGTCTGTCCTGTGTCCACATAGCAAGACAGAGTCAGACTAACTAATCAGGCATAGCTCGGCTTAGTGAATGCAGTGAATAAGTGTTATTCCTCAGTCTGTCAAGGTTATCCTCAGTCTGTCCTGTGTCCACATAGCAAGACAGAGTCAGACTAATTAATCAGGCATAGCTCGGCTTAGTGAATGCAGTGAATAAGTGTTATTCCTCAGTCTGTCCTGTGTCCACATAGCAAGACAGAGTCAGACTAACTAATCAGGCATAGCTCGGCTTAGTGAATGCAGTGAATAAGTGTTATTCCTCAGTCTGTCCTGTGTCCACATAGCAAGCCAGAGTCAGACTAACTAATCAGGCATAGCTCGGCTTAGTGAATGCAGTGAATAAGTGTTATTCCTCAGTCTGTCATGGTTATCCTCAGTCTGTCCTGTGTCCACATAGCAAGCCAGAGTCAGACTAACTAATCAGGCATAGCTCGGCTTAGTGAATGCAGTGAATAAGTGTTATTCCTCAGTCTGTCCTGTGTCCACATAGCAAGCCAGAGTCAGACTAACTAATCAGGCATAGCTCGGCTTAGTGAATGCAGTGAATAAGTGTTATTCCTCAGTCTGTCATGGTTATCCTCAGTCTGTCCTGTGTCCACATAGCAAGACAGAGTCAGACTAACTAATCAGGCATAGCTCGGCTTAGTGAATGCAGTGAATAAGTGTTATTCCTCAGTCTGTCCTGTGTCCACATAGCAAGACAGAGTCAGACTAACTAATCAGGCATAGCTCGGCTTAGTGAATGCAGTGAATAAGTGTTATTCCTCAGTCTGTCATGGTTATCCTCAGTCTGTCCTGTGTCCACATAGCAAGACAGAGTCAGACTAATTAATCAGGCATAGCTCGGCTTAGTGAATGCAGTGAATAAGTGTTATTCCTCAGTCTGTCATGGTTATCCTCAGTCTGTCCTGTGTCCACATAGCAAGACAGAGTCAGACTAATTAATCAGGCATAGCTCGGCTTAGTGAATGCAGTGAATAAGTGTTATTCCTCAGTCTGTCATGGTTATCCTCAGTCTGTCCTGTGTCCACATAGCAAGACAGAGTCAGAGTAATTAATCAGGCATAGCTCGGCTTAGTGAATGCAGTGAATAAGTGTTATTCCTCAGTCTGTCATGGTTATCCTCAGTCTGTCCTGTGTCCACATAGCAAGACAGAGTCAGACTAATTAATCAGGCATAGCTCGGCTTAGTGAATGCAGTGAATAAGTGTTATTCCTCAGTCTGTCCTGTGTCCACATAGCAAGACAGACTCAGACTAACTAATCAGGCATAGCTCGGCTTAGTGAATGCAGTGAATAAGTGTTATTCCTCAGTCTGTCATGGTTATCCTCAGTCTGTCCTGTGTCCACATAGCAAGACAGAGTCAGACTAATTAATCAGGCATAGCTCGGCTTAGTGAATGCAGTGAATAAGTGTTATTCCTCAGTCTGTCCTGGTTATCCTCAGTCTGTCCTGTGTCCACATAGCAAGACAGAGTCAGACTAATTAATCAGGCATAGCTCAGCTTAGTGAATGCAGTGAATAAGTGTTATTCCTCAGTCTGTCATGGTTATCCTCAGTCTGTCCTGTGTCCACATAGCAAGCCAGAGTCAGACTAATTAATCAGGCATAGCTCGGCTTAGTGAATGCAGTGAATAAGTGTTATTCCTCAGTCTGTCATGGTTATCCTCAGTCTGTCCTGTGTCCACATAGCAAGACAGAGTCAGACTAATTAATCAGGCATAGCTCGGCTTAGTGAATGCAGTGAATAAGTGTTATTCCTCAGTCTGTCCTGTGTCCACATAGCAAGCCAGAGTCAGACTAATTAATCAGGCATAGCTCGGCTTAGTGAATGCAGTGAATAAGTGTTATTCCTCAGTCTGTCCTGTGTCCACATAGCAAGACAGAGTCAGACTAATTAATCAGGCATAGCTCAGCTTAGTGAATGCAGTGAATAAGTGTTATTCCTCAGTCTGTCATGGTTATCCTCAGTCTGTCCTGTGTCCACATAGCAAGACAGAGTCAGACTAATTAATCAGGCATAGCTCAGCTTAGTGAATGCAGTGAATAAGTGTTATTCCTCAGTCTGTCATGGTTGTCCTCAGTCTGTCCTGTGTCCACATAGCAAGACAGAGTCAGACTAATTAATCAGGCATAGCTCAGCTTAGTGAATGCAGTGAATAAGTGTTATTCCTCAGTCTGTCATGGTTATCCTCAGTCTGTCCTGTGTCCACATAGCAAGACAGAGTCAGACTAATTAATCAGGCATAGCTCAGCTTAGTGAATGCAGTGAATAAGTGTTATTCCTCAGTCTGTCATGGTTATCCTCAGTCTGTCCTGTGTCCACATAGCAAGCCAGAGTCAGACTAATTAATCAGGCATAGCTCGGCTTAGTGAATGCAGTGAATAAGGTTATCCTCAGTCTGTCCTGTGTCCACATAGCAAGCCAGAGTCAGACTAATTAATCAGGCATAGCTCGGCTTAGTGAATGCAGTGAATAAGGTTATCCTCAGTCTGACATGGTTATCCTCAGTCTGTCCTGTGTCCACATAGCAAGACAGAGTCAGACTAATTAATCAGGCATAGCTCGGCTTAGTGAATGCAGTGAATAAGTGTTATTCCTCAGTCTGTCCTGTGTCCACATAGCAAGACAGAGTCAGACTAATTAATCAGGCATAGCTCGGCTTAGTGAATGCAGTGAATAAGTGTTATTCAAATATGGTGGATAGCAAAGCGAGCAAGATGTCCTCTAACAGACGGCTCGGGCGTTTGACTTCGGTTCATGGTTTGGATGAACGTTGGACCAGCCACAGTTGCGTCCGGTCTCGTTTTGACTTTGGTTCATGGTTTGGATGAACGTTGGACCAGCCACAGTTGCGTCCGGTCTCGTTTTGACTTTGGTTCATGGTTTGGATGAACGTTGGACCAGCCACAGTTGCGTCCGGTCTCGTTTTGACTTTGGTTCATGGTTTGGATGAACGTTGGACCAGCCACAGTTGCGTCCGGTCTCGTTTTGAATTTGGTTCATGGTTTGGATGAACGTTGGACCAGCCACAGTTGCGTCCGGAATGACTTTGGTTCGTGGTTTGGATGAACGTCGGACCAGCCGCAGACATTTCGTTCGGTCTCGTTTCGTAAGAGCACGGCTACACAAATTGGTCGCGGGCGGGGACCAGTCGATAATGGGGCGAAATTAGCGAACTGACATCCGGAACCGATAGCAGGGTTTGGGACCACCGGTGGATCCACGGTGAGCCAAGTGGGCTGTGGACTCTCCAACCCGCCCGGAATCGACCGAAAGTTGACATTTTTCACGATTTAAACGAAAATCTAAGCAACTTTTACGACAGAAAGTTTGTTTTAAATCAGTTCGCAATGCACAAGGAAGCGAAATCCGTTGATTTTTTTTCGCATTGTGTGAGACTTTATGATTTTGCCTCCAAACCAACTTGTTTGCCGTTCGGGGTCCGCCCTTGGAGGGCTCTGGGGATGGTGTCATGGTCTCGCGGTGTGACGGTGTGACGGGATGACGGAATGATGGGCTGACATTGTGACGTTGTGACGCTGTGATGTTATGATGGTGTGCAATCGTGAAGGTGTCACTGTAATGTGACGTTATGGAGGTCCAACAGTGTGGCGGTGTGGTGATGTGACGATGTGACGATGTGACGTTGTGACGGTGTGACGATGTGACGATGTGACGATGTGATGATGTGATGATGTGATGATGTGACGATGTGACGATGTGACGATGTGACGATGTGATGTGACGGTGTGACGATGTGACGATGTGACGATGTGACGATGTGACAATGTGACGGTGTGACAGTGTGACAGTGTGACGATGTGACGATGTGATGGTGTGATGGTGTGATGATGTGACGATGTAATGATGTGACGATGTGATGGTGTGATGGTGTGATGGTGTGATGGTGTGATGGTGTGATGGTGTGATGGTGTGATGGTGTGATGGTGTGATGGTGTGATGGTGTGATGGTGTGATGGTGTGATGGTGTGATGGTGTGATGGTGTGATGGTGTGATGGTGTGATGGTGTGATGGTGTGATGGTGTGATGGTGTGATGGTGTGATGGTGTGATGGTGTGATGGTGTGGTGGTGTGGTGGTGTGGTAGTGTGGTGGTGTGGTGGTGTGGTGGTGTGGTGGTGTGACGGTGTGACGGTGTGGCGGTGTGGTGATGTGGCGATGCCACGGTGTGACGATGTGACGATGTGACGGTGTGACGGTGTGACGGTGTGACGGTGTGACGGTGTGACGGTGTGACGGTGTGACGGTGTGACGGTGTGACGGTGTGACGGTGTGACGGTGTGACGGTGTGACGGTGTGACGGTGTGACGGTGTGACGGTATGAAGGTGTGACGATGTGACGATGTGACGATGTGACGGTGTGATGATGTGACGATGTGACTGTGTGACGATGTGACGGTGTGGCAGCGTGGTGATATGACGATGTGACGATGTGACGATGTGACGATGTGACGGTTTGAAGGTGTGACGATGTGACGATGTGACGATGTCACAATGTGACGATGTGACGGTATGAAGGTGTGACGGTGTGACGGTGTGACGGTGTGACGGTGTGACGGTGTGACGGTGTGACGGTGTGACGGTGTGACGGTGTGACGGTGTGACGGTGTGACGGTGTTACGGTGTGACGGTGTGACGGTGTGACGATGTGACGATGTGACGATGTGACGATGTGACGATGTGACGGTGTTGAGGTGTGACGGTGTGATGGTGTGACGATGTGACGATGTGACGATGTGAAGATGTGAAGATGTGACGGTAACGGTATGACGGTGTGACGATGTGACGATGTGACGACGATGTGACTGTGTGCCGGTGTGCCGGTGTGACGATGTGACGATGTGACGATGTGACGATGTGACGATGTGACGGTGTGGCGGTGTGGCGGTGTGGCGGTGTGGCGGTGTGGCGGTGTGGCGGTGTGGCGGTGTGACGGTGTGACGGTGTGGCGGTGTGGCGGTGTGACGGTGTGACGATGTGACGATGTGACGATGTGACGGTGTGACGGTGTGACGGTGTGACGATGTGACGATGTGACGATGTGACGATGTGACGATGTGACGGTGTGACGGTGTGACGGTGTGACGATGTGACGGTGTGACGATGTGACGATGTGACGATGTGACGATGTGACGATGTGACGATATGACGATATGACGATATGACGGTGTGACGGTGTGACGGTGTGACGGTGTGACGGTGTGATGGTGTGACGATGTGACGATGTGACGATGTGATGGTGTGACGATGTGATGGTGTGACGATGTGGTGGTGTTACGGTTTGATGGTGTGACACGGTTTACTGGGGTCGGCTACGTCGGGCAGTGTGCATCTAACGGTGCTGTGTAGTGTGCCACCCTCCCCGACCCTCGAGCGACCGCCCAGGGCTGCCGGTCAGCACCGGTTGCCCAATCATCAGGCCTCAATCAGATCACCTGGTATCAGCTGACCGCATCAGCTGGCTGACGTCACAAAAGGTGCTTTGGTCAGGTTCCGTCGCCGGAGAAACGATCAGACCTCTTGACAGATGTGCGATGCAAATGCAAATCCGTATCCTGATAAATCTGAGATAAGCGTACTTAATCCTGCTAACAATACGAATTCGTGGTACTCGTACGTAATTTTTTTTCGGTATATTTGTCCACAATCCGCCGATTATGCCGACAGGACTGCGTGGCTCATGCCTGGCCTGCCGGGGATCCTTCATGACACTGGTCACCCGAGATAAAAAAAAGGTGCCGAAAACAGCGGGTGTATGCAATTTACATCAGTGAGACTGATAACGGTTTGTGAGTCCGGCCTCATCATGATGTTTGGTCTAGCGGCAAGGCTGTGGAGAGGGTGACGAATGTGTTGGTTCAGGGGCAAGGTCGACCTCAAACATTTGGTCTCATCCCATTGGTATATTCATCACCTATTCAGTCCGTTTTTTGTCCGCTACTGTTACTTATTGGATGGAACGGTACTATCCCATTATCTGAATTTTTACTATCATATGTTGAGTTATATTGAATGGCTCCTGGGTGGCAATGAAGTGTGAATCACGTCACCCGGCCCCTTATTATATATTCAACAGCGAGTGTCAGCAGACATTCATCAACGGGATTCTGATGGCCGCAAAATGACAAGGCAGCCGTCGCACCCTTACACCCCAATATATCACAAACGCGATTCTGATAACAAGTTGCACGTGGGTCGCGTAACATGGTCCAGTCTGCTCTGAAATTCTCGCCGCGGGACCAGCGCAGGCGCACCTGGCGTGTCGGAGTCGCGAACCTCGTTGTTTGTGGTGAAACGGAGGGCCAGGTGTCCTGCCCCCGCCTATCTGCCCCCCCCCCCCCCCTGGTACAGCTGTACGGGGCGCCGCTGCTGTTGGGAGTGGGGGTCGGACGTCATATATCCTGGCCAGGGTCTCCGGTATCGGGGGCAGCGGGACCCGGCGGATCCGGCGCCCTTGGAGCGACCGGGCGTGTCGTGGGTCCGCCGGGTCCCGCCGCCCTTGGAGCCGACTCGCCGCTCCCCTGTCCGTCCGGTCAGCCGGCGCGGCGGGGCGGCGGGCGTCAGTCGCGTGTCTGCCGGCGGTTCGAGTGTGCTGCTCTGCGGGGACCCAGTGGCGTGATATGTTGGTGTGGACTCTGCTCTTCCACGGCCTGCTGGCCGAGGCCGGCCACCTGCTGCTAGACTGCTGTGTGAACGTGGCGGTGCTCTCCGTGGGCCTCTGCCTCGTCTACGCCTCAATGAAGTGAGGCCGGCCGACGGCGACAGGTCGGTAACGCAATTACCACCAAACATGTAATTAATGTTCTGCATTGGTCGTGCATATTTAAATAAAGGAGACCTCCTTTATTTAAATATCCTGTATGAGTTTAAAATAATATTGGCGAATATAGGGCTTCCCTATTTGCTGAACAAATTCGCAGTTTTCCATCCCGATCACCCATCGTTGTTTTTCTTCGTTCTTCTGGAATTCACAGGACATTACCACTTCTATTTGTATTTTACTAAATACAATTTATCAATATTCAACATTTTCATTTATGAGGTATTATCATGTATGGTCGGGCGTCATGAAATCATCTAGAGCTCCGGTTGAATGTATATATTGTACGTATTATTTGTCAAAAGTGGTTAGTGTCCCCTTAACACCCAACTAAGGTAAGTATAAGTCCCGGGACCACTGCGGGCGTTACTAGCCTCGCTATCTGTCCGCAACTAGCCTCGCTATCTGTCCGCAGGGGTTCCGGGGTAAAAAGGCTACTAACAAAAGGTGGTGGGTTTGCAGGAAAAAAACAACAAATATAGCAGTGAGTGGGTGACCCAAATTTATTGCTGTCTCAACGGCGTTTGAGAA
This sequence comes from Chirona hameri, assembly GCA_036785665.1. Classification (NCBI taxonomy): domain Eukaryota; kingdom Metazoa; phylum Arthropoda; class Thecostraca; order Balanomorpha; family Balanidae; genus Chirona; species Chirona hameri. The sequence goes on along the minus strand of JAXIVJ010000287.1, from coordinate 245,754 downwards.
TGGTTGTATTTAACATAAAAGGGGTCATAGTAAAGGATGGGCACTCCTGCCTACCTATTAATGGGTGAATGAACTATACAAAAACGGTTGCCATGGCGATTGATAGCAGAACAAATAGTGTGTGGTTTGGGGTAGGGCTGAATGTAATGATATTTGGTGATCATTCATCTGTCCAGACTGGTTATTGATTCAACACTGATTGAATCGATTGGAATTGTTCAATCAAAATTCCTTGAATCAAACAATAATTGATTCACCACCAGATCTTTTGATTCATGAATCGTGATTGAATCAAAACCCGCATCAAATCAAAGCTGATTGAATCAAAATATTTAACGATTCTTAACGATTTAAGTACATTGGTAAATTGTACAAATGCATACAGTCCCAGTGACTACATTCATTTATACTGAAATAGTATTGTTGTAGTAATGTTTTAATGATCATATATAATATATATGCATGTTTCCATTTTTATTCATTTTACATCAATTTACCACATATAGTTAAATGTTGAATCAAACGTGAATCGATTGAAATATTTGTTTTGATTCTTTGAATTGGAAAGAATCAATTCTCAAAATGTTATCCGTGAATCGAACGGTGATTGAATCATTCAGATTCGAAAATGAATCATGATTGAATCGTTCCAAAAAAGTTGAATCAATAACCAGTCTGCATGATCTGTCACATACAACACAAATTACAACTCTTGCGCCGATGTTAAAACGTTACAAGAGACTGAACAACTGCTGGGTATCTAACTGATGGACATTTTGTTGCTTCACGTGCTTGTTACTTTTTGTAATGCATGGAAAGGTATGATCGATTTTAACAACAATAGGTACTCATTACTCACACATAGTGCCACCACAAACCTCACCATGGTTGTGCAATTAATAGAAAGGCAAGTCATGACTTTGGAACGGTGGAAGAGATAGAAATAGATAAGATTTGTTCACTTGTACAACAAAGGGAGCAAACGGTGTGGGTTAAACTGGGTTCAACGTGCTGCAATGTCGCTAGTTGACGAGGCAGTCTCCCGAACTGCCGAGTTTATTCGCCTGCTCAATAGCGGAAAGTAACTAAATAGCTGTGTTCTATCTTTCTTGCCGCCGTTGCAGGTGATATGTTCCAGACTTTTGTTTTGACCTTGGCCCTGAACTTGGACCGATTATTGGCCCAGTTGTTGGGATGACTCATACATTATCTTCCGACATTGACCTTGACGTTGAGGCCACCTTCTCGGCTAGCGCCCCACTGACATAACTTCAGTATTCGAGCTCGGCAGCCCTTGACGTTGAGGCCACCTTCTCGGCTAGCGCCCCACTGACATAACTTCAGTATTCGAGCTCGGCAGCCCTTGACGTTGAGGCCACCTTCTCGGCTAGCGCCCCACTGACATAACTTCAGTATTCGAGCTCGGCAGCCCTTGACGTTGAGGCCACCTTCTCGGCTAGCGCCCCACTGACATAACTTCAGTATTCGAGCTCGGCAGCCCTTGACGTTGAGGCCACCTTCTCGGCTAGCGCCCCACTGACATAACTTCAGTATTCGAGCTCGGCAGCGGAATGGCGTTTAACTGAGACTATCTGTCCGAAATATGTGCTCGGCACGGAAGGCAAGGCAGCGAATTGTCTAGTCTTACATTTTCCACCGTTTATGTTTATGATGAACAAGACGGAGTTGTCTTGTGTCTTTTGAACTCGTCTTACGAAGTGAGATTATCTGATTGTTTTTAATGTGATTAATGTATTAATTTGAATTTGTAAATTAATGTCATTAAATTCAAGTGGATATGTTAGCCAGATTATCAGAATCCTTCGTTATTCACAGCCGACGTTTGTCGTCAAGGTCAAGCCATCCCTGACCTTCGTGGCTGGAGCGCCATAAACTCCCAGTCATCATCACCCTCTCCCGGCGAGGTCCCACGCCAGTGTGGCCCGTTCCTGCTGAGTTCCCCTGATAACCTGACCGCTGCACAGTGGGCGAGAACGGCCTTTTAGCGCGACACGGCGGCTCTGCTTCAATTTACGGCATCGGTTTGAACATGTAGCATATCAATCGATAGCTGATCAATCAGGGAGCTCAAAATATGCACTTTATTTTATCTGGGTTTAACCTGGCATTGACTGGGGGGGGGGGGGGGAGGAAAATATTGCCCCCTCGTTATCTCCGGAACCAATGATCGCAGCGAGACGCGCAAGACGGCATTCGAAAGCTCTCAGTGACTCGCATCTAAAGCATACTCGAAATTGTGGAATTTAGTTCACATATTAGGTCAAAGTTGGGTCAAAGGTCAAAATCGAGGCATTTGAGTTTATGGGCCATACTTTCCATCAAAAGCCTTTGATTGCGACCATGATCACCCACAATGCTCCCAAAGGTATAATACACATCCTGCATGAGCTAAAGTGAGATTCTTGGCGAAGGTCAAGGTCAAGGTCAGGTCACAAAAGGTCACTATGCGCAGAAAATCTACGAAAGTCATGCAGCACATGTTGTATGGGCTATTGTACACGTATAATTCGACAGTGATAGTCATTTTACAATCTGACTTCATTTAAGTGAAGTTAGTGTCAAGCTCAGATCAGATAAATGTCTGGTCACATAAGGTCAAAATTTGAAATTGATAAATATAAATACAAAAGGTATGTTTCTAGACCGGTTGTGTCTCAGAAATGCAGTGCTGACATTTATTTGTCTGTATCAGGTCAATAAAAGCCGAAAACGCAATAACAAATATGACGTCATGAGTTACTCTTACTTAGGGAGCCATAAGTCAGTCAAAAACAAAGATATTGCTTTGCAATTTGGTTTGAGTATTGGCCATATGTGGTTCTCCAATATGTATTCCGGTTTTTTGAAAATGTTTGAAAAGTTTGATTTTCAGGGCATCTTTTTAAACAAAATATTTTTGATTTTTTTTGGGGGTAAAAACAAATTCGAAAACCCGAGATAGCCATTTTGTAGCACTTGTCATTTGCTATCTTTAAACCTTTGTCTTTAAAAAATGGCCTTTGTACGACCATAGAGACGGCAGAGATCCGGGCATTGTAATGGCGCAGAGTTAAAAGGACACTCCCACCTTAACATTAGTTTTGAGTTGAGATAGCCATGTTGTTGGATTTGCATTGAAAACAAGTAGGGTAGCAGTTAAAACAACCACATAGGTCTAATCAAAAAGAAATTCGAGCCTGGTCTTGGCAATTGTAACGAATAAACCCCACGTGTATTTGAATAGGGGTCTAAAGCCGATGACGTCACCTCTTTACCAAATGGTGACGATAGTCGACTTGTTTCGGGTTAGACTTGGAGATATTTGCGTGTTTCAAATGGTTAGGTAATTGGTTTGTTTTGTATTCAAAGCGCCATAATTGTCTCGAAATAATTGTGGCATACTTTGGCAGCGTAATGGATTTATGTATAGCTCTCTAGAGCTCAATATGACGTCATCAACCCAAATATTAAAACTTAACTTTTTATGAATTTGAGCACTGTTTGCGAGAAACAATTGTCATAATCGTGTTCGGCAGCAATTACTTCATATTTTGCACCACAAGCGGCGTACATTTGACAACTTTTGGGAAGGTGGGAGTGTCCCTTTAATAGTGATAAAATAAGCTGCAAAATAAAGTACATAAGTACACTATAAAATAAGCTGCAAAATAAAAAGCGCAAATATGCGCAAGGTTTCTTTTAATAGGCGCAAAGTATAAACTCTAACGAGGCAGAACAATGTTTCATCAAAGCGGAGAACCGTGGAATTAAAATTATAGGATTAACTCAAGTTTTTATTCTGTTGGCGAGTCACTTCAAATAACATACCTCACTTACTGTTGGAATATACAATTGATAATTCACATGAAAAGGTCATATATAGGTATTTCGGGCTGCTGATGATTTGTACTTTCAAGAAAAAAT
>JAXIVJ010000287.1:139330-236830 GCA_036785665.1 Chirona hameri | reverse complement strand
TCGTGTTGATCCGGTTGATCAGCTGCTGTTCGACTCCGGTGCAGGCTGCGAAGTCGGCTGGCGAGCGAAAGGCGCGGTGGGCGTTGTTTTCGTCGTTGGATTTTCCACCGCTTCCCGCCCGCGGCTCGTCGACTCGGAGCCCCATTCGCGTCCTGAAGGCCTCTTTTACCTCGTTTTGCCGCTGCTGGTGGTGCTCCTTGCTCTTGTTTCCGTCTGGAAGCTGGTAGCTCAGGTAGAGGAGTCAATCAAAGCACCGAACCCAACAGTGCAGCGTGCTCAGGACATACTCCAGGTTGGTGACGGGCCGCGCGGCGACGGCTGCCAGGTCGTTAAAGCTGTTCAGCGTGAGACCACACATGCTGCAGCGCTGCGATGAGGCGATTGCTGGAAGTGACTGCATAACAACAACAAACATTTATTGGAAGCCAAACAATAACAACAGTGGGTAGTGGGGAGATGATGCAAAAGCACACTTGGCCTATAACGAGGCACCATCCCCCGCGCGACATTTTGAATTTCTACACCTGACCATCATGTGCATTGTTTAGTCAATGACCGCAGCAACAGCTTCGCCCCCCGCGCATGATCACGCGCATGCATGATCCGCGCATGCCATGATCCGTCAAGAATGACCAATTGCCATCAGTTATATATAATGCGACAGAAAGACATTCACAGTCATTGGTAGCCGCATCCAGTGACGTATCTGACCCCAAGCGCAGGGTGGGGTTAATCTGACCTACCATGAGGTGGGCCCGAGCCTGTCGGCGCCGCCATAAGCGGGGTCGAGTCATGCCAGCCAGGCCGCCGCGACAAGTTCAGAGCCGAATGAGCGGCGGGGGCAGGTTGTGGCAAGACAATCTTGTTCGCTCCTATTCAGAAAATACCCTGAATGCAGTCGTAGTTAATTTGTCTTGAGGCTTCTTGAGTCCCGTTTTGTTTTTGTATTTCTTTTCAAAGAACTTTTTTGAAAACGTCACATGTGAGGAGATCCTATTAAAGCAAGCGCAATTCCAAAGTGATTCACAGAAAACGCATTATAACAACTTCAATATATTCCTCACGGGTTTCTGCATCTGTTGATATCTCATTTTCCTAAATTATTTGCCGGGAACACAGCGCCTACCCGCGTTGAAAACAGGGAACGTTTTCCGCGCTACACGGCTCGTTTTGAGGAACTAGTGCGTGCGTGCACTTTGGGCAGTAATTATATCCAAAAACGTTACAGGGAGATAATCACCTTTTCCCACAAAAATGAAGTTATCACCTGAAATCGATGGACGAGGCCAAAATATGATGTAAATTCATCACATTTTACATATAAACATTCCTACCGAAAGCTATTTGCAGTTTCCTACTGATAAGCGATCCACGCTTATATTTATTTATTTATTTATTTATTTATTTATTTATTTATTTATTTATTGTACATCTTGGGAGCATCCACAGACGACTGTGGCTATTAAGCTCCCGCGTCAGTGTATGGGACAAATAGTAGAAAACACGGGCGTACATAAACACACACACACACACGAAACATACAACTACAAGTCACCGTCCGGTGCAATGCAGGTGCACTTCATCGCTGCATGAGGTGGCGTTTTAGCGACGATTTAAAATGGCTGGTCGTCATGCCTTGGAGTTCGATGGGCAGTCTGTTGAACTGCATGGCTGCACGATAGCAAAACCTTCGCTTCCCTGCTTCTGTGCGAATGCTGGGCAAGCTTAGGTTGCTGTTTTGCCTAGTTGTGCGCTCTCGCATTTCCTCGTTGCGATGAAACATCCTGGCAATGGCGGTAGGCTCCTCAGTACAAACTACCTTGTGCAGAAGTACCAGCGTATCATGGGATGACAGATCAGTGGCCGACAGCCATCCCAGCGCATCTCGCACATCCGCCACATGGTCATATTTGCGACGGCCAGAAATTACTCGAGCAGCGAAGTTAATTACCTCGGTCTATATATATCGGTCGGTACTCAGCAAGTATTCGATAACTAATTCAGTAAATTAGCCTCCCTACGCATTGCTATTAATCATGAAGGTATGCAATATGTTTTTACTGCACTCTATCTTTTGCGAATATGTGCCAATTTTTTATGAACAATCAACAATCATTTGAAAAAAGTGCATTGACATCGGCAGTTTAGCTTGGCACCGGTCGGCCGGTGCCAAGCTAAACTACGGCGACCTATTTAGTGTCGGCGATTTGTTTACATGTGCCCATTCAACAACGTTGAACAGATTGATGCAAAAGCGCCAGATGTTGCGCTTTCCAATAGTGGAGGGAAAATACCGAGCATTAATTTTCCCAAACTTCCAACTTCGAATTAGGGAATCATTTTATTTAATTCTTACATTTAGATCACAACATTTTAATACCATAACGGTAGCCAAATAAGTTGTTGCTAACAAAATAAAAAGGTAATTATCTCCCTTTATAATAGCACACAAATATACGTCTGACGATAAACTTTGGGCAATTTCCAATCTATTGAGAGGCATCGTAATAGAGCTGCCACCTTTCAGGCCTGAGACTACCCGCGCCGCGCCGCAAACACTGTTCAACTACCCACCACTACCCACGTGCTCAAATAAGCTGTCAACTACCCACAACTACCCTCAACATAAATTGTACTATTTTGGGATTGAAGAAAATGAAAGCAAAAACCTTCAAATTATGCAAATGCATGCAATACACTTGGATGATATTGCTGATATGAAAGCGCAGTCACTGAAATAAGGTTTAAAACTTTCCTTTTTTGAAAAGTTGAAAATTCTGCTACCCGCGAACTACCCACTTCAGCCAAATGATTGCTTGCGCTACCCACAACTACCCACGTGGGTAGTAACTACCCACGTCTCGTGGGTAAGCGGGTAGAAAAGTGGCACCTCTACATCGTAAGTATAAATTCAGAAATCAGGTTTTTGAATAAATTCAGGCTAAACCGGCATTCGGCCCCACTGTGCGGCGCCGCGCCACCGACCTTCCGTCTTTCCGGGCTAGTTTCCGCCGTCCGCGCCGCCCGACTGCGGCCGCCGCTGCTGAGATTCTGATACAGAGTGACTCGGCAGGAGCCGGAGGCGAGCTTCAGATGGATGGGGTGCCGGGTCCACCGGGCCCGGCCGTCACCGGCGGCAAGGACGGCTGCCGTGATCCGGGAAGGACGGGGCGCAGGGTCACTGGGTGGCTGACTTTGACCCGCGATTTGTGTCCGGGTCACCGCGGAGTGCGGGGGCTGTACTGGCTGCGATGGATCGGATCGACCTTGGTGAGGATCCTTGGCCTATATCCCAAACAGCCGTAGTTCCCAGTGGTAAGATCAGCGGCGTCGTTCAGCTGTATTGTTCTGATTGTTCTGAGCCTGTATGATGGTGCCGTTGCGGTACTCCTGCACCCGTACCGACCGCAGTCACCGCAGCTGGTATCTGTTCTATTTTCAAGTCAGTATTGCTACATCTCGTCCTGAAATAGCACGGATTCGACGCAGGCAACTCATGGGTGAAATGGCCTCCGTTGGGAGCCTGTTCGCACGCCAGCGATGATAAACGTGTGTCCGTCCGCACTGGTCAGCACCAGTCCGTACCCTGCTGCACCAGTCCGCACCCTGCTGCACCAGTCCGCACCCTGCTGCACCAGTCCTCACCCCGCTGCACAAGTCCGCACCCTGCTGCACCAGTCCGCACCCTGCTGCACCAGTCCGTACCCTGCTGCACCAGTCCGCACCCTGCTGCACCAGTCCGTACCCTGCTGCACCAGTCCGCACCCTGCTGCACCAGTCCCCACTGGTCAGCACCAGTCTGCACCCCGCTGCACCAGTCCGTACCCTGCTGCACCAGTCCGTACCCTGCTGCACCAGTCCGCACCCTGCTGCACCAGTCCCGCACCCTGCTGCACCAGTCCTCACCCCGCTGCACAAGTCCGCACCCTGCTGCACCAGTCCGCACCCTGCTGCACCAGTCCGTACCCTGCTGCACCAGTCCGCACCCTGCTGCACCAGTCCGTACCCTGCTGCACCAGTCCGCACCCTGCTGCACCAGTCCCCACTGGTCAGCACCAGTCTGCACCCCGCTGCACCAGTCCGTACCCTGCTGCACCAGTCCGCACCCTGCTGCACCAGTCCGCACCCTGCTGCACCAGTCCCGCACCCTGCTGCACCAGTCCCGCACCCTGCTGCACCAGTCCGCACCCTGCTGCACCAGTCCCCACTGGTCAGCACCAGTCTGCACCCCGCTGCACCAGTCCGTACCCTGCTGCACCAGTCCGCACCCTGCTGCACCAGTCCCGCACCCTGCTGCACCAGTCCCGTACCCTGCTGCACCAGTCCGCACCCTGCTGCACCAGTCCCGCACCCTGCTGCACCAGTCCCGCACCCTGCTGCACCAGTCCGCACCCTGCTGCACCAGTCCGCACCCTGCTGCACCAGTCCGCACCCTGCTGCACCAGTCCGCACCCTGCTGCACCAGTCCCACACCCTGCTGCACCAGTCCCGCACCCTGCTGCACCAGTCCGCACCCTGCTGCACCAGTCCGCACCCTGCTGCACCAGTCCGCACCCTGCTGCACCAGTCCCGCACCCTGCTGCACCAGTCCCGCACCCTGCTGCACCAGTCCGCACCCTGCTGCACCAGTCCCGCACCCTGCTGCACCAGTCCGCACCCTGCTGCACCAGTCCCGCACCCTGCTGCACCAGTCCGCACCCTGCTGCACCAGTCCCCACTGGTCAGCACCAGTCCGCACCCCGCTGCACCAGTCCGTACCCTGCTGCACCAGTCCGTACCCTGCTGCACCAGTCCGTACCCTGCTGCACCAGTCCGCACCCTGCTGCACCAGTCCCGCACCCTGCTGCACCAGTCCCGCACCCTGCTGCACCAGTCCCGCACCCTGCTGCACCAGTCCCGCACCCTGCTGCACCAGTCCGCACCCTGCTGCACCAGTCCCCACTGGTCAGCACCAGTCCGCACCCCGCTGCACCAGTCCGTACCCTGCTGCACCAGTCCGCACCCTGCTGCACCAGTCCGCACCCTGCTGCACCAGTCCCGCACCCTGCTGCACCAGTCCCGCACCCTGCTGCACCAGTCCGCACCCTGCTGCACCAGTCCCCACTGGTCAGCACCAGTCCGCACCCCGCTGCACCAGTCCGTACCCTGCTGCACCAGTCCGTACCCTGCTGCACCAGTCCGTACCCTGCTGCACCAGTCCGTACCCTGCTGCACCAGTCCGTACCCTGCTGCACCAGTCCGTACCCTGCTGCACCAGTCCGTACCCTGCTGCACCAGTCCGCACCCTGCTGCACCAGTCCCGCACCCTGCTGCACCAGTCCCGCACCCTGCTGCACCAGTCCCCACTGGTCAGCACCAGTCCGCACCCCGCTGCACCAGTCCGTACCCTGCTGCACCAGTCCGTACCCTGCTGCACCAGTCCCGCACCCTGCTGCACCAGTCCTCACCCCGCTGCACAAGTCCGCACCCTGCTGCACCAGTCCGCACCCTGCTGCACCAGTCCGTACCCTGCTGCACCAGTCCTCACCCCGCTGCACCAGTCCGCACCCTGCTGCACCAGTCCGCACCCTGCTGCACCAGTCCGCACCCCGCTGCACCAGTCCGCATCTGGGTGTGACAGTGACGGGGGGTGTCGGGATCAATTTGCCGGGCCGCGTGTGCATCGTGCAACGTTCCTCTCGGCCCGTGTACCTTCCGTGCATATCTCACGCACCTTCCGTGCTCCTTCCATGCACATCCCACGCACCTTCCATGCACATCACATGCACCTTCCGTGCACCTTCCGTGCACCTTCCGTGCACATCCCACGCACATCCCATGCACCTTCCGTGCACCTTCCGTGCACCTTCCGTGCACCTTCCGTGCACATCCCACGCACATCCCACGCACCTTCCGTACACATCCCATGCACCTTCCGTGCACATCCCACGCACATCCCACGCACCTTCCGTACACATCCCATGCACCTTCTGTGCACATCCCACGCACATCCCACGCACCTTCCGTACACATCCCATGCACCTTCCGTGCACATCCCACGCACATCCCACGCACATCCCACGCACATCCCACGCACCTTCCGTGCACCTTCCGCGCACATCCCACGCACCTTCCACGCACCTTCCGTGCACCTTCCATGCACATCCCACGCACCTTCCATGCACATCACATGCACCTTCCGTGCACATCCCACGCACATCCCACGCACATCCCACGCACATCCCACGCACATCCCACGCACATCCCACGCACCTTCCACGCACCTTCCGTGCACCTTCCATGCACATCCCACGCACCTTCCATGCACATCACATGCACCTTCCGTGCACCTTCCGTGCACATCCCACGCACATCCCACGTACCTTCCGTGCACCTTCCGTGCACCTTCCGTGCACATCCCACGCACATCCCACGCACCTTCCGTACACATCCCATGCACCTTCCGTGCACCTTCCGTGCACATCCCACGCACATCCCACGCACCTTCCGTGCACCTTCCGTGCACATTCCACGCACCTTCCGTGTACCTTCCGTGCACCTTCCGTGCACCTTCCGTGCACATCCCACGCACATCCCACGCACATCCCACGCACATCCCACGCACATCCCACGCACATCCCACGCACATCCCACGCACATCCCACGCACCTTCCGTACACATCCCATGCACCTTCCGTGCACCTTCCGTGCACCTTCCGTGCACCTTCCGTGCACTTTCCGTGCACCTTCCGTGCACCTTCCGTGCACCTTCCGTGCACATCCCACGCACCTTCCGTACACATCCCATGCACCTTCCGTGCACCTTCCGTGCACATCCCACGAACATCCCACGCACCTTCCGTGCACATCCCACGCACCTTCCGTGCACATCCCACGCACATCCCACGCACCTTCCATGCACATTCCATGCACCTTCCGTGCACCTTCCGTGCACCTTCCGTGCATATCCCGCGTGCACGCGTGTGTGCACATCCCTGTACAGCGCCCCGGCCGAGTGCGCCGGGTCGGCGGTGGACCGGACATGCCCCGTGTGCAAACATTCGATTCGTCGTTAATCGGTCATGTTGCGGTTTGCTGCTATTTAACACGCGCACTGGAGGGCCTCTGAAAATTCCACGCACTGGAGGGGGGGGGGGGGGGGGATTACCCCTCCCCATAAGATCTCGGTCCCCCATAGGAGCCACAAGAACGAAATGTGTAGGGTAAAGAGGTGTTGTGGGGATCTCTGTTTTGTGAAAATTTCATGACACTAGGTCAATATCTTCAAGGTCAAATGAGGTAAAATATGTTAAATTTGGTTTGTTATGCTCTCCTTGGCTTGACATTGTTATGGAACACAGTGATGGCATGTATCTACCCCAAATGGGTTGAATGATTTGTTGGAAAGTCTAAAGATACAATAGGTATGATAGAATATGCATTTGATCTCAGGTCATTTACATTTCAACATTTCACTGCGGTCATTTTGGAGACATTTGGAAATGTTTTTTGTTTACTTTGATGGCCTATAACTAAAAAAGTTTTTGGCCGAATTGTATTTTTCTTACTTTAAACGACGCGCCATTCATTTGTTAGCAGGTACACTACACATTATGCATATCGACCGGTACAATCAGGAGATATTTACAACAACAACACAAACGGGAGGGGTGTGTGGATTTCGCCCCCCCCCCCTTTCCAGTGCGCGGGGTTTCAAGTTAAAAGGCAATACAGACCTTTTTATTTTTAGCAACAATTTATTTCGCTACCGTTATGGTATACAAATTATCTGATTTTAATATAATAATAAAATACAATTCTTCCCTTATTCAAACTTGGAAGTTTGAAAAAGAAAAGAAAAAGCAAATACTTGTGTGTTTGATGAAGATCACAGACAATATCGTTCTTCCCTACAATTGTTGTTTTGATCAAGTGCGGCATATTTGGAGCTTCTGTGACGTTTCGGTTCAATACCAAACAAACGGACCCGATAACACCATAAATGGATTACCTGCGCCGAGAACGTTGACTCGCAACAAATCGCAAACACTAAATAAGTCGTCGTAGGGACCAGATTAATCCGCCGAATGCATCACGTTTTTCTAAAATGTTTATTGATTGATTACGGAAAAACGGTTCAGATAAATGTTTTTGAATTAATTGCAATGTATTGCATACCTGTGTGTTGTAAATTAATGGGAAAAGCATTCAATTTATCTTTTAAAAATGAGCCGACAACACTAAATAGGTAGCCGCTGGGGACCAAACTAAACTGCCGATTTTAAAGCTCTTTTTTAAAATGCTTGTTGATTGTTCGTAAAACTTCGTTTTGCATGGATCATATTCGCAATAGATAGCGTGCAGGCAACATATTACATACCTTCACGCTAAATAACAATGCGTAAGCTCAGGCTAATTTTATATAGGACAGTGAATTCGTTACCAAGTACTTGCGGAATACGGTCTGCCGGCCGTTATAAGCGTGGAACGATTATCAACTTTAACTTGAAATATCTTCGGCTAGGAAATTTGTATGCAAAATATGATTGGATTTACTTATGGGCTGACTGCTTCTTCCCATTTCAAGTGCTAATTCCAATTTTGTAGAAAGGGTCTTTATTTCCCTTTAATAAACATTTTCAAACGACAGTGGAAATTATGAAATAGCTAGTTGTCCCGCGCTCTCTTCTAGAAGAAAGCTTGACTACGTGCAGTACACATTCCATTTTGCATGCCATTCGTAATCGCCATGCAGTTTGTGCATGACGGGTAGTTCTGGTTCGTTTATTTGTATCTGTTGCCACTTATGATTTATGTTATTGCTTCCGCACGTTCGTTTTGGTTGGGCTGCGCTGGCCCCGAGCTTGTTTCTAGTCCCATTAGGGGACTCGAAACCATTGGGAGAGTTTTGAGTAACTCGAGACCTGCTGACTTTATTTATTTATTTCACTTCGTGATGCATATCCGCTGCATGCAACGGCTATTACATGGCACGAGTCGAAACACGCTAAAATAATTGGGCTTGGGTGTCGCAACACTCACACATCATGTACATTGTACACATCACAGAACACATTGCAACACAATCTCTCATAAACGAGTGCAGTAGGTCATAAGATTAGATCTCACGTTCTCGGTCCATCAGGTACTCTTTGAGCTCGCGTTTAAAAATAGCATAATGCCTCATAGCTCGACACGTTCTGAGCGGAACATCGGGATGTTAACGTTGTTGATCGATAGGTATCAGCGTCAGCTGAGCCGTGTGCACATTGTCTATAGGATGGCAGCGCTCCTCGGGGGTGAATGCAGCCAGAGATGTGCAACATCACCGAACCGTGCAGATTGGGCTCAGTCCGGCCCGCTGGCCTGCTTGGGAGACAGTGCACGGCGTGGTACGACCTTCCCTGCTGACCTCGCCCCACCCCCTTCGATCGCCCCCTCCCCTCCACGGGCCGTCCGCCCCAGCCTTGAACCAGTTCCTCAACGCTTCAACTGACGTCAATGTGCGCAGTAGTGAGACAGCCGCGTGGCGCGGGCCGGCCGAGAGCGCACTCAAGAGGCTGTTAAAGAGGGCCGGACACCCGTGCAAGACACGGTCAGACGACAGCATATTGGTGCTGCAGGTGCGCGGGAGGGCAAACGGAAAGTCCATGTCGATCCCGCCTGCAATTATGAAGCTGGTTGAACGTGCCATCCAAAAACAGCTGACAGGCTACCTTGAAGAAAATAGTTTACTTTCAGACGCGCAGCACGGTTATCGCAAATCTCATTCAACAGAAACGGCTCTTCACGCCATAACTGATCAAGCGCTTCATGCTATGGACAATGGTGACATTTGGATCATGGTATTACTAGATCTTTCCAAATGCTTTGATGTGGTTCCTGATGCAAAAACTTGAGAAAAACTGTCACTTTCCGGAATTACTACTACGTGGTTTCGAGACTATTTGGCTGATCACCGGCAGCAGGTTCAGGAGCGGTGCGCGGACGGAACGTTTCTGCTCTCCAGCACCAAGAACAACGTCATCGGTGTGTACCAGGGCGGTGCTTTGAGCTGTATCATGTACATGTTTTCGCCAACGATCTTAGTCTGTGTGTGCCGGAGAATGTCAGCGTTGTACAGTACGCAGACGACACGCAATTGATGGTTACCGGCAAGACGCGAGACGTACGGCAGCTCACCGCCCGCATGGAAGACGCGCTGAACAGTGTTTATCAGTGGTTCTGCCGCAACGGTATGAAGCTGAACGCCAAGAAGACCCAGATGCTTGTGTAGGGGACGCCGTCGATGCTGCGCGGTTTACCATCCGTATCACTTAGATTCTGCGGAAATGTCATTCCTGATTCAAAGGTGGTCAAAACCTCGGTGTATCGCTTGATCGGCATCTCAACTTTGAGACGCACATTGACAACATGTCACGCAAATGTATTGGCATACTAATGGCCTTGAGTCACGCACGCCACGTCATACCCAAATCTGCGTTGAAGGGCATCATAGAGGCGCTCGTCTTGTCCATTGTGCGCTACTGTATGTCGGTGTGTATGGGTCCTGTACCGAGACGCAGCTGCACCGTGTACAGAAGACTGTCAACTTCTGCGCACGTGTTGTGACAGGGAAGAGGCGCAGTGACCATGTGTCCGGGGCCATATCACAGCTTGGGTAGCGCACGGCCAAACAGCTGGTGGCTTACCACCTTACCACATAGTGTGCGCAGTTGAGCGGACAATCGTGTCAGGCCAGCCGGAGAGCCTCCTACAGACAATCGGACCGCGAACTCGCCAGCGGCACAACCACAACACCAGACGAGCCGACATTTCACCCTCCCGTCTATTCGTTTGGAGGCAGGGAGACGGCGCCTTTGTTATCGCGGTGTGTTACTGATGAACGACATGCACGTTGAGCCTGGCATACCATCTTTTCGGGCCGATGTAAAGCGATTTGCCAAGTCGCTTTAGGCTATGTAGTTATGGATGCGAATCAGTGAATGTGTGTGCATGCGTTAACGTTTAGTGTATATGTGATCCAATTTCCCCATTGTTTTACCTATTCAACGTGAATGAGTGAAAAGCCAACGTCATTGTGGACCTCATTTGAATACATCTGTTCTAGTCTGAAAGCAGGTCGGGCTGGGTTACTCTGATTTCGAAGTTCGTGTAAAATACAAGTGAACAGAAGTATGCCCCCTAGTGCCCTGCATAACTAAGAGGGGTCCGGTTGTTGAAAATGCCTGGTTTAGTTATTTATGATTGGATTGTTTCTGGCGCTTAACCGGCCATTGACTGGCGGGGGGGGGGGCGTTTAACGCCCCTGATTAATTTTCGTAATAGCTAAAAACCAATAGCGCTATCAACGTGAAACTTCGGGTACCTTATTCTACAACGATTTTACGTCTTCTGTGCAACAATAAAGCAATTTCGTCGAAAAAATTCGAGTTATAGCGAATTTAGTGACGTCACTACACACGAGTTTTACACCAAAATCAGCTAAACTTTAACAGACAGTAGAAATGCCATATTTTGAGCGAAATTCAATCCAAAAACGTCAAAAGATAGCAAATGATAAGGGCTACAACTAAAACATGGCTATCTCGGATTTTTGAAGATTTTTTGTTTACCCCGAAAAACTATAAAAAAAACGTTTTGGGGAAATGATCACAAAATAAAAAAAATCCGAAATATTCGAAAACGCGGAAGACATGTCAGATAACCATATGTAGGCAACTACCATACCAAATTTCAAACTGATATCTCTATTTTTTACTGACTTATGGCATCTAAAGTATGGCTAACTCATGACGTCATATTTTTTAATTGCGTTTTTTGGCTTTTATTGACCAGATACACAAATAAATTCCAGCACTGTATTCCTGAGACAAAACTGGTCCAGAAACATGCTTTTTGATTTAGATTGATCAATTTCATATTTTGACCTTCAGTGACCTAAACTTGACCTGGACGTGACAATAACTTCACGTAAATGAAGTCAGTTGGTAACATGACTATCACTATCGAATTATACGTGGCAAATAACCCATACAACATGTGTTGCATGACTTTCGTAGATATTTTGTGCATAGTGACCTTTTGTGACCTGACCTTGACCTTGACCTTTGTCAACAATCTCACTTTAGCTCATGCGGGATGTGTATCATACCTTTGGCAGCACTTTGGGTGATCGTGTATGCAGTCGAAGGCTTTTAATGGAAAGTATGGCCCATAAACTAAAATACGTCGATTTGGACCTTTGACCTGACCGTGGTGACCCGACATTTGACCTGACTTTGACATTTTTGAGTATGCTTTAGATTCGCCTCATTGAGAGCTTTCGATTGCCGCCTTGCGCCGGGCGTTTAACGCCCCCCCCCCCCCCTCCCCCAGTCAATTGTGTTCTGCTGAGACCCCAGTCAATGCCGGGTTAAGGCAAATTTACAATGCACCGAGGCCGTATTTATGAAATTTGCTATCAGCCAGGATAAAAAGCTGTCTCAATCCCTTCTAACTAAGACCGGTTGCAGGCTGTCGACACTAATATTAGATGCAGCAGTGCGGGTCTATTTTTAGTCTGCCAATCTCAGTCATCTCACTTGTCGTCATCTTAACGCAGGTCATCACGGCAGTTTCACCGGAGCTGTGCAGAAACATTGCGTGCAACGTATTTCTTCACCTCTGGTTTGTGACGTGCGAGCGATTGGCACATGCGGCTGTTCACTGACCTCCGGAGGAGGTCAGTCAGGTCTCCGGATCGGCGTCAGCTGATCACCTGACTCACCTCGGAGAGATCATCACGGGGAGCGATTCCGGGAGTAATCTCCGGACCCGGAGCACCCGCGCTCGCAGCTGGCCTTCCACCGGCGCAAACGCGTTGACCCGTTGCAGCGCCGGTCAGCGGACTCCACTTTCGCTGCGGCCGACCGGCCGGGCGGGGCGCGGTGCCTGACCTGACCCGGCGAGCGGCGCCGTGTCGTGAGCTCTCTGAGGGGACGTCACTGGTGCCGGTAAACACGTCACTGGAGCAGGTAAACACAGAGTGCCGGTCACCGCGTCCCGTCATGTCCGGCCGGCAGAACCTCGTGACGCACGGCCCCGGTGCTGCGGGCCATGGCGCAAGGCTACGTACTCAGAACTTGTGCCCGCGCAGTCTCTTACGTAATGATGTGCGGGCTGACTTATCGGTAACGAGAGAGCCAGGTTCACTTTTCTTCACTCTTGGCCAATTGGCCCAGTTTTGGGATGACACATGTTCAACTGCACGTACAACTACGAATCCCGGTTTGCTCTAGGCTATACTGAGCCCATTACCACGTGCTTAGGCTCACATGTTTTGCACTACAACTTTCACCCATCAACAATTTCAACTTTGTTTTCCTGCAACCGTGATGATCCCGGCCCAGATCACCGGTTATGATTGGGCCCAGCTGACCGGGCCCAGCTGATCGGGTCCAGCTGATTGGGCCCAGCTGACCGGGCCCAGCTGACCGGGCCCAGCTGACCGGACCCAGCTGACCGGGCCCAGCTGATTGGGCCCAGCTGACCGGGCCCAGCTGATCGGGCCCAGCTGATCGGGCCCAGCTGATCGGGCCCAGCTGACCGGGCCCAGCTGACCGGGCCCAGCTGACCGGGCCCAGCTGATTGGGCTCAGCTGATCGGGCCCAGCTGACCGGGCCCAGCTGATTGGGCCCAGCTGACCGGACCCAGCTGATTGGGCCCAGCTGACCGGGCCCAGCTGATTGGGCCCAGCTGACCGGGCCCAGCTGACCGGGCCCAGCTGAAAGGGCCCAGCTGATCGGGCCCAGCTGACCGGTGTGGTCATGAGGGTGTTAGGTACTGACCTGGCAGGGATCTGTACCTCCTGAGCACACAGCACACAGCGCACAGCGCACAGCGCACAACACACAGCACACAACACATAGCGCACAGCGCACATCACACAGCGCACAGCGCACAGCACACAGCGCACAGCGCACAGTGCACAGCACACAGCGCACAGCACACAGCACACATCACACAGCGCACAGTGCACAGCGCACAGTGCACAGCACACAGCACACAGCACACAGCACACAGCACACATCACACATCACACAACACACAACACACAACACACATAACACAGAACACAACACACAGCACACAGCACACAGCACACAGCACACAGCACACATCACACAGCGCACAGTGCACAGCGCACAGTGCACAGCACACAGCGCACAGCGCACAGCACACAGCACACAGCACACAGCACACATCACACAACACACAACACACAACACACATAACACAGAACACAACACACAGCACACAGCACACAGCACACAGCACACAGCACACAGCAAGGCCAGGTTAGTGCCACACTGTCCGACAAACACGGACAAACACGGACACATTGTCGGACAAACACAGACACATTGTCGGACAAACACGGACACATTGTCGGACAAACACGGACACATTGTCGGACAAACACGGACACATTGTCGGACAAACACGGACACATTGTCGGACAAACACGGACACATTGTCGGACAAACACGGACACATTGTCGGACAAACACGGACACATTGTCGGACAAACACGGACACATTGTCGGACAAACACGGACACATTGTCGGACAAACACGGACACATTGTTGGACAAACACGGACACATTGTCGGACAAACACGGACACATTGTCGGACAAACACGGACACATTGTCGGACAAACACGGACACATTGTCGGACAAACACGGACACATTGTCGGACAAACACGGACACATTGTCGGACAAACACGGACACATTGTCGGACAAACACGGACACATTGTCGGACAAACACGGACACATTGTCGGACAAACACGGACACATTGTCGGACAAACACGGACACATTGTCGGACAAACACGGACACATTGTCGGACAAACACGGACACATTGTCGGACAAACACGGACACATTGTCGGACAAACACGGACACATTGTCGGACAAACACGGACACATTGTCGGACAAACACGGACACATTGTCGGACAAACACGGACACATTGTCGGACAAACACGGACACATTGTCGGACAAACACGGACACATTGTCGGACAAACACGGACACATTATTGTTTTGCCGGCCGGGTGGCACCGAGGTATGCCCTGCAGGTGAAGCTCTGCGCGTGGGGACAATTTTCCGGAAGCTCCATTTTATGATGTTGACAACTTGTCTAATTTCGAGGTCTCTGGCGAACAAATTTGCGACATTTTACTTTCCTTAAATGTTCACAAGGCTTGTGGACCGGACGGACTCCGTGGCAGGATTTTGAGAGAGCGCGCCGACGAGTTCACTGTGCCTCTGACAAAAATCTGCAGACTTTCCCCCGCCAGGGAATTTTCCCTTGCGTCTGGAAACGTGCACACGTGGCCCCAGTGTTAAAAAGGGTGACCGCAAAGACCCACGGAACTACAAACAAAGACCCACGGAACTACAAACAAAGACCCACGGAACTACAAACAAAGACCCACGGAACTACAAACAAAGACCCACGGAACTACAAACAAAGACCCACGGAAATGTCGTCCCGTCTCACTCCTGTCGATCGGCTCGAAAATTCTGGAGCGAGTTGTATGTGACCAAATCATTCAGCATGTCTCCCCGTCTTATCCCCGGCACAGCACGGGTTTCTGACGGGGCGCTCCTGCGAGTCCAACCTCACCCGCCTCGTCGACCAGCTGTGGGGCTCGGTGGCTGGGGGCACCAGACTGATGTAATTTATACTGATTACTCGTCTGCTTTTACTAGCGTCAACCATTCTCTGCTTCTACATAAGCTGCACAAGTCCACTACCATTTGTCTGGTGTTGCCCTCAGCTGGTACCGGTCCTACCTCTGCGGGAGAGAGCAGTGTATTGTGCTGAACGGGAAGCGTTCCGACTGGGCACCTGTGAGATCTGGCGTCCCCGAGGGGAGCATCTGCGGCCCGATCTTGTTTGTTTTATTTTGCAACGACGTGCCCTCTCACATTAGTTCTACTTGCCTGATGTATGCTGATGATGTGAAACTGTACCGACGGATCCGATCTCCTGGTGACGTGTTAACTCTTCGAACTGACCTGGATAGACTCTGCTTGTGGTCAGCTGCGTGAAAATTATCCCAAAACCCATCCAAATGTAAAACAATCACTTTTACTCTCCGTAAAAAGACCATAGAATCATCCTACACCGTCAACAGCATCACCCTCGAGCATGTGACCGAAATGCGTGATTTAGGCATCCTGTTCGTCTCGAAATTGGCCTTTGGCCCCACATTGACAGCGCGGTTGGGAAAGCAAACCGTGCCCTGGGCATGTACTTGCGGTCCCTCCAGACCTATCGAGCCCCAGTCGGCCACCAGAGGTTTTCGCCGGGCCCGATCGTGGCCGGTTTCAATGCCCACATTCGGTCAGTCATGGAGTTTGGTAGTGTGATATGGGGTGGCGCAGCAAAGACTCATATTTTGAGACTGGAACGAATCCAGCACAAATCCTCATGTGGCTGGCCACACACTCGAGCAACCCATTCACGTCTCTGGAGTATGCTGCTTTATTAGTTCATTTTGGCGATTGACGCATTGGTCAGCGACTTGTGCTTAATGACCTGAATTACCTGCACAATGCGTTTTCGGGTCGGATTGATTCTGGCGAAATTCTTGCAATGTTTTCGCTCGCTGTGCCAAACAAGAACCCGCTCGCGTCCGGTGCTGCACGTCCCTGTAGCCAGACTTGTCAATGATTCAATGTGAATCGACTACTTTTGATTGAATCATTCTTATTTCAAATGAATGACTCATGAATCGATTCACCTCATGCGCAAATCTGTTATGAGTCACTGATTGAATCATTCATACAGAGAAAATAGGCTGATTGAATCATTCATTGCTCAAAGAATCATTCTTTTTTGGTTGAACAGCATAAACTGTCCCAAAAATATATCAGCGGCCCAGCATTTATCTGTGCCCCATGTGGACTTAATGGCCAATTATATGAGCTCTGTGTCCTGAGCTGTAGCCTGTAATTCATCTATTCGTGAAGAAAGCGAGGCTTTGTGTCCAACTCCAGTGGGCACAAAGCCACTGTTTAATCAGCCCTAACTAGGTACATACCTTGGTACTGGTAGGGTTAGGGGTAGGCACCTAAATACTTAGAAAAGGTAACTAACTCATACTTTGATTCATAGACCACACAGTAAACGCACACATTTTTCACACGTAAAATTATCAAAAGGTACCCACCTTTTCCTAATTTCTAGGCTATAACATATACAAACTAAATCATAAACAAACATTTGCATGACCTCCGGATGTCCCAAATATCATTGTCGCATCGGCGCCGCTTTATTCCACATCATGCTTTATACAAAATAATACCTAATGCAAAATCAAAATAAATGTTCTATTCGCTTACAAAGACGAAACGTAAAGTCATTAATTCTTTTGGAACTTGGAATTTGCAATTATATTACATATTATAAATATCATTTTATAATCAAAATAAACAACACGCGTGTCAAATTGGCTCATATTCACATTCACATTCACATTCGGAAACACATTCGCGGACTATTTAGATTAGCTTCAAAATTGGAACACAGATAGATCACGACCTAGTGATCATTCTGGTAAAATTTTAGAGTCGCACATTCAAAATAAAAGGAGTTAGAGCAGGTCAGATAGGTTTAAGGTCAAACAGCGGACTATTCCGATTTGCATGGAAATTAGCACAAAGGTAGAACATAACCTCCTTATCACGCTCATGAAATCTTAGAGTCGCACATTCAAAATCAAAGGATTTAGAGCAGGTCATATGTTTGTGGTCAAACAGCAGACTATTCTGGTTTGCATGCAAAGTGGTACACAGGTAGAGCATAGCCTCCTTATCACGCTCATAAAATCTTAGAGTCGCACATTCAAAATCAAAGGATTTAGAGCAGGTCATATGTTTAAGGTCAAACAGCAGACTATTCTGATGTGCATGCAAAATGGCACACAGGTAGAGCATAGCCTCCTTATCACGCTCATAAAATCTTAGAGTCGCACATTCAAAATCAAAGGAGTTAGACAAAGGAGTCGACACTTCTCTTTAATGTTGAGGGATTGAATCAAGATTGAATCATTCATTATGTTAATGTTGAGTGATTGAATCATGATTGAATCATTCATTATGGTAATGTTGAGTGATTGAATCATGATTGAATCATTCATTACGGTAATGTATAGTGATTGAATCATGATTGAATCATTCATTATGGTCCGTGAATCACTGTGAATCGATTCATGACACATATGAATCATTGACAAGTCTGCCTGTAGCCAGGGTAGACACAATTAAGAATGGAATATTTTGTCGCTTGCCACGATCCGTGAACCAGCTCTGTGAGATGAGTTGAGATGAGATGAACAAATGAGCCCTCCGCTGATTTGTTCGGAGCAAAACTAGCCTTTACAAGACGGCGAATGTGTTTGTGGCTAGCATGTGATTGATGTGTTTGCTCTCGTTTTATATTGCGACTGTGTATTTATATTTGTTTAGCTAATTAGGAAATGTTATATGACTCGTCCGTAATTGGGCCCGCCTGTTGACGGTTTGAACAGAGTACAGAATACCGAATACAGGTTGTTCTCGCTCGTCCCGTTAGATGACAGGTTACGGACGATGACCTGCACAATGACCTGCCGGCCTATCCGTCCTGGTATCTGTCCACTTGCAATGTCGCCCGTTGGTATAGCTCGTCCGTGCTGATTTCGTTCTTGTATTGTTTTGCTTTCATCGAAATCTGCTTACCTGTGTGACTTCTGGGGATATTTCAAGACATATCGACCCATCTCGAAATAACACCCTATATCTCAGATTTCGATAAAACTATGTCTTGGGGGTTATCTGGGCTTCAAATAGTTTTCGAGTTACAGCCTCGGGCAACTTTGCAATGTTGTGCAAAACTCTAATTTTCAGCGAGCAATATCTCCCATCTCAATCATGAGAGTCATAGAAACATATATATATATATATATATGTATATATATATATATATATATATATATATATATATATATATATATATATATATATATATATATATATATATATATACATACATACATACATACATACATACATACATACATACATACATACATACATACATACATACATACATACATACATACATACATACATACATACATACATACATACATACATACATACATACATACATACATATATATATATATATATATATATATATATATATATATATATATATATATATACATATACATATACATATACATATACATATACATATACATATACATATACATATACATATACATATACATTACATATACATATACATATACATATACATATACATATACATATACATATACATATACATATACATATACATATACATATACATATACATATACATATACATATACATATACATATACATCTACATCTACATCTACATCTACATCTACATCTACATCTACATCTACATCTACATCTACATCTACATCTACATCTACATCTACATCTACATCTACATCTACATCTACATCTACATCTACATCTACATCTACATCTACATCTACATCTACATCTGCATCTACATCTACATCTACATCTACATCTACATCTACATCTACATCTACATCTACATCTACATCTACATCTACATCTACATCTACATCTACATCTACATCTACATCTACATCTACATCTACATCTACATCTACATCTACATCTACATCTACATCTACATCTACATCTACATCTACATCTACATCTACATCTACATCTACATCTACATCTACATCTACATCTACATCTACATCTACATCTACATCTACATCTACATCTACATCTACATCTGCATCTACATCTACATCTACATCTACATCTGCATCTGCATCTGCATCTGCATCTGCATCTGCATCTGCATCTGCATCTACATATGCATCTACATATGCATCTGCATCTGCATATGCATATACATATACATATACATATACATATACATATACATATACATATACATATACATATACATATACATATACATATACATATACATATACATATACATATACATATACATATATATATATATATATATATATATATATATATATATATATATATATATATATATATATATATATATATATATATCAATCATCAGAATCATCATGAACCATATATTAATATGATATAAATACTTTGTGAAAATTCCAAAAAATTGGCATTTCAACACGTGATATTATGTAAAATCATGTGATTTTTTAATGTGGCCATTTCAAATTCGGACTTTTTTCCATGCCAGAATCGACTTCGATACATAAGTCTTCGATGGTAAAAAATTGGAGATGTTTCTTCTCAAAATATTTTATTTATATTTTTGTATTTGAAAAATAATGGTCACCAGCACGTCTTTGGTAATAACTTTGCACGTAATTGTGCTAGAGAGCTCAATTCAACGACACTATGCTTATCTCGTCGACCTGATGTCAATAATATATAACATGAGCCTTGTAATCACTCTGCAATCTCCTCAATGTCACGTGACCTGAGGTCACCCGGTGCAGCCCACGTCAGATCGACCAAGTCATAACACCCCATATCCCATATTTCGATAAAACTACGTGTCGCGGGTTATCTGGGCCGTAGATTCACGCTGTGAAATTTACAGCCCCGTCCGTCGAATGGGTTTCGAGTTATAGCCTCAGGCATCTTTTCGATGTCGTGCAAAGCTCTAATTTTCAGCGGGCGATATCTCCCATATGAATAATTCGAATTATATAAACCAATATATGGCCAGAATCGCCATTGATCACAAATTAATGTAATGTATTTGTGTTGTTGATGTTTTGTTTGCAATTTTGACATGGTCAGGTCAGGGAGTCAGGTCACGTGATTTCGTAATGTTCTCAAGCTAAATTTTGCGATTTGTTACGAGCGGAGCGCAGCGCTCGCTCGTCCTTCCGTGGTGTATGGGAAAAATCTGATTATGAGCGGCTCGGCCCGGCCCGCGGCGACGCTTTTGAGAAGCTCATATCTCTGCAACCACACGTCCGATTGACAAGCTGACTTCTTTGCTGAGCAGCCCCATCCAACCTACCCTGTTTGAAACCAGTGCCGACTCATGTGGGTGCCTACCACTGCGCGTGGCGCGTGCCGCGTGAGGGGTGTTGAAAGGTGTTTGCTCGCAAAACTCGCCAACAGCTGAGCCGATTGTGTGCAAATTTGGTGTGTGCTTAGGGACCCCTCAGCCGCCAATTTTCCACAAGTCAGGGGTGGGGTGCCTCTGCACGTGTGCACGTGCACACTCCTATTCTCTATATCAGGAACGGCTGAGCCGATGGTGTTCAAATTTGGTGAGTGGTTGGGGACCTCTCATCCGCCAGTTTTCCACAAGTCAGAGGTGGAGTGCCTCTGCACGTGCGCACGTGCACACCCCTATTCTGTATCTCAGGAACGCCTGAGCCGATTGTGTTCGCATTTGGTGCATGGTTAGGGACCTCTCAGCCGCCGCCTTTTCACAAGTCAGGGGTGCACGTGTCAGGGGTGCACGTCAGGCTTTGCACGTGCGCACGTGCACACCCCTATTCTATATCTCTGGGACGGCTGAGCCGATTGAGGTCAAATTTGGTGTGTGGTTAGGGACCTCTCAACCCCCACTTTTCAACGAGTCAAAGGTGGGTGCCTCTGCACGTGCGCACGTGCGCACCCTTTTTGTATCTCAGAAACTACTTGCCCGATCAAGTTGAAATTCTCCATACATTTCCTTCGCGCTCGCTCGTTCATCGCCAACTACGGCGCCTTACTGGTTTTAGGTGGAATAGGAGGGTGCATGCCCTTGGAATCACGTGACAACTATGACACTCAGTGATCAAGATCACGTGATGACATAATTCAATATTTCGCCGATAGAGGCGTCTGGATCCCCAAGAAATCAAATTTTCGCATCCTTATTTGCAGACCGAGAATGCTATAAAGTAGCTAAAAGTGTCTTCTAAAGATAAAAATGTTCAACTTTGTCAAATAAAACGAAGCATTCCAACAAATTATCTATTGTATAATCAAGCCAGATGATTTCGGAAATCAACCTCAGGTAACATGACCTTGAGGTAGGTCATGTAGTGACCTACAGGGGTCATGTTATGTATCATTGAATGCAGCTCGACGAGGCAAATATAATGCTGTTGAGTTTCTCTAGCACAATAACGTGCAAAGTTATTACCAAAGACGTGCTGGTGACCGGGATATTTCTAAATACACCAATATAAATAAAATATTTAGAGACAAAATATATCTCCATTTTTTACCATCGAAGACTTGGGTATCAAAGTCGTTTCTGGTATGAAAAACATCCGTTTTGAGCTATTACACACAATGTGTGTGTACGGAGTCTAGCACATGCCCCCCCCCAAAAAAAAAAAAAAAATATCCGTCTCTGGAGTCGCCTGTGGGCAACCCCCCCCCCCCCAAAAAAAAAACGCACAATGTGTGCAAAGGATAGCTAAGAAGGTTCACTGAGTTTGACATTCTTATCTGTCTGATTTACATGTAATGTCAGTGACCCAAAATACCTCCCAAAATTCGTCCCTGGAGGCGCCCATACGCAATCCAAAAAATGAAGAAAATGTTCAACATGTCTACAAATAGCAGCAAGAAAAGGCGTGCAAGTTGTAAGCTCGTATCTACGAGATAATGGGAGAATGGAAATCTGTTAGAGAATGGGAATTTATTTGATTTCCTTTGAAAGCCGAGACACGCTGAAAACCGAAACATGCCCTGCAAAAACCACGTCTGAATCTGCCCCTGGTGAGCTGAAAACATTGCGCCAAAATGTGCTCAATGAATATTTTGGAAAAGTCAAAAAGTTTGATGGCCGTATCTCTTCTCGTTTGGGGACAGGAGCGGAACAACCTTAGATGGGTGGGGGGGGGGGGGGCGTTTTGGCCCCCCCCCGACGGCCGACACTAATAGGGTTAACATGAAAGAAGCATTTTCAAAGAAATATTACATGATATTTATATACGGTTTCTGACGATTCTGATGATATATAGGTTTATATGACTCCTATGATTTAGATGGGAGATATCGCCCGCTGAAAATTAGAGCTTTGCGCGACATAAACAATATGCCTGAGGCTATAACTCGAAACCCATTCTTCGACGAACGGGGCTGACAATTCCACAGCGTGAATCTACGGCCCAGATAACCCGTGACACGTAGTTTTATCGAAATATGGGATGTGGGGTGTTATGACTTGGTCGATCTGACGTGGGCTGCACCGGGTGACCTCAAGTCACGTGACATTGATATCGCAGTGACTACGAGGCTCATGTTATATATTATTGAAATCAGGTCGACGAGATAAGCATAGTGCCGTTGGATTGAGCTCTCTAGCACAATTACGTGCAAAGTTATTACCAAAGACGTGCTGGTGACCATTATTTTTCCAAATACAAAAATATATATACAATATTTTGAGAAGAAACATCTCCAATTTTTTACCATCGAAGACTTCTGTATCGAAGTCGATTCTGCATGGAAAAAATCCGAATTTTAAATGACCACATTATAAAATCACGTGATTTTTCCTAATATCACGTGTTGAAATTCCAAAATTTTGGAATTAAAAAAAAAGTATTTATATCATATATTGATTTATGGTTCATGATGATTCTGATGATATATATGTTTGTATGTCTCGCATGATTGAGATGGGAGATATTGCCCGCTGAAAATTAGAGCTTTGCGCGACATCAAAAATATGCCTGAGGCTATAACTCGAAACCCATTCGACGGACGGGGCTGACAATTCCACATCGTGAATTTACGGCCCAGATAACCCCGACATGCGTAGTTGTATCGAAATCTGAGATGTAGGGTGTTATGGCTTGGTCGATCTGTCATGGAATGCCTCCCCTGTCTTGCCTGTCAAGGTTGCCTGTTGATAGCGTATGTTGCCGAGTTTGCCGGTATGTAGCGTTGCAACATTGCAGCTCGTAAATACTTATCAGCATCCTCAAAATGATACCTGCTACATGTTCCCAGCCTAATTAAGTTCCGTTGAAATGCCAGCGCTTAACAGAGCAACAGTGCTCCCGGCCTAGCACAGCGCATAACACACCGAACAGTATGCTTTGCAACCGAACACATGAGCCGGGAGTATGTTTGGACGGATTGCATGCCACATCGTGTCTTTCCATTGCGGCTCACCACACATATTTGCCTCGTCGAGCTGCATTCAATGCAGCATAAGTGTCATCCTAACCGGCATTCAACCGCGTGCAACATTCCATTGTAGCGAAACTGCCGTTCGCGTACCTGGCACGACTTTCTCCTGAGACTGAGCGCCGCCGCTGCTCAGAGGCAGAGATGGGATACACGAACCCCGACCAATGCCATGGGGCGGTGTACGCAGTCTCACCCGTCTCCTGCCGCTGGGTGCATGTACTTGGCAGTGCAGTCCTTTTATATACTGCCATCAATATGGCTTAGTGTCGCATTTCACCATGCATGCCGCCTGCTGCGATGCCTCGTGACGTTCTGTCTGGGAGCTCCCCACCTTGTTCTTCCCCCCTCCCCTCCCCTCCCCTCCCCTCCCCTCCCCTCCCCTCCCCTCCCCTCCCCTCCCCTCCCCTCCCCTCCCCTCTCCCCGGCCCCCGTTCATGGCTGCAGGTCAGCAGAGGTTGCCCAATCAGCGGGTTACAACCAGATCGGGGGGGGGGGGGGCTGTTCTGGCGTGACACAACAGGTGCCGTGCCTGTCATTGTCAGGGTGGTGGCAGCAATCCGTGGTCTTGGTTAATTGGTTACTTCATCTGGCGACATTTTCTTAATGCCGGTCCGGGGCGTGGCCTGGATTTCGTTCAGATTGTGGTGTACCTGAGAAAAACTCATCAGTGCGATGAACATGTCTCCACTTCAGTCTGCTCGCTGCTGTTTTGATTCGTCAGATATATTCCTCAAAGACGCATGTTGAAAAATCACGTTTGGTTTACCTTTGCTCCGTTCATTCTTCATCCAGGCGGGTGTTGCGTTTGGACACTGGCGGATCCAGGGGGGGGGGGAGCAACCAGGCCATGCTCCCCCCAACAGTCTGGAAGGGTAGGGGGGGGGGGCAACATGTCTTTTGGCCCTCCAAATTTTTTTAACAATTTATCGTAAAAATTGACTTTGCCGCAGTCAAAATCCAGCTATACACAGTGAAAAACTCGAAATTTGGGAAAACACGGCTCTTACCATCAAATCAGGGCTTAAAAAAGCTCAACAGAGGCCATTCTTATAATAAAAATCGAGTCGCTAGGCGATTTTTTTATATAAGAATGGCCTCAGGACTGGAAACTTGTTATGTTTGGGCAGTGCACAGTACGCCCTACAGCCTGCCGGATTAAAAAATGAAGGTTCACATTTTCTCTTCAAACTGTACTGCCTGAAACCTAAATTATCGTGTTTTTTATTATTATTTGGCATTGGTTTTTCCTGTTAACCTTTGCTAGCATATGAAAAACGCGACCTAAACTGAAGTTTGTGGACGGAGCGCCAGGTCATCCGTTTCAGGCGAAATACATGCACAACATATGTCTGTTTGTACGTTCATTTTCCTCGATTAATTTGAAAAAAAACGCGTTTTCACTTTTCATTTTATTTAATTTCATTGCGAATCTTAACGAACCAAGCAAAATCCCCTGAGTGTTGCATACTTTGACCTCTGCTTTAAAATGAAGATAAACCCTAACAAGTAAATGTAAGCACTGGCGGATCCAGGGGGGGGGGGCATTTAGGGCCATGCTCCCAGGCATAAAGTGGCCTGTTTGCCCCCAAAAAAACGATCAAACCTCACTTGACAAAAAAAAGATCGGTAATAATGTATAATGACTGCCTCTGTGCCAAAAATAAAAGTTTCGATGAAAACAAATATCTGAGACCATTCTTATACAAAAAAAATCGAGCCGTGGCTCGATTTTTTTTTAAAGAATGGCATCAGGACTGGAAATTTGTTATGTTTGGGCAGTGTGTAAAATACCTGCATATTATTTGGCTTTGCTGTTGCATTTCCGAGGCGCTGTTTCGACGCTAAACATCTCCCGCGCCGGGTCCTGAGGCCATTCTTTAAAAAAAAAATCGAGCCACGGCTCGATTTTTTTTTATAAGAAGGGCCTCACTCATTGCTCGTCTTTAAGACGATCAATGGCCTGTTACCGAATGCCTCTTAATCGCTAACGAAGGGTGTTACAATATACCCGAAAGCTCCGATTTTTTTTTGTATTTCTTGTGCAGTAAGTCCTTTGTATTTAATATATATCACCCACTCCCCATTATTTCTTTTCGCGGATCCCAGATGAGTCCCTGAACAGTTCGGAAGGGCGTTGAAAAGGTCGGAGGGGCGCCTGGACGATCTGAAGGGACCCTGAGCTTTTCAACAATAAGAATGCAGTTGTCCAGGGAATACAACTGAAAATTTTCACGCCGCTCCGCGACGCAATTTAACTACAAATTATATTACCAGTAAAACGCCTTTTTGGGCGATGACCGAGCGAGCGCGCTCTGGTAAAGCTAAAACAGGTTTGAAATATGAAACGGCAAGGGAGCACACGTGGTAGTAACACAGTCATTTTAGTCCTCCAGAACAATTGCCAGGCCGCAATGCATGCCAACATACAAATTAAGTTGTATTAAATTGTTCATGGTCTCCTTTCCAAATCTGCCAAAAGGGAGTGCGTTCTGAGCGCTGCATGCTTCAGCGTATAAATCAATGCTTAGAATAGTACAGCCATTTTTTTGTATCAAGAATCATTTTAGCAAGTTTTTTTCTTCTTCATTTCGACGCTCGCGTTTGCCAACTACCACGCGCTGTGTACCACCTCTATCAGAACGCACCATACCAAAAACAAAATTGATTTGATGGACCTATCCAATGGTGAAGACCCAATATCAATCGGAGCAGTGGTTGCAAAGTTATTAGCTTCCGAAAAGGGTCTGTATGCCCGGGTCGGGCCGGGTCAAATGTAAATTTGTCTAGTAAGTTGACGAGAAACCTCACGCATTTATGTGTTTGTTGCTACTTTCCTATATCATTGGGCAAAATAGCTCGCTTTAATACTTTTTTATACCGCACTTTTAAACGCATAATAACATTTTTAGAGGTCCGCACCATACGCAATGCGATGCACTGATGAGAATGTATATCCAGGGCATAAGATAACAACAAAATCGTGTCGCTCCGCGGCGCAATTCATTTCAGAGTTCCAGGTCTTAAACCTAAAAAAAATAACAGTTGGTATACGCATAGCTGATTCCAAATTGGTGTCACTGGTTCCAAAGTTAATATGGCAGTTTGCTAACTCCAGCTTCTAAAAGTTGATATGGCCATGCCATACATGTCATAATGCATTCTCCATCCTTGTAACGTGCCTTTTCGTCTGTCTTGTTTGGCCCTTTCAAGGCTGGGGAAGGGGATCCTTACCCCCTCCCGGATTTTCTCAATAACCTGATAACTATGACATATATCAACGTGCAACTTTCAGTACCTTATCCTGCACCAAGTCTTAGTCTTCTCACCAGCTCTCAATGAAATTGATGTAGTATTTTGGGAGATAATGACGTTTTAATGACGTCATGTCATGCCATTTTTGGTGGAAAAACGATAAATGTTTGGAAAATTGTAGAAAATAGAGTTTTTAAGCAAATTGCAAATACAAAACGTCAAAAGAAGGGAAATGGCATTGTCTTCAAAATGGCATGTCTCGAATTTCCAACATTTTGTTTTTTGGAACCCCAAAATAAAAAACTGAATTTTTGTGAATTTGAAAAGTGAATTTCTTATGCTTAAATACCACAATAAGGTGACCGGCCCAAATCCGCGGAAAAAATGGGGTACCTTTTGCCACAAAAATTGCCTCCCCCAAAAAAAACACGACTGGATCCGCCAGTGAGTTTGGAACACCACATGGTGTACTGGCTCTATGGGATGTCTCCGAGCGTGTTCACTCTCTCAGAGGTTCGGTTTTCAGCGGCAGCACCTCTCTCCGGCCAGCTTTCCTCCCTCTGATGGCTTGCAACACTGGTCCGTACCAGTCGTGCACCGGTGCAGTCGACCAAGAAGCCCTTTATGCTGATATATCTTACTCGCCGGTGCAGTCGACCAAGAAGTTCTTTCTGCATATCTCTACCATCTAACCCGCCGTTGCAGCGGCGGAGAGCTCTGCCGCTGCTTGAGCTTTATATTTGCCTTGCTAATTTATTGGGCATGCCGGCGCATTGAAACGGGTCATATATCCAAGTATATGTTTCATGCGCTGGCACCGACGGACCTGCTTACCGAGCCCCTCTTAGTGTTTCTAGTTTTAGGTAAACTTGATGTCATTAGCCAACCACGATTTGTCGTTGCTTCTATGTTTAACTTCACACTTTGTTGCATCTTGTTTTTGTTTTTACCTGGCTCTTGAACTGATCAGCGTGTTATCCAACAGATGACATATGTCCCATCGTAGAGAGGCTCGGAGTATGGTGTATTCATGGACACGCAGATACGGGATACGGGATACGGGAAAGTGATACGGGAACGGGATACGGAAATGGTATACGGGATACGGGATACAGGGAACAATACGGGATTGCGCATCGCGCAATGCAGGCCATCTGGTGTATGTGACGTCCGTTCCCTTTGGCGGGCCGCTGCTCGGCAACGGCGAGAGCCGCGACGGCCATTTTTTCACACCAGCTCGGGCCGGTGCATCTTTTTTTGTATTAAATTTTCGGCCATGTGCGACGACCGCTGCGCTCGTGAGCGGTGCGTCTCTGCCGCTTTTGGGCCGCGAACGCCGCCGCCAAGTTTTGCGCGTGCCGTCAGCTCAGATTCCTCGCACACTTTTTAGTCAGTTTCAGAGAAAATTAATTAATTGCACTTAAGCGCGGTTCCCCCATGCAACTTAAGCGCAGTTCCCGCGTGCAATCTTAAACGCGGTTTCCCGTGCAACTTAAGCGCGGTTCCCCCGTGCAACGTAAGCGCGGTTCCCACGTACATCTTAAGCGGAGTTCACGTACCTCGCTCACGTTTTAGTCAGTTCAGAGAGAAAAATGAATTCATTGCATCTTAAGCGCGGTTCCCGCGTGCAACTTAAGCACGGTTCCCCCGTGCAACTTAAGCGCGGTTCCCACGTACATCTTAAGTGCAGTTCACGTAAGGATATTAAGACCGGTTCACGTGTGGATTAAGTGCTGGTCCTTTATGGATTAAGTACGGGTCCTTTATGGATAACATTAAGTGCGTTTCCCATATGATTCGTTCGCAATCTGATAATCTCTTGGTGTTTAGCTATATAGCCGCTGGTGCAGTGGGTGGTGGTTTTTGTCGTCGATTCATTGTCTAGGGCGTTTCGAATATTAAGACGGCTCTCTACTGTAGCGTCAACAATAAAGCCAACCAGGTACGATGTATGCTGGGAAAAATCAACTGTCAACGCTTCACTGACATGTTGAACATTATACTCACGTGAAATTTAATGCGCATCGCGCATTCTGGGTCATCTAAAGGAGTAGGGATCAGGTAGGAGTAGCAGTATGGAGTAGGAGTAGGCGTAGGCGTAGGAGTAGCAGTATGGAGTAGGAGTAGGAGTAGTAGTTGGAGTAGTAGTTGGAGTAGGAGTATAAGGGGCGAGAGATAGAGGTAAAGGTGGAGGGAGACGAGGTGGAGGTAGATGTAGACGGATTCGAGGGAGATGTAGACATATATGGGATTGCGCTTCGCGCAATGCAGGCCATCTAGTTCATCTTATTAAAATCAGAACGTTCGTATGTATGTATGGATGTATGGATGTATGTATGTGACGTCCGTTCCCTTTGGCGGGCCGCTGCTCGGCAACGGCGAGAGCTGCGGTGACGATTTTTTCACACTAAATCAGACCCGTGTAACCATTGTCTGTGTTAAAATTTGGAGCACGTGCGACGGCTGTGGCGCTCGTGAAGGGCGCATCTTTGCGCTCTTCGGGCTGCGGCCGCTGCCGTCAGAGCTGGCACGAGCTCTCGGCTCACTTTGTTGGCTGGCAATTCCGAGCGTTTCAAGCAAGGCCCTATAACAACAGCGGCTGCACCGCTGTTCTTTCCTCGAAAACCTTAGTCGGTGGGGTTAATAAGTTTGTTGAGTTTCAAAAATCCGTAGCAGCCCCTCCAAGTAACGAGAGGCTAATACTAATAGAGTTCATAATCTGATGAAAATATACCGAAAATGACCATTATTATGTACGTTACACTTACATGGTGTAGATGAACGATTCACGATTGACTGTTGAAATGTCTGACGAACCTTATACATTTTGACCCGGGATACGGCTAGAGAAAACAGTGAAAAGCATGGGAACGAGAACATTATGGGAAAATATGTTTTTTTTAACATATTTTCCCATAATTCCAATAATTTAAAACACTTTTAAAAAGTGTTTTAAAATCGATTTAGAAAACGCTCCATTTCCCATTGCTTCAACAAACAAATGCCCTCGGGCGCCCTCTTACATACGTCACAGGCGTCTTGCCAGATCTAGTAGGAACTAAACTTCGACCCCCCTGGTTTCAAGTGAGAAGCTCCGATATTTTAGATTTGAAAAACGCACTTGGCATCAGTGAGGCACGTGCATTACGCATCGGACGATCAGCAAAAATAAAGTTTTCATCCATGGGAGATGACATGGTTATGAAAATCGGACATCAGTTATAGGTGTGTCAAATTACAGGGAGATAGAACAGAGACACAATACCTGGTTTCAGGAAAAGATGCGTCAATTATAATGGACCGGGATACGGGAACATGATACGGGATAAGGGAACGATATATGTGAATGTGATACAGGGACGGGATCAGACTGGTTATTGATTCAACTTTTTGGAACGATTCAATCATGATTCATTTTGGAATCTGAATGATTCAATCACCGTTCGATTCACGGATACAATTTTGAGAATTGATTCATTCTGATTCAAAGAATCAAAACAAATATTTTAATTGATTCACGTTTGATTCAACATTTGAATATATGAGGTGAATTATGTCAAATCAATACAAATGGAAACATGCATATATATATATGATCATTAAAACATTGGTACAGCAATAGTATTTCAGTATAATTGAATGTAGCCACTGGGACTCCATGTATTTGGACAATTTACCAGTGTACTTGAATCGTTAAATCTTTTTATTCAATCAGCCTTGATTTGATGCGGGTTTTGATTCAATCACGATTCATGAATCAAAATATCTGGTGGTGAATCAATTATCACCCGGATACTGACCACTATCTACCAAAAATATTTCGCTTCTATCTAATAGATAACTTATGAGGAAGACAAACGTGAATAATTCCTGACGCTAATAACGCTGCCTCAGCGATCTGGGGGATCCGCGTGTGACCGGGCTGTAGTTAAGCCGCAGCCGGCAAGGACGCTGATGGACTGCAAGCGCTGAGTTCAACAACAATGAACGCATGACTGGCGGGACTTGGGACCTCCGTCTGGGAGTTTTTATTGAAGCCGGATGACATATTACCGGCAATTAAACGGCCAAACTGTGCAGATACTGGGAACGGCATGGGACCTGGGAGAAACACGAGGAACAGAACGAAAATGGTTTTGCTCAGTACGTGTCAAGTTGTCTGCAGTAATGTGCCCGTCGTTGTGTTTATGTCTTAAGTTTGCCAGGCAGTTCTGTCCAAATCGCTTTCATAACATATAAATCGGACCGGGAAATGGGGAGCGAACGAATTGGCTGGCTATACGGGAACGGGATACGGGAACGGGATACGGGAACGGGATACGGGAACGGGATACGGGAACGGGATACGGGAACGGGATACGGGAACGGGATACGGGAACGGGATACGGAAACGGGAACGGGATACGGAACGGGATACGGAACGGGATACGGAACGGGATACGGAACGGGATACGGAACGGGATACGGGAACGGGATACGGGAACGGGATACGGGAACGGGATACGGGAACGGGATACGGGAACGGGATACGGGAACGAGATACGGGAACGGGATATGGGAACGGGATACGGAACGGGATACGGAACGGGATACGGAACGGGATACGAAAACTGGATACGGGAACTGGATACGGGAACGGGATACGGGAACGATATACGGGAACGGGTTGTGGGAACGGGATACGGGAACGGGATACAGGAACTGGATACAGGAACTGGATACGGGCACGGGATACGGGAACGGGATACGGTATACGGGATATTGGAACATGACACGGGAATGGGACACGGGAACGGGACGCGGGAACGGGACGCGGGAACGGGACGCGGGAACGGGACGCGGGAACGGGACACGGGAACGGGAACGGGACACGGGACACGGGAACGGGATACGGGAACGGGACACGGGAACGGGATACTGGAATGGGAACGGGATACGATAACGGGATACGGGATATGGGAACGGGATACGGACACGGAATACGGAAACGTGATACGGAAACTGGAAACGGGATACGGAAACGGGATACGGAAACGGGATACGGAAACGGGATACGGAAACGGGATACGAAAACGGGATACGGAAACGGGATACGGAAACGGGATACGGAAACGGGATACGGAAACGGGATACGAAAACGGAATACGGAAACGGGATACGAAAACGGAATACGGAAACGGGATACGGAAACGGGATACGGGATATGGGAACGGGATACGGGAATAGCATACTGGATACTGTATACGGGATACGGGATACGGGATACGTGATACGTGACACGGGATGCGTGATACGGGATACGTAATACGTGATACGGGATACGGGATACGGGATGCGGGATACGGGATACGGGATGCTGGATGCGGGATGCTGGATACGGGATATGGGATATGGGATGCGGGATGCGGTATGCGGGATACGGGATACGGGATGCTGGATGCGGGATACGGGATGCGGGATACAGGGAAAAATACTGGATTGCGCAGCGCGCAATGCAGGCCATCTAGTGCAGTTATTATTATCATATGTACTATTGAGCGCGGACTGCCACCGGTCATCGTGATTTACTATCCGAGGCTAATGGTAATGTATATGAAAAACTACCTTCATTTCAATATTTTGCATGATGCCGAGATGTGCAACCAGGAAAACGAGGCTTGGCTGAGGCTTGGATACCTGAGGCTTGGCTCCACTCCGGTCTGGTTCCAATATTACAATTTCGTTTTCCACGACCTAAAATTACAAGTTTCACGCCTCTTTGCGGCGTCACATCGATGGCCATCATCATAACGAAGCCATCGTCATCGTATTCGGTTCGTCGTAGACTCGTAACGCTGAATTGAATGAATAGCATTTTTAGCTTGTTATCCTCTACATGACCCACCGCCTATATTTTTGGGTTTCAGGCAAACCCGTAACAAATTTCGCGCCGCTTGGCGGCGCTAAATAACAAGTGCCTACATGACAATTCACATACAAAATGCTGCAAAGGCTTAAAGGGGAATAATGACCTTTTCCCACAAAAATGGAGTTATTACTTGAAATCGACAGACGAGACCAAAATATATTGTAAATTCATCAAATTTTGCATAAATACTTTCTTACCGAAAGATGTTTCAAGTTAAACTTGACAAGGGTTCCACACTTTTTAACGACCGGTACGTGCAAGTACTTTTGGTCCTCATCAAACTGCGGGTTTTTCTGGTATTTCTTGTTTACGCAATGGAGTGGAAAATATATTTTGCGTTCTGCTTGTGATTATATGCCCGACGATCCTCTACAATTAACAGCCATTGCATAAAAAGGTAACCAAATTAGCAGTTAACTGATGCATATAACGGCGGCCTAGTTAGTGGTTGCGCCCCTCAATTTGTGAAAATTGGTTCATTTATTTTCAACATTATGATTTTTGTATAGTTTTGTCTCTGGCTGTATATAACACTATGCTTTATATTAGCATGAAGACAACAAATCACAAAAAAAAATAACAAACAATACAAAAAACTGGCAATTCAATCGGAAGCTCATCGATGCACATCGACGGCGACCTATTTAGTTTGGCGATTTGTTTAGAAGTGCCCATTCAGTCGTCGCGTGACCTTGACCGGGGTCGGACGCGTGACCGGGGCGCTCCGCTCGGTGGTGGTGGCGTGGAGCTCCAGTGCGGATCGTGCAAACGGTGCTACTTACAGACAGCAATGGGAAAGAAGAGGAAAGCCGCGTCACCACTTCAGCCCAGCCCAC
This sequence comes from Chirona hameri, assembly GCA_036785665.1. Classification (NCBI taxonomy): domain Eukaryota; kingdom Metazoa; phylum Arthropoda; class Thecostraca; order Balanomorpha; family Balanidae; genus Chirona; species Chirona hameri. The sequence continues at coordinate 202,601 of JAXIVJ010000287.1, read as the reverse complement.
CATCGGCCGGAACTGTGACCAGGATCGCCAGCCAACAGAACCAGTCTGAACGGCAAATGGAGGAATTTCGCCTACAAATGGCCGATCTCCAACGTCGAGTGGATGAGCTGGAGATGCAAAACGTCTGCTTGCAACAACGTACCCGGCTTCCATGCCTCATTTTCTCTGGATCCGCCATCCCTAAGTCAGCTCGCCCAGCCGAAATACCTGAGCTGATACAAGGTATGATCAACGATCACATGGGGTACAAGTTGGATCTGAGCCAAATGAAAGCATCTTTCCGCCTGCGCAGTGGGCACATTTTTATCGAGTTTACGTCTGCCGCCCGTGGTTCTGACCAGGTTGTTATATTCCGATCCAAGACGAAGCTGCGTGGGTCGGGGCTTTTTATATCAAGAGTCCCTGACCCCCAGGCGTCAAAACATCTTCAGAACTCTACTTCAAATGAAGAAGACAAAAACAACCAACTCGCTGTATATCCAGGGTGGGGACATCTTTGTACGTACAAGTTCCCACTCGCCAGCCGTAAAAGTCACAGAGCTGGCGGTTTTGCAGCGGCTGGCTGATACGGAGTCACCAGGACCGACGCAGGGGCGCACACAGGCGGCACAGTCGGGGCCGAGTAGTCCTGAGGAGCGAACAGAGGACATCGCACCGGCACCCTGCTCTGTTCTTTGTGCCGGTGTCGGATCTGCACCATCTAACCCCGATCCAGCTCCGGCTGACCGTGCCCTGGCTCCGCCTCTGCGGAGGGTGGCAGCGGACCCGCCGCCGGTCGGCCCTGGCTCCGCGACTGTGACCTGTCGTGACCTGGCAGCGTGCCAGCTGCCGGCCGACCTGACAGCTGTGGCGCCGGCTGGTGGTGGGCCTGGCGCTGACGCGGCCGCGCCCGCTGATAACCGGCCGCCGGCAGCGCCCACTGTGAACACTACGAGCAGCGAGTCAGTGGACGACGTCTGTTCTGTGGAGAAACAACTAGCCAGATGGAAAATGCGGGTATCTGTGTCTGGCCGATCCAGAGTCATAACTGTGAGCAATAAAGATGACGTCATCCAGACAATTCGGGACCTGGTTGATGCAGGGAAACAAGAACTGCTCAAGTAATACAAGGATGTCACCAGCTTTAGCTTTGAGTACAACCTGCGCGTCCTTCATCTGATAGACAATGCGTAAACTGAAGGAATAAACATCCAGAAGATCGCCGACGCTGCCAGACTGGTTCAGATCGAGGCGCAGCAGCTGATGAAGGAGCTCCGGCCGGGACTTGACTCGGACTGGCTGCGGGCTCGTAAATAGCTGCACCGGCGGCTGCCTCGCAGTAAACTGTGTCATACAATTGTGTGAATTACGCATGACGTCTAGTGACAACGTTGATTTGATTCACGTGTGTATAGTCGCTCTGCGTGTTTATTATTTTGATTTCAGCATATATGCATTTTTTGTTTACTTATAGGTATGGCGGGTATCTGTGTAGTCCTGAGGTGTCGATCGAAAACATCTTTCTTATGGGTATTTGTTTTTGTAAACAATTCAATTATTTGATGTTTGTCATCACTCATCATCATATACCCATATATTGTGTTGCGTTCATGTGTCTTGCTTACACGCTCTTCAACCGAACGTTTTCATCCGTATTACTGCTGCGCTGGCGTCATGGTACATGTGACGTTTTTCTGTGTGCAATGTTTTGTTGGATTTTATGCGTTTGTTTAGCAAATATGTATTAAACTTGCGATACAATAATCGAAGAAGAAAAAAATCCCATTCAACAACGTTGAACAGATTGATACAAAAGCGTTTGTGTGTCGCTTTCCAATAGTGGAGGGAAAGTACCGATCATGAACTCCTTAAGAAGTATATGTACTTGCTTTTTAATTTTCCCAAACTTCCAACTTTTAATTAAGGAAGAATTGTATTCAATTTTTTAATTTAGATCACATCATTTTAATACCATAACGGTAGCCAAAAAAAAATGTTGGTAACAAAATCAAAAGGTCATTATTTCCCTTTAAAGGAAACTGTTCACCTTTATAGAAACAACAAACAAGCTCAAATGATTGAGAGAAGCTATAAATGAATTATCATGTTACTAGTAAGCCATACAAATATATATGGACGCGGAAAAACAAATTATAATGTCAGTTATTTGGTTCCAATTCAGATTTTCCCTCAGAATGGAGTGAATTAATGCAAAATCAGCTTGCTAAGAAGCACGCAATGTCATCGTGCCCATATCGTGACGACATCTGCACGTTCGTGACGTATAATTTCACTAAGAATATTGCTGAGAAAAGTGTTTATAGACGATTTTAGCAACAATCACGATATATCTCTCGAAGTTAATTCGTGCAATGCAGGGAATAAGGTACTGAAACAGCATGTTCTTGTCCAGCGTTCATATTTCAATGTTTATAATACTTATTCGCCAAGCCATACGTCATCGTTACGTCATAATCATACGTAAAATCGGCCAATCAGCGATGGGAATCACGATGGATACTCGTTCCGGCTTCTAGGACTTCGGTAAGCCAATTTTAATTAATTAAGGGGTTTCTATGAAGATGTGAAAGCTTCTCAAGTTAATTTCGAGCATGGAGAACAGCTTGGCTATCTCAACTAAACAAAACATTGATAAGGTGAACTGTTCTCTTTAAATACACGAAAAAATGGGGTTAATTTTTTTCGTCATTTCAGCCGACCCCCACTCCTCCGGCCTCCACTCAAAAATTATCGGCGACGCCCCTGTGGACACGTGATGTGTTTTTGCAAGAATGTCTACGCTGTTCATTGTTCATGCGCTCCTGTTCACTGTCCATGCGCTGCTGTTGACTGTTGATGCGCTCCTACTCGATATGCAACATCGAGATCAGTTGAGCGATTTGGTTTGATCGTCCATCTGCTGATCGGAGGATGCCTTCTTTAGACAGGTTGTCTGACGATTCATAACTATAGCCTATAGGGCTGGAAAGACAGGAATGAAAGCTTTGCGAAATTTGGAGGCCTGCTGTCACTCGCGACTCGAAACAGCAGAGCTTGGCGCGCAGATAATCATCAAGGCGAATGAGAGGCCAGTGATGCTCTTACTCTCTAGACTCCCGGCCGACCTGAATGGCCACTGAGCACAGCCCCGCCCCTGTTGACGACAGTGGCCATGTCATACCACCATGTCTTTAACCTCACCATCCTCTCCCCCGCCCCTGTTGACGACAGTGGCCATGTCATACCACCATGTCTTTAACCTCACCATCCTCTCCCCCGCCCCTGTTGACGACAGTGGCCATGTCATACCACCATGTCTTTGACCTCACCATCCTCTCCCCGCCCTGCCGTGACCGTCCATTCTGCTGCCGTCCTGACTCCGTCCTCTCCCCGGTCAGAGGCAGTTTTACCTCACCATCCTCTCCCCTGCCCTGCCGTGACCGTCCATTCTGCTGCCGTCCTAACCCCGTCCTCTCCCCAGGCAGAGGCAGTTTTACCTCGCCATCCTCTCCCCCGCCCTGCCGTGACCGTCCATTCTGCTGCCGTCCTGACCCCGTCCTCTCCCCAGGCAGAGGCAGTTTTACCTCGCCATCCTCTCCCCCGCCCTGTCGGGACCGCCCATTCTGCTGCCGTCCTGACCCCGTCCTCTCCCCGGTCGGAGGGAGTTTTACCTCACCATCCTCTCCCCCGCCCTGCCGTGACCGTCCATTCTGCTGCCGTCCTGACCCCGCCCTCTCCCCGGTCGGAGGGAGTTTTACCTCACCATCCTCTCCCCCGCCCTGCCGTGACCGTCCATTCTGCTGCCGTCCTGACCCCGCCCTCTCCCCGGTCGGAGGGAGTTTTACCGTGCCGGACACGGACACTGTAAAAAGTCTGACCCGCATCTACGCCCGCTCGCACTGTGCATACGACTGTTTTTGCCGGGCGTCGCAGCTCGTGTTAATCGTGTTTTTGCCGGCCGTAGCTGACATCGCGGCTCACTCTCCCGCCGCGCCCAGGTGCGTGTTGCGTGCAGAACGGCAGGGGGTGGTGTCGGATCATGTGTCGGACGCAGCGGAATGGGAGGAAGGGGCTGGTGTTGTGGCACGCGTGTCGGCGGGCGGGTGGTGGCAGGGTATGTGTCGAGCGGGGCAGACCGGCAGGGAGGGGTGGGCTGGTGTTGTGGCACGCGTGTCGGCGGGCGGGTGGTGGCAGGGTATGTGTCGAGCGGGGCAGACCGGCAGGGAGGGGTGGGCTGGTGTCGAAGTGTGCACGCATGTATGGGACGGAGTACAGTCTCAATGAGCCGGCGCCAGTGGCTGGCTGCGGGGACGGAGTACAGTCTCAATGAGCCGGCGCCAGTGGCTGGCTGCGGGGACGGAGTACAGTCTCAATGAGCCGGCGCCAGTGGCTGGCTGCGGCTCCTCTTATCGGCTGGTTTCGGTTACACATCGGCTGTTTTTTTGTGGACATCCGAGACTCACTGGTACGGAGTGAAAAGTGGGCTTAATCTTGTATGCAGATAGCATGCGGCGTAGAAAAAGGGGTTTTCATCTTTGATGCAAATGACAAGCGACGTAGAAAAACGCGTTTTCGTCTGTGATGCAAATACCATCGCATGGACAGATAGGAGATTTTGCTGGCAGGAGTCTGAAAGAATCTGCTGTTGTCTGCTATTGTTATGCTGACCTGACAGTTGCAGATACGGCAACAGACCGCCGCTGTATTTCTGATCAGCTCTCTAACGGTACGGTAACGGTACGGTAACGGTACGGTAACGGTACGGTAACGGTACGGTAACGGTACGGTAACGGTACGGTAACGGTACGGTAACGGTACGGTAACGGTACGGTACGGTAACGGTAACGGTAACGGTAACGGTAACGGTAACGGTAACGGTAACGGTAACGGTAACGGTAACGGTAACGGTAACGGTACCGGTAACGGTACGGTAACGGTACGGTAACGGTACGGTAACGGTACGGTAACGGTACGGTAACGGTAACGGTAACGGTACGGTAACGGTACGGTAACGGTACGGTAACGGTACGGTAACGGTACGGTAACGGTACGGTAACGGTACGGTAACATGCCCTATATATCAGAGACTGGACCGGGGTGCCAGAGAGCTGCTGTGTTTCGTCTGCAGCAGAGTTTCGACACGGCACGGTCGTGTAGGTCGGAGCCAGAGCCAGCCACGTCCCGCCCGACTGGCACCTGTGATTGGCAGTTGTGCCTCAGTAAAGACCGGTACGGGGGCCGCGGCTCTGCCGTCTGTGGTGTGCGGGCAGGCGTGGCGCTCCTCGTGTTCTGGTGGTGTCATGGTCTGGTGGTCTGGTGGTTTGCTTGTCTAATACTTCCTCTGGTTGGATGTTTGACCTATGCTTTGTTCTATCTGATGGTGAGGTCACGCTGACCTCCTTGTCTCCCCTGTCCAAAGGCGTGGCCGCTGCGTTCGGGGACCAGACGCAGATGAGGCCCGAGATACAGAAATTCGTCTCGGAGTACTTCAAGACAGATGATACTAGTCAACCCTGCTTCAAGCTGGCGCAGGTAAAGCAGCAGGCAGTTTAGGCACTGGTATGAAATAGCGCTCGCTTCCCGACGCCAAGATTGTCCATCTCACAGGTCTCACAGGTCACTAAACTCAACTAACATCATCCAGGCCACATACAAAAATCGCGACACCCCCTTCAACATGTAGAAAAAGTTCGCGATTTGGGGGTGTGGCTGGACAATAAGCTTATATTTGCCGACCATATAGACTTTGCAGTCAGCAAAGCGAACAGGATGCTGGGCCTGCTGCTCATTCGATCTTTCCAGACCGGCAGAGTGGCGGGAGCACTGGACGACTCTTAGCAGCATACTACGCTAACGTTCGGTCCATTCTTGAATACGGTTGCGTCATTTGGGGTAGGGCTGCACAAAACATTTAGACCGACTGGACAGAGTCCAGCACAAATTTATCATGTGACTGGCTGCCCACTCTCACACCAATCGGCCTTCCCACTCACTCTCATATCACGATCTGCTGAAGCTTTTCAAAATTAGCAGCCTGTCCAAAAGAAGGCTTCAGCATGGACATTTGTTTCATTCAAAGCGTCATGTCAGGAAGAACGGATTCAGCCTTCCTGCTCGGAAGCATCCCCATTCACGTGTCCCAGCGTCGAACTAGAGCTGAACAGTCCCAACTCCTTCACGTTCCATCCACACGTGAAGCGCCAGTGGAGACCATTCGACGTGAGCTGTTCGGGAGGGCCGTTAGGGCGTACAATGTATACCTGGCAAAATGTCCATCGGCAGACCCATTCGGGGCATCCTACCAAGTGTTTAGAGCTGGGGTAGTGATATATTTTAAACAGTGTCCATTTTAATATCTGCTTATAGCTCTTACAATCGTCGTTTAATGTGTATTTTTAGGGTTGTGTTATGTGCTTTTATGTATATTTTCAAGTTTGTGTTTTGATGTGATTTTTATGAAGTGTTTTAACTTTGGAATTGAGCTGTGATTGGGTCACTGCTGCCCAGGCTCCTAGAATTGCTTTGGAGCTGGGGTGCGGAGTGGAAAATTCTGACTAAAAATAAGTATAAAGAGTGGAAAATTAAACCAAAAAGCATATGTACCAGGATGTATCATCCAATTACTTGCTCACCAAAATTAGTTATTACCTATGCCAATTTGTACCTGTCTTTCCATACACAGGCGCTGTCCCCATCATTACATCCATTAATCAGTATCCGGTTTCCAATTATCCAATACATTTTAAAATAAGGAGTGGAAAATTCACAGTAAAACTCAGGAAAAAGAGTGGAAAAATAGTATCCATAGGGTGTCATTTTCCACCCAAATTTCCCAATGCTATGACACTGCTGCTGACTGTTGCTCATTTACTTGAATAAACTAAACTAAACTATAAAACTACGCCGTGTGTTACGCTGTATTACGCTGTGTGTTACGCTGTGTATTACGCTGTGTTACACTGTGGGTCATGCTGTGTGTTACGCTGTGTGTTACGCTGTGTGTTACGATATGTGTTACGCTGTGTGTTACGCTGTGTGTTACGCTGTGTGTTACGCTGTGTGTTACGCTATGTGTTACGCTGTGTGTTACGCTGTGTGTTACGCTGTGTGTTACGCTGTGTGTTACGCTTGTCTGACGGTGGTCCAGGACCTCCTAACATGTTAACGGGGGGGGGGGGGCGCAGTCCCCCTCCCCAGTGAAGCAGCCGCCCCCTCCCCAGTCGAGCTGAAATCGGGTCACTCGGGGGGAGGGGGGGGGGGGGGGGGGTAGGTAATTGTCATCGTGTCTGTATAAAAACGACATACATGAATCGGCGAAAGAAAAAACCTTCAATTGACGTATATCTAAATTAAAAGAACGGTTAACTAAGTGAATAAGACTTGATGGTAATTTGTTAAGAAATGCCACTTCAGTTTTAGTGCGGAAAAGTACCTATTCTGACTGGTGTTCTGACAATATAAGCAATTTCACGATCTCATCCCATCTCCTGACAGTTACATGACAGTTACATGCGGCATGTTTGGTAGGGGGCGCCGGGCGGGCAGTGATTTGTGATGCTGGACTGATAGCTAGCATTTTTCGACATTCGGTTCGACCATTGGCGGTGGATTGCAGTTTCAGGGGGGGGGGGGGGGGGGGGGCAAAGCAATCTCCTAGGCGTCAGTGCCTTTTTTTAGACTGGGCCCTTCCTGTGGTCAGACGGTCAGAGGCCTAAGAAAGCCATCGGCGGGTCTTGATAAGGTATTTCAACTGGTCAGAAAGAGGCCTCGGTCAGACTTTTACAGTGCCCTGGGTCCTATGCCCTCAGTGACCGGTCCTCGGCCGGTCTGAGAAGGCATTTCACAAACCTACCTGAGAGCTTGGTCAAAGAGGTCCCAGACGGTCAAAGAGGTCCCAGACGAGTCACAAGAGAACTCGACCGACCTAAGAAGGTCCTCGGCTTGTGTAAGAGGGCATTTTATAGGCAGCCTGAGAGTTGCATAGGCCGGTTTGAGAGGCCCTGTGCCAGTCCAGGAGGGCCTCAGCTAGTCTGAGAGCCTGTGGCTGATCCGAGACGGTATTTTCCAATTCTGAGAGCGCTTCATGTCGGTCTGAGAGGTCCCTTGGTCCGTTTGAGAGGGCTCTCGGGTCGGTCTGAGAAGGCTTCTATCGGACCTGAGAGGGCCGTAGGCCGATCTAGAGGTCTTTTTTCAGACTTCAGAGGGCTCCACGGCGGCCCGAGCGGGCCTTCCGGCGGCCCGAGAGGGCATCTCGGTTGGTCTGAGAGGGATACTGAAAGTTTGGTAACGATGCTGGCAATACCTAGTTAACGAAATACATCAAAGTAAAGAGGGGAGGCAAAATAGACCCACCGTATCACGTGTATTAAGTTAACGGGATCCACAGCCGGGGAAATCCCTGTTGTTCATAGTTTTGGGTTTTGGGTCTTTTGGGTTCAGGTGGCTAGGTGTGGTTGATCGAACCCAGGGGCGGTGGAAGTGGAGGCAGGGGAGCCGCTGTCCTCCACTCAAGCAATTGGGGAGGCGAACATATGATTTTGCTCCCCATAACATCTGAAGTGGGACTGGCCGAAAATTATAATTTTATAGAAGAAAAACCGGTTAGTAGGGCAATACGCAAGGTCACATCAGGCATGGCATGAACCTTCTCAGACCAGCACGGGGTCTGTTAAGACCAGTCGAGGCCCATAGCCAGAGGCAGGGCCATTGAGGGGGAGGGGGGGGGGGACATCGGGGTCATGCCACAACACGATTGAAATTCGATAAAAACTTACGCACTTACTGATATGAAATAACAAATTTAACACCTTGTATAATGGAAAGTTTATTTTAACTCAGTCCTTAATGTACACATTAGTGAAATCCAACGAGTTTTTTAACTGTGTAAAACTTTGTGTTATCTGCATCCAAAACCAACTTTGGACCGTTTTGGATCCGACAGTGGCATCTCAGGCCTGGCAAGGTCGCTCTCAATTCAATTTTGAGATGTCGAATAAATCACCACAGACCTGCCTGTCAATCAACTATCTCTGATTTGTGAATTTTTGGTTATATAAAGTTCCGAAACATAGACACAATTCATTACAAAATATAAGCTTATGAGGACTTCAAAAACCTTAAGATATATGATGGGGACTTTCACGGTGAATGTGCGTAAAGGACTTGAAGTCGTGTCTTTAAAACTAACCGGCTTATGACTTCCAAAGAAAAAAATAGTCATTTTTTTAGCTATTAAGTATGCTTTACCTTGCCATTTATTTTCGATGTTCGATGATAATATCATTCGATGCGTATCGATGAGACAAACACAATGGTGAAATCTGTTTTACTCATTATGCTTCTATCAAAAGTTATTCCTTCAAAATAATGCGGCGATTTTTAGAATGTTTCAAACTTAATGCATTATCCTGACCTAACTATTGACCTGAGGTCAATTTTGATGTAACTGTAGTGAATCTTTCGAACGTTTTTTTTTCGGCGCGTCGCTAACTCTTTTAGTTATCGAGATATAGACTGTTTTAGCAAGGACACTCATATATAGCCGAAATTTGACCTTTGGTGACCTCTGGTAACCTCAATATTGACTTGACCCCTAACAAAGACCGATATTCTTTCGATAGGGCTTGTCTCGAACTATCTAATAGCGTTTTTCACTTGTCGCTTCGTTGCGTGGGTTTCGAGATCTTGTGGGGAGGGGGGGGGGGGCGAAATCCCCCCCGGCAGTTCGTGGTTGGTGCGAACCCCCGACATTGCTCGGGACGCGGGTTGAGACATTCCGCGCCCATCTTCTGTTATCCACATCTCTATATGACCTAGAATCAGATACAATTATTGCAATACATCATGCTACATAACAGTATTGTTCTGTTCATGAAACATATTGTACAATAATACAAATAGAAAATACAGCACGATTTGGGAGATAGCTGCCCAGCAAATAACAATATGCGTGCCGCCCCCCCCCCCCGCGAAAACCCCTTACAGGAGGCCCTGCGGTGGTCTGAGTGTGCGTTCGGCTTGTCTGACGGTGGTCTGAGTGTGCGTTCGGCTTGCCTGCCGGTGGTTGAGTGTGCGTTCGGCTTGCCTGCCGGTGGTTGAGTGTGCGTTCGGCTTGTCTGACGGTGGTCTGAGTGTGCGTTCGGCTTGTCTGACGGTGGTCTGAGTGTGCGTTCGGCTTATCTGACGGTGGTCTGAGTGTGCGTTCGGCTTGTCTGACGGTGGTCTGAGTGTGCGTTCGGCTTGTCTGACAGTGGCCTCATCTCTATTTTCCAGGTACCCAGCATGGCTCAACTGGTCTACGCCGAGGACAAAACACGAGGAGTCCGCTCCCGCTTCCCTGTAGTGCGCATGCGCAATGTGTACATTCTGCCAGGCGTACCTGGCCTACTGGAGAAGGCTTTCCTTATGCTGGCTAAGGTATGTAACAATAACTGTTAACCCCTGAGCGAATGGGCGTCATATAACCTTAGTAGTTGCGGCACCCTAAAACCCCAAGGCCCAAGACACCACCATCACTCTTGAGCGAAGAAGGCTTTTATTTCGATGGCTAGGATAGGTGGCGCTGGCAGCATTTACCCCTGAGCTGAGAAAGCCTTCCTGATTCTTAGACAGATGGCGCTGGCAACTTGTTAAGTTGAGTCGGCTCTATTGATGCCGGTGCTAGTTTGCCGCGTCTTGGAACGGAACGAGAAGGCTTCCCTTCTGCTGCCCTACACAGGTGGCGCTGTCATCAACCTTCGAGGCTCCGGACTGGGAAAACACTTTTCACGTGTCCCGCTGTACTGTGTACACCGGTTCAGGTGTCCCGCTGTACTGCGTACACCGGTTCAGGTGTCCCACTGTACCGGGTACACCGGTTCAGGTGTCCCACTGTACTGGGTACACCGGTTCAGGTGTCCCACTGTACTGGGTACACCGGTTCAGGTGTCCCACTGTACTGGGTACACCGGTTCAGGTGTCCCACTGTACTGGGTACACCGGTTCATCGACCGAGTCCGGACATCGTCAGTGCACTGAGAAGTGGGTGTCGACTCTGTGGAGAGATTCCCTTTATCCTCCCGACAACCAGTCCTCCATCCTATGTCCGTCCACGTTAACCCGGGTCTGGTGGTCGCTGGCCACCGGGCATGTGGTGGCCCCCGAGCCGCCCCCGGGAATGGTGGCCGCCTTCATGGCCTTGCCCCTCCCCGCAGCTTCGCCCTGCGGGGAAGGGCCCTCTAAGTCCATGGACGGTTGCCCGGTCGGCATTCCATTTTGACCCACTTTACCCCTTCTCCTTCATCCCATCCATGACTGTGCAATGGTCCGAGCGAACCGAAGCGGCCTTATCCTAACAAAACCAAACCAAAAAATGGGTGTGGAAGAGGAGCGAGAGGTGTCTGAAAATGCATGACCATCTGGATGGCAGTGTACTCGCAATAGGCACGGATCACGGGGTCCAGCTTTCACCTGTGGAACCATGACGCGCTCCATAGCTGACCGAGTGACGTCACAAGGGCCGGCTACCCGAGTCGTACACTACGGAGCGCCAGGGAAGCGTCCGGGAGCGGTGCACGACTGATGTCCAGGGCCCATAGGCGTACCCAAGGGGGGGGGGCAAACGGGGCAATTACCCACCCCTTGAAGGTCCGTACGTGCCCCTTTGGTCGAAAACATGATTGTTTTCTCTCGAGAAAAAAATGCTGAAAGTGTGCCCCTCTAAACATATAGTGGGCCAAATTCGTTGATTTTTTTTTGGTGGGGGTACCTTATGCCCCCCCCCCTGAGAAAAAGTGTGCTCCTCCTGGAGTGAATCCTGGGTACGCCACTGTCAGGGCCTGCAGTCTCTGGACGGGCTGTCACTGACGGTCGTCTGGGACACAGTTCTGTTCTGAGTGATAAGAGTGGCATGCCATCTGCAGTGCTGTGTGTTGATTTGCGGTCTGCATTGCTTGGTACCATACATCCCTGTTGGGACGGGTATCCTGTTGGGACGGGTACCATACATCCCTGTTGGGACGGGTATCCGAGTAGAAGCAGTTGTGTACTGCTGGCGAAGGAGGCAGGACAGGCAGCACTGTACACACATACGCTCCTGGAACCGTGGCAGTAACGATTAGCCAGCGCGCTGCTTATAAATGACAAACGACCGCTAAGAAACAACACGGTGCTTAGTGGGACTGGTCGACAGGGTCCTGGCCACACGGCAGTGTCATCACTGGTCGACAGGGTCCTGGCCACACGGCAGTGTCATCACTGGTCGACAGGGTCCTGGACACACGGCAGTGTCATCACTGGTCGACAGGGTCCTGGACACACGGCAGTGTCATCACTGGTCGACAGGGTCCTGGCCACACGGCAGTGTCATCACTGGTCGACAGGGTCCTGGCCACACGGCAGTGTCATCACTGGTCGACAGGGTCCTGGCCACACGGCAGTGTCATCACTGGTCGACAGGGTCCTGGCCACACGGCAGTGTCATCACTGGTCGACAGGGTCCTGGACACACTGCAGTGGCATCACTGGTCGACAGGGTCCTGGCCACACGGCAGTGTCATCACTGGTCGACAGGGTCCTGTAGACACGGCAGTGTCATCACGTCGACAGGGTCCTGGCCACACGGCAGTGTCATCACTGGTCGACAGGGTCCTGTAGACACGGCAGTGCCATCACTGGTCGACAGGGTCCTGGACACACGGCAGTGTCATCACTGGTCGACAGGGTCCTGGCCACACGGCAGTGTCATCACTGGTCGACAGGGTCCTGGCCACACGGCAGTGTCATCACTGGTCGACAGGGTCCTGTAGACACGGCAGTGCCATCACTGGTCGACAGGGTCCTGGACACACGGCAGTGTCATCACTGGTCGACAGGGTCCTGGCCACACGGCAGTGTCATCACTGGTCGACAGGGTCCTGGACACACGGCAGTGTCATCACTGGTCGACAGGGTCCTGGACACACGGCAGTGTCATCACTGGTCGACAGGGTCCTGGCCACACGGCAGTGTCATCACTGGTCGACAGGGTCCTGGCCACACGGCAGTGTCATCACTGGTCGACAGGGTCCTGGCCACACGGCAGTGTCATCACTGGTCGACAGGGTCCTGGCCACACGGCAGTGTCATCACTGGTCGACAGGGTCCTGGACACACGGCAGTGTCATCACTGGTCGACAGGGTCCTGGACACACGGCAGTGTCATCACTGGTCGACAGGGTCCTGGCCACACGGCAGTGTCATCACTGGTCGACAGGGTCCTGGCCACACGGCAGTGTCATCACTGGTCGACAGGGTCCTGGACACACGGCAGTGTCATCACTGGTCGACAGGGTCCTGGACACACGGCAGTGTCATCACTGGTCGACAGGGTCCTGGCCACACGGCAGTGTCATCACTGGTCGACAGGGTCCTGGCCACACGGCAGTGTCATCACTGGTCGACAGGGTCCTGGCCACACGGCAGTGTCATCACTGGTCGACAGGGTCCTGGACACACGGCAGTGTCATCACTGGTCGACAGGGTCCTGGACACACGGCAGTGTCATCACTGGTCGACAGGGTCCTGGCCACACGGCAGTGTCATCACTGGTCGACAGGGTCCTGGCCACACGGCAGTGTCATCACTGGTCGACAGGGTCCTGGACACACGGCAGTGTCATCACTGGTCGACAGGGTCCTGGACACACGGCAGTGTCATCACTGGTCGACAGGGTCCTGGCCACACGGCAGTGTCATCACTGGTCGACAGGGTCCTGGACACACGGCAGTGTCATCACTGGTCGACAGGGTCCTGGACACACTGCAGTGGCATCACTGGTCGACAGGGTCCTGGACACACAGCAGTGTCATCACTGGTCGACAGGGTCCTGGCCACACGGCAGTGTCATCACTGGTCGACAGGGTCCTGGACACACGGCAGTGTCATCACTGGTCGACAGGGTCCTGGACACACGGCAGTGTCATCACTGGTCGACAGGGTCCTGGACACACGGCAGTGTCATCACTGGTCGACAGGGTCCTGGACACACGGCAGTGTCATCACTGGTCGACAGGGTCCTGGACACACTGCAGTGGCATCACTGGTCGACAGGGTGATGTGGTCGCGTTGTTGGCCGGAACCTGTCGATGTTTTGTTGGGAAGATGGCACAGTCTGCCTCGGTCAACTGCAGCGTAAGCCATTTAATTATTGGGCACGTTGACTGACCTGTTTTTGGTGTGCAGTATGTATGTAATATTACCACTATATACAATATACATGTCACTTTAGCACTGCTGAGATGGATGTTGCCATTGTCCGTATATATTTGTTTTAAAGTTCGTGCCAGGCTCAGTCCCACCTCTGTTTCGATTGGTAACACTAGTTTGTTTTCTTCTCTCGCCTTGTCCACTGTCGAACGTAAATAAACGACGAACGGTAGGAACAATGTGCACACTCCTCATTAAAGGCAAATCTGATCCATATGCGGTGTATCGTTACACACATTCTGCTGGCGGTGGCGGTGCTGCTGGCGGTGCACACTCCTCATTAAAGGCAAATCTGATCCATATGCGGTGTATCGTTACACACATTCTGCTGGCGGTGGCGGTGCTGCTGGCGGTGCACACTCCTCATTAAAGGCAAATCTGATCCATATGCGGTGTATCGTTACACACATTCTGCTGGCGGTGGCGGTGCTGCTGGCGGTGTACATTAATCATTAAAGGCAAATCTGATCCATATGCGGTGTATCGTTACACACATTCTGCTGGCGGTGGCGGTGCTGCTGGCGGTGCACACTCCTCATTAAAGGCAAATCTGATCCATATGCGGTGTATCGTTACACACATTCTGCTGGCGGTGGCGGTGCTGCTGGCGGTGCACACTCCTCATTAAAGGCAAATCTGATCCATATGCGGTGTATCGTTACACACATTCTGCTGGCGGTGGCGGTGCTGCTGGCGGTGCACACTCCTCATTAAAGGCAAATCTGATCCATATGCGGTGTATCGTTACACACATTCTGCTGGCGGTGGCGGTGCTGCTGGCGGTGCACACTCCTCATTAAAGGCAAATCTGATCCATATGCGGTGTATCGTTACACACATTCTGCTGGCGGTGGCGGTGCTGCTGGCGGTGCACACTCCTCATTAAAGGCAAATCTGATCCATATGCGGTGTATCGTTACACACATTCTGCTGGCGGTGGCGGTGCTGCTGGCGGTGCACACTCCTCATTAAAGGCAAATCTGATCCATATGCGGTGTATCGTTACACACATTCTGCTGGCGGTGGCGGTGCTGCTGGCGGTGCACACTCCTCATTAAAGGCAAATCTGATCCATATGCGGTGTATCGTTACACACATTCTGCTGGCGGTGGCGGTGCTGCTGGCGGTGTACATTAATCATTAAAGGCAAATCTGATCCATATGCGGTGTATCGTTACACACATTCTGCTGGCGGTGGCGGTGCTGCTGGCGGTGCACACTCCTCATTAAAGGCAAATCTGATCCATATGCGGTGTATCGTTACACACATTCTGCTGGCGGTGGCGGTGCTGGTGGCGGTGCACACTCCTCATTAAAGGCAAATCTGATCCATATGCGGTGTATCGTTACACACATTCTGCTGGCGGTGGCGGTGCTGGTGGCGGTGCACATTAATCATTAAAGGCAAATCTGATCCATATGCGGTGTATCGTTACACACATTCTGCTGGCGGTGGCGGTGCTGGTGGCGGTGCACATTAATCATTAAAGGCAAATCTGATCCATATGCGGTGTATCGTTACACACATTCTGCTGGCGGTGGCGGTGCTGGTGGCGGTGTACATTAATCATTAAAGGCAAATCTGATCCATATGCGGTGTATCGTTACACACATTCTGCTGGCGGTGGCGGTGCTGCTGGCGGTGTACATTAATCATTAAAGGCAAATCTGATCCATATGCGGTGTATCGTTACACACATTCTGCTGGCGGTGGCGGTGCTGGTGGCGGTGCCCACTCCTCATTAAAGGCAAATCTGATCCATATGCGGTGTATCGTTACACACATTCTGCTGGCGGTGGCGGTGCTGCTGGCGGTGCACACTCCTCATTAAAGGCAAATCTGATCCATATGCGGTGTATCGTTACACACATTCTGCTGGCGGTGGCGGTGCTGCTGGCGGTGCACACTCCTCATTAAAGGCAAATCTGATCCATATGCGGTGTATCGTTACACACATTCTGCTGGCGGTGGCGGTGGTGGTGCTGGTGGCGGTGCCCACTCCTCATTAAAGGCAAATCTGATCCATATGCGGTGTATCGTTACACACATTCTGCTGGCGGTGGCGGTGCTGGTGGCGGTGCACATTAATCATTAAAGGCAAATCTGATCCATATGCGGTGTATCGTTACACACATTCTGCTGGCGGTGGCGGTGCTGCTGGCGGTGCACACTCCTCATTAAAGGCAAATCTGATCCATATGCGGTGTATCGTTACACACATTCTGCTGGCGGTGGCGGTGCTGCTGGCGGTGCACACTCCTCATTAAAGGCAAATCTGATCCATATGCGGTGTATCGTTACACACATTCTGCTGGCGGTGGCGGTGCTGCTGGCGGTGTACATTCCTCATTAAAGGCAAATCTGATCCATATGCGGTGTATCGTTACACACATTCTGCTGGCGGTGGCGGTGCTGCTGGCGGTGCACACTCCTCATTAAAGGCAAATCTGATCCATATGCGGTGTATCGTTACACACATTCTGCTGGCGGTGGCGGTGCTGCTGGCGGTGCACACTCCTCATTAAAGGCAAATCTGATCCATATGCGGTGTATCGTTACACACATTCTGCTGGCGGTGGCGGTGCTGCTGGCGGTGTACATTAATCATTAAAGGCAAATCTGATCCATATGCGGTGTATCGTTACACACATTCTGCTGGCGGTGGTACATGGATTGTCGGCGCACCAGGTCTGCAGTATCACCAGGTCTGCAGTATCACCAGGTCTGCAGTATCACCAGGTCTGCAGTATCACCAGGTCTGCAGTATCACCAGGTCTGCAGTATCACCAGGTCTGCAGTATCACCAGGTCTGCAGTATCACCAGGTCTGCAGTATCACCAGGTCTGCAGTATCACCAGGTCTGCAGTATCACCAGGTCTGCAGTATCACCAGGTCTGCAGTATCACCAGGTCTGCAGTATCACCAGGTCTGCAGTATCACCAGGTCTGCAGTATCACCAGGTCTGCAGTATCACCAGGTCTGCAGTATCACCAGGTCTGCAGTATCACCAGGTCTGCAGTATCTCCAGGTCTGCAGTATCACCAGGTCTGCAGTATCTCCAGGTCTCCAGTATCACCAGGTCTGCAGTATCACCAGGTCTGCAGTATCACCAGGTCTGCAGTATCACCAGGTCTGCAGTATCACCAGGTCTGCAGTATCACCAGGTCTGCAGTATCACCAGGTCTGCAGTATCACCAGGTCTGCAGTATCACCAGGTCTGCAGTATCACCAGGTCTGCAGTATCACCAGGTCTGCAGTATCACCAGGTCTGCAGTATCACCAGGTCTGCAGTATCACCAGGTCTGCAGTATCACCAGGTCTGCAGTATCACCAGGTCTGCAGTATCACCAGGTCTGCAGTATCACCAGGTCTGCAGTATCACCAGGTCTGCAGTATCACCAGGTCTGCAGTATCACCAGGTCTGCAGTATCACCAGGTCTGCAGTATCACCAGGTCTGCAGTATCACCAGGTCTGCAGTATCACCAGGTCTGCAGTATCACCAGGTCTGCAGTATCACCAGGTCTGCAGTATCACCAGGTCTGCAGTATCACCAGGTCTGCAGTATCACCAGGTCTGCAGTATCACCAGGTCTGCAGTATCACCAGGTCTGCAGTATCACCAGGTCTGCAGTATCACCAGGTCTGCAGTATCACCAGGTCTGCAGTATCACCAGGTCTGCAGTATCACCAGGTCTGCAGTATCACCAGGTCTGCAGTATCACCAGGTCATATCCGCGCCGAATCGAACACGGGCTAATGGAAATAGGCTCGGACTCCGGGCGAAATTGTTGACCGGACCGACTCTGACTCCGCAGTTCTGGACCACGACTGCAGAGTCGGAGAGTGTATCGACTCAGTCGCCGACTCCGCACTTTCCCGTGACGTCATTAAGCTCGTCTTCGAGAAATTACGGCCGGATGTCCGCTCTCTCGACATCAGCATCCTCATCTCGTGTGTAATTCGCTATATCGTGTAATAAGTGTTGCGTCATTTTCACCGCGGCAATCCATTGCGTCAGTCGGTGAGGTGTCGGTACTGCGCCGCCCCTGACCCGCCCCCGCCCCCGCCCTCGCCCTCGCCCTCGCCTCCACCCCGCCCGGCCGTCTACGTGTAACTCCCACGACAGGTCCGCACGCGGCGGTAACGGTAACGATTTCTGCTGCGCTGACGTCACGCCGTGGCTGGTCAGGCTGGCGCTGGTTAGAACTTAGTAGAAGTCACCGGCGACCTCACAGTGCGTCGCCCGCCGCCCGCCGCCTGCTGGTCGCCATGGTAACAGGTGGGGGCGGGTCGGCCCAGAATCGGCTCGGGTTCCGGGGAGTGGGACCGGTTCCGGCCGTCTGGGTCAGCAGAGGTATCGGAGCTCCGTCAGCTGACGTGGCCTTCCACCGCCGCCGCCGCCGGGCTGTCGGGCAGTAGTCGCACGCGCCGCCTGAGATCAGGGTGGGTGACTGGTGTCTGTCCTGACGACGGTGCGTGACGCGTGTGGTGTGTGGTCACGTGGTGTGACGTGTGTGACGTGACGCGTGTTCCTCGCTGTGTAGCGCGGAGACCGGCAGGACCGGCAGGCCCTATCGAAGGTCATCCGGCACGTGTCTGTACGTTGACCTTGGCTCGGGCGGTTCATCTGAGTCGTGGGCCGGTCCTCCGCCTCGTGTGGGACCACTCCAGCGGTGGACTCCGGGAGCCTCAGTAGCCTGACGGGTGCCGGTCGTCCCCAGGACCACTTCGTGAACCCGGAGACGCAGTTCTGCTGTGACGAGCTGTACCTGCGCCTCGACGAGATCTCTGTGGCAGCGGTGCTCAACGATACGGTGGCTGCCTATCCGGCCGTCACCTTCGGCTCGTACCCGGTACTCTACCACAGGTGAGTACTGCCCCCCCCCCCCCCCGGTCGTGCTCTACACAGGTGAGTGGCGGCTGTGGGATAGTGCTGGAATGGGTGCTGCTGCTGCTGCCGGCTGACGCTCTGGGATGGTGCTGGAATGGGTGCTGCTGCTGCTGCCGGCTGACGCTCTGGGATGGTGCTGGAATGGGTGCTGCTGCTGCTGCCGGCTGACGCTCTGGGATGGTGCTGGAATGGGTGCTGCTGCTGCTGCCGGCTGACGCTCTGGGATGGTGCTGGGAAGGGGTGCTGCTGCTGCTGCAGGCTGACGCTCTGGGATGGTGCTGGAATGGGTGCTGCTGCTGCTGCCGGCTGACGCTCTGGGATGGTGCTGGAATGGGTGCTGCTGCTGCTGCCGGCTGACGCTCTGGGATGGTGCTGGGAAGGGGTGCTGCTGCTGCTGCTGCCGGCTGACGCTCTGGGATGGTGTTGGGAACGGGTGCTGCTGCTGCTGCCGGCTGACGCTCTGGGTTCTATAGTATGAGAGGTGTATATAGTATATGGTATACCTAGTGTGCCGTATCCTGGGTGAGGGTGAATATCCCTTTTGTCAAGTGCTAAGCAGCACCAGGTGCAATTGCATGCAGGGACGTAGGAACGTCATATAGGTGGGAAGGGGTAAGCACAACTTTGATCTTGTTTTGACCCGTAAGCCTTGTTTCAAGTTTTTGTTTTTGTTGTATATCTGAGCTCCTCACCCTTAAGCCTCCAATCATCATCATCATCATCATCATCATCATCATCATCTGAGCTCCTCGCCCTTAAGCCTCACTCATCATCATCATCTGAGCTCCTCTCCTTTTGCTCTAGCTTTTGCTGTCTGAAATATTCCTTATTTAACCAAATATAAGATTTTGGCAAATAAATGTCATATAGTGTGGGTCCACCCCCCCCCCCCGCTCCACGTTCCTACTCGTGTGGTTGTGTTTGATGTCCTGCTTCCTGGCACATGCATTGTATCCATGTACTACACGTGAACAATCAGGCTCGTTGCGAGGCATTGGTGAGGTACTTTGCGGGCTTACCACTGCACTGTGGATACTATATCTCATATGCTGCCTGAACTTCAATGTGCGGTACTTGTCTTCAGGGCCGGAAAAACTGAAGTTGAACATATCCATCCTTGTCTATGTCGTGAGAAATGGATGGCGAATTTATCGCTGTGATAGGAAGCGTGCTGAGTCATGTTCAGTTTCCTGTCTCGGTACAGCTGCCAGCGAGTGTAGTCCTATGGACTCGGTCCCATTCACATTGCATACCGACGGTTACGGTAAAGCTGGAGAGTCCTATGTACTCGGTCCCATTCACATTGCATACCGACGGTTACGGTAAAGCTTGAGGGTGAAGTGGACACTGTTATCTCACCAGTTGGACGGTGGATGACTGTGCAGTTTTGCCGCTCTTCGGGCTCGGTCTGGTGCTGGTGGTTAACATTAAATCTGGGGTCATTTGTGAATTGTGCACTTTGCATCACTGGCTGGATGTTGTCGAGCTGAATTAGATAATCAAATGCCAAGACTTGACATGCATGTCGTGCATATGGATGATGCGATAGGCATGCAAGCATTTGACCATGTCATATGGTAATATGTAAATGACTTTGTAAATGACATCGGGAATTGCATGGCATGGCTGGTTAGAACCAAAACTGTGTGGAACTGTTGGTTGTGGAAGTGAACTATAGTTCATCGGCTCTAAAATCGTTCTTGCCAGGTACTCTCATTGCCACCGCTGACGTCAGTGGCGGCAGATCGCACATGCCCACAGTGGCACACATGCCCACAGTGACACACATGTCAACAGTGACACACATGTGACACACATGTCAAAACTGTCGCATAGTCTTTCATATGATGTTAAGAAATTTTTGATAGAATCGCTAGTCATCCCTCATATCATGTATTGTATCACTGTGTGGGGCGGGTGTGGTGTGACGCAGAAAAAACGCGTGCAGAAGGTGCTGAATCACTGCGCTCGCGTCGTGTTCTCCGCTCGTAGATCAGAGCATGTCACTCCACTTCTTGAGGAGCTGCAGTGGGTATCGATTGGCATGCGCGTGTGCGAGCGAGATATCGCAATGCTCCATCGGCTGTTTAGTCACCAGTATGCACCTCAGTGTCTACGAAACTCGATAAGTTACCGCAGTGACGTGTCTGTCAGGGACACTCGGGCCGCAGCCGCTGGACAGCTCCAGCTTCCGCGCGTGCGCACCGAAATGGCCAGACGGTATTTTGGATACAGGGCGCTCTCACTGTGGAACATGGCTCCTACGGATGTAAAGGAAGCCAAAAGCTCAGCTGGAAGTAGAAGGAAGGCGGAGGCATGGCTGAGGGCGCGAGACCATGCCAGGTGACTAGAATGATTGTGTCATATGTTCGCGACTTGTTTCTGAACGGATTGTCTATGTATTTTATCCAGTGTTCCATTTTACCGTGTTTTACTATATATCTTGTATTGACTCTTGGTCATAAGAGCCATCACATGGAGACCATTCGAAATAAATGAATGATGATGTCCACAGTGACACATGCCCACAGTGGCACACATGTCCACAGTGGCACACATGCCCACAGTGGCACACATGCCCACAGTGGCACACATGTCCACAGTGGCACACACGTCCACAGTGGCACACATGCCCACAGTGGCACACATGTCCACAGTGGCACACACGTCCACAGTGGCACACATGCCCACAGTGGCACACATGTCCACAGTGGCACACATGTCCACAGTGGCACACACGTCCACAGTGGCACACATGCCCACAGTGGCACACATGTCCACAGTGGCACACATGTCCACAGTGGCACACATGTCCACAGTGGCACACATGTCCACAGTGGCACACACGTCCACAGTGGCACACATGTCCACAGTGTGTCCTGTGTCGTTTTTTTGCCGGCCTGTGGATCAGTTGTGGTCTGGTGTCATTGTTTACGTGAGCAATGTTTAGAGTATTATGTCGCCATTTCCGCTCATGTTCTTGGAGGAGGCAGTTTTCCTGAGATTTATGCATACATTAAGCGTCTCCTTCAAAGTCATCCAACTTTGTCTTTGTCACGGTTCGTTTTCAGTCAATTTTAATTTGATAACGCATAATGTATGTCCAAGTTGGTGTTTTTCTAGCCTGGTGACGATAGTTTGTTTCTGCCCGCATCTCCACCCCTTTCCTTCTCGTCACTCCTGTCACTCCTTCAAAGTCATCCAACTTTGTCTTTGTCACGGTTCGTTTTCAGTCAATTTTAATTTGATAACGCATAATGTATGTCCAAGTTAGTGTTTTTCTAGCCTGGTGACGATAGTTTGTTTCTGCCCGCATCTCCACCCCTTTCCTTCTCGTCACTCCTGTACCCCCCCCCCCCCCCCCCCAGCACAGCTGTCCTCCCCCTGACTCCCCGTCATCTGTAAATACACTCTTCCACACCAGAGGTGGAAATTAACGAAGATATGCTGCAAAACGATGTTCCCAACGTTTCTTGTATTTCGGTTTAATTAGGGATGACCCCCCTGTGTTCTGTTTTCGTACAGTAAGTCATCTACTTTCGTGTAGCAAATATGCGTCGATTTTCATCTCGTGTCCCCACGCTGACAGCTCGTCTCGCCTTTACGACAGCTACTACAAGACGCGCATCACACTCGAGGCGGCCGACATGGCGGCGGTGGAGACGGCGCGGGCCCAGCTGACGGCAGCGCTGCCTGGTGGCACGCTGGTGAACTACACGCCCGACCCGGTCACCGGCGGCTGGCAGCGCCTGCAGACGATGGCCGGCCAGCAGCCGGACGTGCGCGAGGCCGTGGACGTGGTGGAACAGTGCTATGACAGATACAGGTACGGACTGGCACGGCGCGGCGGCGATTGTCTTTGATGGCTGGTGGGGTTTCGGACGGGGCTGAGAGGGTGGAAAGACGCTGAGGCGCTGACGGTCCGAAATGTGGCAACTGTGGATGTTGGGTCAACCAGCTCTGTAGTCATGTCATGGGGATACAATATCAATTTACATCTGATAGTGCACACCAACAAAAACTATGATAAGTAGCAGTCATTCCTTGTACATATTCGCTACAATGTCAGAACACCCCAGCCATTTGACATAGTATTCTGGCCGACCGGCATGTCTTGAACATGACGCAGTGCTTCGCTAAGCTTTCCGGCTAGGTGTGTATCATCAACTTGACTGCTCGCCTGTAAATAACATGTTCCATGTTGGACAGTGGGCATACTATTGGCGTCTGATGAAGCGACAGATCATTGTGACGTTCGTCAGTGTGGGCACCGCCAGGTGTCGGACAGCTCTCAATCATACCAGGCACCGCCAGGTGTCGGACAACTCTCAATCATACCACGCACCGCCAGGTGACAGCTCTCAGTCATACCAGGCACCGCCAGGTGTCGGACAGCTCTCAATCATACCAGGCACCGCCAGGTGACAGCTCTCAATCATACCAGGCACCGCCAGGTGACAGCTCTCAATCATACCAGGCACCGCCAGGTGACAGCTCTCAATCATACCAGGCACCGCCAGGTGACAGCTCTCAATCATACCAGGCACCGCCAGGTGTCGGACAGCTCTCAATCATACCAGGCACCGCCAGGTGACAACTCTCAATCATACCAGGCACCGCCAGGTGACAGCTCTCAATCATACCAGGCACCGCCAGGTGACAGCTCTCAATCATACCAGGCACCGCCAGGTGACAGCTCTCAATCATACCAGGCACCGCCAGGTGTCGGACAGCTCTCAATCATACCAGGCACCGCCAGGTGACAACTCTCAATCATACCAGGCACCGCCAGGTGACAGCTCTCAATCATACCAGGCACCGCCAGGTGACAGCTCTCAATCATACCAGGCACCGCCAGGTGACAGCTCTCAATCATACCAGGCACCGCCAGGTGACAGCTCTCAATCATACCAGGCACCGCCAGGTGACAGCTCTCAATCATACCAGGCACCGCCAGGTGTCGGACAGCTCTCAATCATACCAGGCACCGCCAGGTGACAACTCTCAATCATACCAGGCACCGCCAGGTGACAACTCTCAATCATACCAGGCACCGCCAGGTGACAGCTCTCAATCATACCAGGCACCGCCAGGTGTCGGACAGCTCTCAATCATACCAGGCACCGCCAGGTGACAACTCTCAATCATACCAGGCACCGCCAGGTGACAGCTCTCAATCATACCAGGCATCGCCAGGTGACAGCTCTCAATCATACCAGGCACCGCCAGGTGTCGGACAGCTCTCAATCATACCAGGTACCGTCAGGTGACAACTCTCAATCATACCAGGCACCGCCAGGTGACAGCTCTCAATCATACCAGGCACCGCCAGGTGTCGGACAGCTCTCAATCATACCAGGTACCGTCAGGTGACAACTCTCAATCATACCAGGCACCGCCAGGTGACAGCTCTCAATCATACCAGGCACCGCCAGGTGTCGGACAGCTCTCAATCATACCAGGTACCGTCAGGTGACAACTCTCAATCATACCAGGCACCGCCAGGTGACAGCTCTCAATCATACCAGGTACCGCCAGGTGTCGGACAGCTCTCAATCATACCAGGTACCGTCAGGTGACAACTCTCAATCATACCAGGCACCGCCAGGTGACAGCTCTCAATCATACCAGGCATCGCCAGGTGGTGACAGCTCTTAATCATACCAGGCATCGCCAGGTGACAGCTCTCAATCATACCTAATCATCATAATCATACCATAATCATCCTGGCGAAGTCTGGCCAGGAGGCAGCAGCCTGACCCCCCCCCCCCCCCCCCCACCCCGTTCCAGCCCGGAGGAGGCAGCAGCCTGACCTCGCCCCCCCCGTTCCAACCCGGAGGAGGCAGCAGCCTGACCTCGCCCCCCCCCCCGCCCCGTTCCAGCCCGGAGGAGGCAGCAGCCTGACCTCGCCCCCACCCCGTTCCAGCCCGGAGGAGGCAGCAGCCTGACCTCGCCCCCCACCCCGTTCCAGCCCGGAGGAGGCAGCAGCCTGACCTCGCCCCCCCCGCCCCGTTCCAGCCCGGAGGAGGCAGCAGCCTGACCTCGCCCCCCCCCCCCCACCCCGTTCCAGCCCGGAGGAGGCAGCAGCCTGACCTCGCCCCCCCCCGCCCCGTTCCAGCCCGGAGGAGGCAGCAGCCTGACCTCGCCCCCCCCCTCCCCGCCCCGTTCCAGCCCGGAGGAGGCAGCAGCCTGACCCCCCCCCCCGTTCCAGCCCGGAGGAGGCAGCAGCCTGACCTCGCCCCCCCCCCACCCCGTTCCAGCCCGGAGGAGGCAGCAGTCTGACCTCGCCCCCCCCCCCCCGCGCCCCTTTGCAGCCCGGAGGAGGTGTGTCTGTGCTTTAACGGCGGTAAGGACTGCACGGCGGTGTTGCACCTGGCTCACGCGGTGCAGAGCCGCCGCCACCCGGACCGCCGGCTGAGAGCGGTCTACATCAGGGAGACCAAACCGTTCCCGGCCATGGAGACATTTGTCGAGGAGACCAGGGTCAGGTGAGACACGAAGAGTACTGAAGTGGAGGGGAGCGGGGTAATCGGAGTTGTCGGAGTTGCGAGGGAGCGTTTCAACACACATTGTTCCACGGATAGCAGGTGGGCTATTGGTGTTGGTATGTATGGTATTGGTGTTGGTATGGTATTGGTATGGTATGTTGTGGAAGCTCGTATTGGTAGAACACGACGTGTTTAGGCGCTGCCTAGTGCAGTGTACTGAAATATACAGCACTGTACTGTTATATTGTACTCTACTGTGCTTAGCTGGCGTACCAAATGTGTCCAGGAACTGTGTTACCAACCGTATAGGACGTACCAAATGTGTCCAGGAACTGTGTTACCAACCGTCTAGGACGTACCACCGGTGTTTAGGAACTGTGTTACCGTTCAGGACGTACCACCGGTGTTTAGGAACTGTGTTACCAACCGTATAGGACGTACCACCGGTGTTTAGGAACTGTGTTACCAACCGTCTAGGACGTACCACCTGTGTCCAGGAACTGTGTTACCAACCGTTCAGGACGTACCACCGGTGTTTAGGAACTGTGTTACCGTCTAGGACGTACCACCGGTGTTTAGGAACTGTCACCAACCGTTTAGGACGTACCACCGGTGTTTAGGAACTGTGTTACCAACCGTCTAGGACGTACCACCGGTGTTTAGGAACTGTGTTACCAACCGTCCAGGACGTACCACCGGTGTTTAGGAACTGTTACCGTCTAGGACGTACCACCGGTGTTTAGGAACTGTGTTACCGTCCAGGACGTACCACCGGTGTTTAGGAACTGTGTTACCAACCGTCTAGGACGTACCACCTGTGTTTAGGAACTGTCACCAACCGTTTAGGACGTACCACCTGTGTTTAGGAACTGTGTTACCGTCTAGGACGTACCACCGGTGTTTAGGAACTGTCACCAACCGTTTAGGACGTACCACCGGTGTTTAGGAACTGTGTTACCAACCGTCTAGGACGTACCACCGGTGTTTAGGAACTGTCACCAACCGTTTAGGACGTACCACCTGTGTTTAGGAACTGTGTTACCGTCTAGGACGTACCACCGGTGTTTAGGAACTGTGTTACCAACCGTCTAGGACGTACCACCTGTGTTTAGGAACTGTGTTACCAACCGTCTAGGACGTACCACCGGTGTTTAGGAACTGTGTTACCAACCGTCTAGGACGTACCACCGGTGTTTAGGAACTGTGTTACCAACCGTCTAGGACGTACCACCTGTGTTTAGGAACTGTCACCAACCGTTTAGGACGTACCACCGGTGTTTAGGAACTGTGTTACCAACCGTCTAGGACGTACCACCGGTATTTAGGAACTGTGTTACCAACCGTCTAGGACGTACCACCGGTGTTTAGGAACTGTCACCAACCGTTTAGGACGTACCACCGGTGTTTAGGAACTGTTACCGTCTAAGACGTACCACCGGTGTTTAGGAACTGTGTTACCAACCGTCTAGGACGTACCACCGGTGTTTAGGAACTGTTACCGTCTAAGACGTACCACCTGTGTTTAGGAACTGTGTTACCAACCGTCTAGGACGTACCACCGGTGTCTAGGAACTGTGTTACCAACCGTCTAGGACGTACCGCTTGTGTTTAGGAACTGTGTTACCAACCGTCCAGGACGTACCACCTGTGTTTAGGAACTGTGTTACCAACCGTCTAGGACGTACCACCTGTGTTTAGGAACTGTGTTACCAACCTTTCAGGACGTACCACCTGTGTTTAGGAACTGTGTTACCAGCCGTCTAGGACGTACCACCGGTGTTTAGGAACTGTGTTACCGTCTAGGACGTACCACCTGTGTTTAGGAACTGTGTTACCAACCGTCTAGGACGTACCACCTGTGTTTAGGAACTGTGTTACCAACCGTCTAGGACGTACCACCTGTGTTTAGGAACTGTGTTACCAACCGTCTAGGACGTACCACCTGTGTTTAGGAACTGTGTTACCAACCGTCTAGGACGTACCACCTGTGTTTAGGAACTGTGTTACCAACCGTCTAGGACGTACCACCGGTGTTTAGGAACTGTGTTACCAACCGTCTAGGACGTACCACCTGTGTTTAGGAACTGTGTTACCAACCGTTCAGGACGTACCACCTGTGTTTAGGAACTGTGTTACCGTCTAAGACGTACCACCGGTGTTTAGGAACTGTGTTACCAACCGTCTAGGACGTACCACCGGTGTTTAGGAACTGTTACCGTCTAAGACGTACCACCTGTGTTTAGGAACTGTGTTACCAACCGTCTAGGACGTACCACCGGTGTCTAGGAACTGTGTTACCAACCGTCTAGGACGTACCGCTTGTGTTTAGGAACTGTGTTACCAACCGTCCAGGACGTACCACCTGTGTTTAGGAACTGTGTTACCAACCGTCTAGGACGTACCACCTGTGTTTAGGAACTGTGTTACCAACCTTTCAGGACGTACCACCTGTGTTTAGGAACTGTGTTACCAGCCGTCTAGGACGTACCACCGGTGTTTAGGAACTGTGTTACCGTCTAGGACGTACCACCTGTGTTTAGGAACTGTGTTACCAACCGTCTAGGACGTACCACCTGTGTTTAGGAACTGTGTTACCAACCGTCTAGGACGTACCACCTGTGTTTAGGAACTGTGTTACCAACCGTCTAGGACGTACCACCTGTGTTTAGGAACTGTGTTACCAACCGTCTAGGACGTACCACCTGTGTTTAGGAACTGTGTTACCAACCGTCTAGGACGTACCACCGGTGTTTAGGAACTGTGTTACCAACCGTCTAGGACGTACCACCTGTGTTTAGGAACTGTGTTACCAACCGTTCAGGACGTACCACCTGTGTTTAGGAACTGTGTTACCAACCGTCTAGGACGTACCACCGGTGTTTAGGAACTGTGTTACCAACCGTGTAGGACGTACCACCTGTGTTTAGGAACTGTGTTACCAACCGTCTAGGACGTACCACCTGTGTTTAGGAACTGTGTTACCAACCGTTCAGGACGTACCACCTGTGTTTAGGAACTGTGTTACCAACCGTTCAGGACGTACCACCTGTGTTTAGGAACTGTCACCAACCGTTTAGGACGTACCACCGGTGTTTAGGAACTGTGTTACCAACCGTCTAGGACGTACCACCGGTGTTTAGGAACTGTGTTACCAACCGTTTAGTACGTACCACCGGTGTTTAGGAACTGTGTTACCAACCGTCTAGGACGTACCACCGGTGTTTAGGAACTGTGTTACCAACCGTTCAGGACGTACCACCGGTGTTTAGGAACTGTGTTACCGTCTAGGACGTACCACCGGTGTTTAGGAACTGTCACCAACCGTCTAGGACGTACCACCTGTGTTTAGGAACTGTGTTACCGTCTAGGACGTACCACCCGTATTTAGGAACTGTGTTACCAACCGTCTAGGACGTACCACCGGTGTTTAGGAACTGTGTTACCAACCGTCTAGGACGTACCACCGGTGTTTAGGAACTGTGTTACCAACCGTCCAGGACGTACCACCTGTGTTTAGGAACTGTGTTACCAACCGTCTAGGACGTACCACCGGTGTTTAGGAACTGTGTTACCAACCGTCTAGGACGTACCACCGGTGTTTAGGAACTGTGTTACCGTCTAGGACGTACCACCGGTGTTTAGGAACTGTGTTACCGTCTAGGACGTACCACCGGTGTTTAGGAACTGTGTTACCAACCGTCTAGGACGTACCACCGGTGTTTAGGAACTGTGTTACCAACCGTCTAGGACGTACCACCGGTGTTTAGGAACTGTGTTACCAACCGTTCAGGACGTACCACCTGTGTTTAGGAACTGTGTTACCGTCCAGGACGTACCACCGGTGTTTAGGAACTGTGTTACCAACCGTCTAGGACGTACCACCTGTGTTTAGGAACTGTGTTACCAACCTTTCAGGACGTACCACCGGTGTTTAGGAACTGTGTTACCGTCTAGGACGTACCACCGGTGTTTAGGAACTGTGTTACCGTCTAGGACGTACCACCGGTGTTTAGGAACTGTGTTACCGTCTAGGACGTACCACCGGTGTTTAGGAACTGTGTTACCGTCTAGGACGTACCACCGGTGTTTAGGAACTGTGTTACCAACCGTCTAGGACGTACCACCGGTGTTTAGGAACTGTGTTACCAACCGTCTAGGGCGTACCACCTGTGTTTAGGAACTGTGTTACCGTCTAGGACGTACCACCGGTGTTTAGGAACTGTGTTACCGTCTAGGACGTACCACCGGTGTTTAGGAACTGTGTTACCGTCTAGGACGTACCACCTGTGTTTAGGAACTGTGTTACCAACCGTCCAGGACGTACCACCTGTGTTTAGGAACTGTGTTACCAACCGTCTAGGACGTACCACCGGTGTTTAGGAACTGTGTTACCAACCGTCTAGGACGTACCACCGGTGTTTAGGAACTGTGTTACCAACCGTCTAGGACGTACCACCGGTGTCTAGGAACTGTGTTACCAACCGTCTAGGACGTACCACCGGTGTTTAGGAACTGTGTTACCAACCGTCTAGGGCGTACCACCTGTGTTTAGGAACTGTGTTACCGTCTAGGACGTACCACCGGTGTTTAGGAACTGTGTTACCGTCTAGGACGTACCACCGGTGTTTAGGAACTGTGTTACCGTCCAGGACGTACCACCTGTGTTTAGGAACTGTGTTACCAACCGTCTAGGGCGTACCACCTGTGTTTAGGAACTGTGTTACCGTCTAGGACGTACCACCGGTGTTTAGGAACTGTGTTACCGTCTAGGACGTACCACCGGTGTTTAGGAACTGTGTTACCGTCTAGGACGTACCACCTGTGTTTAGGAACTGTGTTACCAACCGTCCAGGACGTACCACCGGTGTTTAGGAACTGTGTTACCAACCGTGTAGGACGTACCACCTGTGTTTAGGAACTGTGTTACCGTCTAGGACGTACCACCGGTGTTTAGGAACTGTGTTACCAACCGTGTAGGACGTACCACCGGTGTTTAGGAACTGTGTTACCAACCGTCTAGGACGTACCACCGGTGTTTAGGAACTGTGTTACCGTCTAGGACGTGCCACCTGTGTTTAGGAACTATGTTACCAACCTTTCAGGACGTACCACCGGTGTTTAGGAACTGTGTTACCAACCGTCTAGGACGTACCACCGGTGTTTAGGAACTGTGTTACCGTCTAGGACGTACCACCGGTGTTTAGGAACTGTGTTACCGTCTAGGACGTACCACCTGTGTTTAGGAACTGTGTTACCAACCGTCCAGGACGTACCACCGGTGTTTAGGAACTGTGTTACCAACCGTGTAGGACGTACCACCGGTGTTTAGGAACTGTGTTACCAACCGTTCAGGACGTACCACCTGTGTTTAGGAACTGTTACCGTCTAGGACGTACCACCTGTGTTTAGGAACTGTGTTACCGTCTAGGACGTACCACCTGTGTTTAGGAACTATGTTACCAACCTTTCAGGACGTACCACCGGTGTTTAGGAACTGTGTTACCAACCGTCTAGGACGTACCACCGGTGTTTGGGAACTGTGTTACCAACCGTCTAGGACGTACCGCCTGTGTTTAGGAACTGTGTTACCAACCGTCTAGGACGTACCACCTGTGTTTAGGAACTGTGTTACCAACCGTCTAGGACGTACCACCCGTATTTAGGAACTGTGTTACCAACCGTCTAGGACGTACCACCTGTGTTTAGGAACTGTGTTGCCAACCGTCCAGGACGTACCACCGGTGTTTAGGAACTGTGTTACCAACCGTCTAGGACGTACCACCGGTGTCTAGGAACTGTGTTACCAACCGTCTAGGACGTACCACCGGTGTCTAGGAACTGTGTTACCGTCTAGGACGTACCACCTGTGTTTAGGAACTATGTTACCAACCTTTCAGGACGTACCACCGGTGTTTAGGAACTGTGTTACCAACCGTCTAGGACGTACCACCTGTGTTTAGGAACTGTGTTACCAACCTTTCAGGACGTACCACCGGTGTTTAGGAACTGTGTTACCAACCGTCTAGGGCGTACCACCTGTGTTTAGGAACTGTGTTACCAACCGTCTAGGACGTACCACCTGTGTCTAGGAACTGTGTTACCAACCGTCTAGGACGTACCACCGGTGTTTAGGAACTGTGTTACCAACCGTTTAGTACGTACCACCGGTGTTTAGGAACTGTGTTACCAACCGTTCAGGACGTACCACCTGTGTTTAGGAACTGTGTTACCAACCGTCCAGGACGTACCACCGGTGTTTAGGAACTGTGTTACCGTCTAGGACGTACCACCGGTGTTTAGGAACTGTGTTACCAACCGTCTAGGACGTACCACCTGTGTTTAGGAACTGTGTTACCAACCGTCCAGGACGTACCACCGGTGTTTAGGAACTGTGTTACCGTCTAGGACGTACCACCGGTGTTTAGGAACTGTGTTACCAACCGTCTAGGACGTACCACCTGTGTTTAGGAACTGTGTTACCAACCGTCCAGGACGTACCACCTGTGTTTAGGAACTGTGTTACCAACCGTCTAGGACGTACCACCGGTGTTTAGGAACTGTGTTACCAACCGTGTAGGACGTACCACCTGTGTTTAGGAACTGTGTTACCGTCTAGGACGTACCACCTGTGTTTAGGAACTATGTTACCAACCTTTCAGGACGTACCACCGGTGTTTAGGAACTGTGTTACCAACCGTCTAGGACGTACCACCGGTGTTTAGGAACTGTGTTACCGTCTAGGACGTACCACCTGTGTTTAGGAACTATGTTACCAACCTTTCAGGACGTACCACCGGTGTTTAGGAACTGTGTTACCAACCGTCTAGGACGTACCACCGGTGTTTAGGAACTGTGTTACCGTCTAGGACGTACCACCTGTGTTTAGGAACTGTGTTACCAACCGTCCAGGACGTACCACCGGTGTTTAGGAACTGTGTTACCAACCGTCTAGGACGTACCACCGGTGTTTAGGAACTGTGTTACCAACCGTCCAGGACGTACCACCTGTGTTTAGGAACTGTGTTACCAACCGTCTAGGACGTACCACCGGTGTTTAGGAACTGTGTTACCAACCGTCTAGGACGTACCACCTGTGTTTAGGAACTGTGTTACCAACCTTTCAGGACGTACCACCGGTGTTTAGGAACTGTGTTACCGTCTAGGACGTACCACCGGTGTTTAGGAACTGTGTTACCGTCTAGGACGTACCACCGGTGTTTAGGAACTGTGTTACCAACCGTCTAGGACGTACCACCGGTGTTTAGGAACTGTGTTACCAACCGTCTAGGACGTACCACCGGTGTTTAGGAACTGTGTTACCAACCGTTCAGGATGTACCACCGGTGTTTAGGAACTGTGTTACCAACCGTCTAGGACGTACCACCCGTATTTAGGAACTGTGTTACCAACCGTCTAGGACGTACCACCTGTGTTTAGGAACTGTGTTACCAGCCGTCTAGGACGTACCACCTGTGTTTAGGAACTGTGTTACCGTCTAGGACGTACCACCTGTGTTTAGGAACTGTGTTACCAACCGTCCAGGACGTACCACCGGTGTTTAGGAACTGTGTTACCAACCGTCTAGGACGTACCACCTGTGTTTAGGAACTGTGTTACCGTCTAGGACGTACCACCTGTGTTTAGGAACTGTGTTACCGTCTAGGACGTACCACCGGTGTTTAGGAACTGTGTTACCAGCCGTCTAGGACGTACCACCTGTGTTTAGGAACTGTGTTACCGTCTAGGACGTACCACCGGTGTTTAGGAACTGTGTTACCAACCGTCTAGGACGTACCACCTGTGTTTAGGAACTGTGTTACCAGCCGTCTAGGACGTACCACCTGTGTTTAGGAACTGTGTTACCAACCTTTCAGGACGTACCACCGGTGTTTAGGAACTGTGTTACCGTCTAGGACGTACCACCGGTGTTTAGGAACTGTGTTACCAACCGTCTAGGACGTACCACCGGTGTTTAGGAACTGTGTTACCAACCGTCTAGGGCGTACCACCTGTGTTTAGGAACTGTGTTACCGTCTAGGACGTACCACCGGTGTTTAGGAACTGTGTTACCGTCTAGGACGTACCACCGGTGTTTAGGAACTGTGTTACCGTCTAGGACGTACCACCTGTGTTTAGGAACTGTGTTACCAACCGTCCAGGACGTACCACCTGTGTTTAGGAACTGTGTTACCAACCGTCTAGGACGTACCACCGGTGTTTAGGAACTGTGTTACCAACCGTCTAGGACGTACCACCGGTGTTTAGGAACTGTGTTACCAACCGTCTAGGACGTACCACCGGTGTTTAGGAACTGTGTTACCAACCGTCTAGGACGTACCACCGGTGTTTAGGAACTGTGTTACCAACCGTCTAGGGCGTACCACCTGTGTTTAGGAACTGTGTTACCGTCTAGGACGTACCACCGGTGTTTAGGAACTGTGTTACCGTCTAGGACGTACCACCGGTGTTTAGGAACTGTGTTACCGTCCAGGACGTACCACCTGTGTTTAGGAACTGTGTTACCAACCGTCTAGGGCGTACCACCTGTGTTTAGGAACTGTGCTACCGTCTAGGACGTACCACCGGTGTTTAGGAACTGTGTTACCGTCTAGGACGTACCACCGGTGTTTAGGAACTGTGTTACCGTCTAGGACGTACCACCTGTGTTTAGGAACTGTGTTACCAACCGTCCAGGACGTACCACCGGTGTTTAGGAACTGTGTTACCAACCGTGTAGGACGTACCACCTGTGTTTAGGAACTGTGTTACCGTCTAGGACGTACCACCGGTGTTTAGGAACTGTGTTACCAACCGTGTAGGACGTACCACCGGTGTTTAGGAACTGTGTTACCAACCGTCTAGGACGTACCACCGGTGTTTAGGAACTGTGTTACCGTCTAGGACGTACCACCTGTGTTTAGGAACTATGTTACCAACCTTTCAGGACGTACCACCGGTGTTTAGGAACTGTGTTACCAACCGTCTAGGACGTACCACCGGTGTTTAGGAACTGTGTTACCGTCTAGGACGTACCACCGGTGTTTAGGAACTGTGTTACCGTCTAGGACGTACCACCTGTGTTTAGGAACTGTGTTACCAACCGTCCAGGACGTACCACCGGTGTTTAGGAACTGTGTTACCAACCGTGTAGGACGTACCACCGGTGTTTAGGAACTGTGTTACCAACCGTTCAGGACGTACCACCTGTGTTTAGGAACTGTTACCGTCTAGGACGTACCACCTGTGTTTAGGAACTGTGTTACCGTCTAGGACGTACCACCTGTGTTTAGGAACTATGTTACCAACCTTTCAGGACGTACCACCGGTGTTTAGGAACTGTGTTACCAACCGTCTAGGACGTACCACCTGTGTTTAGGAACTGTGTTACCAACCGTCTAGGACGTACCACCGGTGTTTAGGAACTGTGTTACCAACCGTCCAGGACGTACCACCGGTGTTTAGGAACTGTGTTACCAACCGTGTAGGACGTACCACCTGTGTTTAGGAACTGTGTTACCGTCTAGGACGTACCACCGGTGTTTAGGAACTGTGTTACCAACCGTGTAGGACGTACCACCGGTGTTTAGGAACTGTGTTACCAACCGTCTAGGACGTACCACCGGTGTTTAGGAACTGTGTTACCGTCTAGGACGTACCACCTGTGTTTAGGAACTATGTTACCAACCTTTCAGGACGTACCACCGGTGTTTAGGAACTGTGTTACCAACCGTCTAGGACGTACCACCGGTGTCTAGGAACTGTGTTACCGTCTAGGACGTACCACCTGTGTTTAGGAACTGTGTTACCGTGTAGGACGTACCACCTGTGTTTAGGAACTGTGTTACCAACCGTCTAGGACGTACCACCCGTATTTAGGAACTGTGTTACCAACCGTCTAGGACGTACCACCTGTGTTGAGGAACTGTGTTGCCAACCGTCCAGGACGTACCACCGGTGTTTAGGAACTGTGTTACCAACCGTCTAGGACGTACCACCGGTGTCTAGGAACTGTGTTACCAACCGTCTAGGACGTACCACCGGTGTCTAGGAACTGTGTTACCGTCTAGGACGTACCACCTGTGTTTAGGAACTATGTTACCAACCTTTCAGGACGTACCACCGGTGTTTAGGAACTGTGTTACCAACCGTCTAGGACGTACCACCTGTGTTTAGGAACTGTGTTACCAACCTTTCAGGACGTACCACCGGTGTTTAGGAACTGTGTTACCAACCGTCTAGGACGTACCACCTGTGTCTAGGAACTGTGTTACCAACCGTCTAGGACGTACCACCGGTGTTTAGGAACTGTGTTACCAACCGTTTAGTACGTACCACCGGTGTTTAGGAACTGTGTTACCAACCGTTCAGGACGTACCACCTGTGTTTAGGAACTGTGTTACCAACCGTCCAGGACGTACCACCGGTGTTTAGGAACTGTGTTACCGTCTAGGACGTACCACCGGTGTTTAGGAACTGTGTTACCAACCGTCTAGGACGTACCACCTGTGTTTAGGAACTGTGTTACCAACCGTCTAGGGCGTACCACCTGTGTTTAGGAACTGTGTTACCAACCGTCTAGGACGTACCACCGGTGTTTAGGAACTGTGTTACCAACCGTGTAGGACGTACCACCTGTGTTTAGGAACTGTGTTACCGTCTAGGACGTACCACCTGTGTTTAGGAACTATGTTACCAACCTTTCAGGACGTACCACCGGTGTTTAGGAACTGTG
Organism: Chirona hameri; assembly: GCA_036785665.1. NCBI lineage: Eukaryota > Metazoa > Arthropoda > Thecostraca > Balanomorpha > Balanidae > Chirona > Chirona hameri. Next base: position 166,287 of record JAXIVJ010000287.1, on the reverse strand, counting down.
TTACCAACCGTCTAGGACGTACCACCGGTGTTTAGGAACTGTGTTACCGTCTAGGACGTACCACCTGTGTTTAGGAACTATGTTACCAACCTTTCAGGACGTACCACCGGTGTTTAGGAACTGTGTTACCAACCGTCTAGGACGTACCACCGGTGTTTAGGAACTGTGTTACCGTCTAGGACGTACCACCTGTGTTTAGGAACTGTGTTACCAACCGTCCAGGACGTACCACCGGTGTTTAGGAACTGTGTTACCAACCGTGTAGGACGTACCACCGGTGTTTAGGAACTGTGTTACCAACCGTTCAGGACGTACCACCTGTGTTTAGGAACTGTTACCGTCTAGGACGTACCACCTGTGTTTAGGAACTGTGTTACCGTCTAGGACGTACCACCTGTGTTTAGGAACTATGTTACCAACCTTTCAGGACGTACCACCGGTGTTTAGGAACTGTGTTACCAACCGTCTAGGACGTACCACCTGTGTTTAGGAACTGTGTTACCAACCGTCTAGGACGTACCACCTGTGTTTAGGAACTGTGTTACCAACCGTCTAGGACGTACCACCGGTGTTTAGGAACTGTGTTACCAACCGTCCAGGACGTACCACCGGTGTTTAGGAACTGTGTTACCAACCGTGTAGGACGTACCACCTGTGTTTAGGAACTGTGTTACCGTCTAGGACGTACCACCGGTGTTTAGGAACTGTGTTACCAACCGTGTAGGACGTACCACCGGTGTTTAGGAACTGTGTTACCAACCGTCTAGGACGTACCACCGGTGTTTAGGAACTGTGTTACCGTCTAGGACGTACCACCTGTGTTTAGGAACTATGTTACCAACCTTTCAGGACGTACCACCGGTGTTTAGGAACTGTCCTAGACCAACCGTCTAGGACGTACCACCGGTGTCTAGGAACTGTGTTACCGTCTAGGACGTACCACCTGTGTTTAGGAACTGTGTTACCGTGTAGGACGTACCACCTGTGTTTAGGAACTGTGTTACCAACCGTCTAGGACGTACCACCGGTGTTTAGGAACTGTGTTACCAACCGTCTAGGACGTACCACCGGTGTTTAGGAACTGTGTTACCAACCGTCTAGGACGTACCACCTGTGTTTAGGAACTGTGTTACCAACCGTCTAGGACGTACCACCCGTATTTAGGAACTGTGTTACCAACCGTCTAGGACGTACCACCTGTGTTTAGGAACTGTGTTGCCAACCGTCCAGGACGTACCACCGGTGTTTAGGAACTGTGTTACCAACCGTCTAGGACGTACCACCGGTGTCTAGGAACTGTGTTACCAACCGTCTAGGACGTACCACCGGTGTCTAGGAACTGTGTTACCGTCTAGGACGTACCACCTGTGTTTAGGAACTATGTTACCAACCTTTCAGGACGTACCACCGGTGTTTAGGAACTGTGTTACCAACCGTCTAGGACGTACCACCTGTGTTTAGGAACTGTGTTACCAACCTTTCAGGACGTACCACCGGTGTTTAGGAACTGTGTTACCAACCGTCTAGGGCGTACCACCTGTGTTTAGGAACTGTGTTACCAACCGTCTAGGACGTACCACCTGTGTCTAGGAACTGTGTTACCAACCGTCTAGGACGTACCACCGGTGTTTAGGAACTGTGTTACCAACCGTTTAGTACGTACCACCGGTGTTTAGGAACTGTGTTACCAACCGTTCAGGACGTACCACCTGTGTTTAGGAACTGTGTTACCAACCGTCCAGGACGTACCACCGGTGTTTAGGAACTGTGTTACCGTCTAGGACGTACCACCGGTGTTTAGGAACTGTGTTACCAACCGTCTAGGACGTACCACCTGTGTTTAGGAACTGTGTTACCAACCGTCTAGGGCGTACCACCTGTGTTTAGGAACTGTGTTACCAACCGTCTAGGACGTACCACCGGTGTTTAGGAACTGTGTTACCAACCGTGTAGGACGTACCACCTGTGTTTAGGAACTGTGTTACCGTCTAGGACGTACCACCTGTGTTTAGGAACTATGTTACCAACCTTTCAGGACGTACCACCGGTGTTTAGGAACTGTGTTACCAACCGTCTAGGACGTACCACCGGTGTTTAGGAACTGTGTTACCGTCTAGGACGTACCACCTGTGTTTAGGAACTATGTTACCAACCTTTCAGGACGTACCACCGGTGTTTAGGAACTGTGTTACCAACCGTCTAGGACGTACCACCGGTGTTTAGGAACTGTGTTACCGTCTAGGACGTACCACCGGTGTTTAGGAACTGTGTTACCAACCGTCTAGGACGTACCACCTGTGTTTAGGAACTGTGTTACCAACCGTCCAGGACGTACCACCTGTGTTTAGGAACTGTGTTACCAACCGTCTAGGACGTACCACCTGTGTTTAGGAACTATGTTACCAACCTTTCAGGACGTACCACCGGTGTTTAGGAACTGTGTTACCAACCGTCTAGGACGTACCACCGGTGTTTAGGAACTGTGTTACCGTCTAGGACGTACCACCTGTGTTTAGGAACTATGTTACCAACCTTTCAGGACGTACCACCGGTGTTTAGGAACTGTGTTACCAACCGTGTAGGACGTACCACCTGTGTCTAGGAACTGTGTTACCAACCGTCCAGGACGTACCACCGGTGTTTAGGAACTGTGTTACCAACCGTCTAGGACGTACCACCTGTGTTTAGGAACTGTGTTACCAACCGTTCAGGACGTACCACCTGTGTTTAGGAACTGTGTTACCGTCTAGGACGTACCACCGGTGTTTAGGAACTGTGTTACCAACCGTCTAGGACGTACCACCGGTGTTTAGGAACTGTGTTACCAACCGTTTAGGACGTACCACCGGTGTTTAGGAACTGTGTTACCGTCTAGGACGTACCACCTGTGTTTAGGAACTGTGTTACCAACCGTCTAGGACGTACCACCGGTGTTTAGGAACTGTGTTACCAACCGTATAGGACGTACCACCGGTGTCTAGGAACTGTGTTACCAACCGTTTAGGACGTACCACCGGTGTTTAGGAACTGTGTTACTAACCGTGTAGGACGTACCACCGGTGTTTAGGAACTGTGTTACCAACCGTCTAGGACGTACCACCGGTGTTTAGGAACTGTGTTACCAACCGTCTAGGACGTACCACCGGTGTTTAGGAACTGTGTTACCAACCGTCCAGGACGTACCACTGGTGTTTAGGAACTGTGTTACTAACCGTGTAGGACGTACCACCGGTATTTAGGAACTGTGTTACCAACCGTCTAGGACGTACCACCTGTGTTTAGGAACTGTTACCGTCTAAGACGTACCACCGGTATTTAGGAACTGTGTTACCAACCGTCTAGGACGTACCACCGGTGTTTAGGAACTGTGTTACCGTCTAGGACGTACCACCTGTGTTTAGGAACTGTGTTACCAACCGTCTAGGACGTACCACCTGTGTTTAGGAACTGTGTTACCAGCCGTCTAGGACGTACCACCGGTGTTTAGGAACTGTGTTACCGTCTAGGACGTACCACCGGTGTTTAGGAACTGTGTTACCGTCTAGGACGTACCACCGGTGTTTAGGAACTGTGTTACCGTCTAGGACGTACCACCTGTGTTTAGGAACTGTGTTACCGTCTAGGACGTACCACCTGTGTTTAGGAACTGTTACCGTCTAAGACGTACCACCGGTATTTAGGAACTGTGTTACCAACCGTCTAGGACGTACCACCGGTGTTTAGGAACTGTGTTACCGTCTAGGACGTACCACCTGTGTTTAGGAACTGTGTTACCAACCGTGTAGGACGTACCACCGGTGTTTAGGAACTGTGTTACCAACCGTGTAGGACGTACCACCGGTGTTTAGGAACTGTGTTACCGTCTAGGACGTACCACCGGTGTTTAGGAACTGTGTTACCGTCTAGGACGTACCACCTGTGTTTAGGAACTGTGTTACCGTCTAGGACGTACCACCTGTGTTTAGGAACTGTGTTACCGTCTAGGACGTACCACCTGTGTTTAGGAACTGTTACCGTCTAAGACGTACCACCGGTATTTAGGAACTGTGTTACCAACCGTCTAGGACGTACCACCGGTGTTTAGGAACTGTGTTACCGTCTAGGACGTACCACCTGTGTTTAGGAACTGTGTTACCAACCGTGTAGGACGTACCACCGGTGTTTAGGAACTGTGTTACCAACCGTGTAGGACGTACCACCGGTGTTTAGGAACTGTGTTACCGTCTAGGACGTACCACCGGTGTTTAGGAACTGTGTTACCGTCTAGGACGTACCACCTGTGTTTAGGAACTGTGTTACCAACCGTCTAGGACGTACCACCGGTGTTTAGGAACTGTGTTACCAACCGTCTAGGACGTACCACCGGTGTTTAGGAACTGTGTTACCAACCGTCTAGGACGTACCACCGGTGTTTAGGAACTGTGTTACCAACCGTCTAGGACGTACCACCCGTATTTAGGAACTGTGTTACCAACCTTTCAGGACGTACCACCGGTGTTTAGGAACTGTGTTACCAACCGTCCAGGACGTACCACCGGTGTTTAGGAACTGTGTTACCGTCTAGGACGTACCACCTGTGTTTAGGAACTGTGTTACCAACCGTATAGGACGTACCACCTGTGTTTAGGAACTGTGTTACCAACCGTCTAAGATGTACCACCGGTGTTTAGGAACTGTGTTACCAACCGTCTAGGACGTACCACCCGTATTTAGGAACTGTGTTACCAACCTTTCAGGACGTACCACCTGTGTTTAGGAACTATGTTACCAACCGTCCAGGACGTACCACCGGTGTTTAGGAACTGTGTTACCAACCGTCTAGGACGTACCACCGGTGTTTAGGAACTGTGTTACCAACCGTGTAGGACGTACCACCGGTGTCTAGGAACTGTGTTACCAACCGTCTAGGACGTACCACCTGTGTTTAGGAACTGTGTTACCAACCGTGTAGGACGTACCACCGGTGTTTAGGAACTGTGTTACCAACCGTTTAGTACGTACCACCGGTGTTTAGGAACTGTGTTACCGTCTAGGACGTACCACCGGTGTTTAGGAACTGTGTTACCAACCGTTCAGGACGTACCACTGGTGTTTAGGGAACTGTCTACTGTGCCGTTCTGAAATGTACGGTATTGCACTGTAATGTGTACACACTACGGTGCGTATCGGCTGTACCAACTGTGCCTTGGCAGTCGACTGTATCCACCGAGCGCCGGCCCTCCCCTGTCCTTGGTAGGCGCCGCGTGTGTCCGACAGGTATTGCCGTTTGGTGTCTGTCGGGCGTCTATAGTGTCGGGCGTCTATCGTGTCGGGCGTCTATCGTGTCGGGCGTCTATAGTGTCGGGCGTCTATCGTGTCGGGCGTCTATAGTATCGGGCGTCTATAGTGTCGGGCGTCTATAGTGTCGGGCATCTATAGTGTCGGGCGTCTATCGTGTCTATAGTGTCGGGTGTCTATCGTGTCTATAGTGTCGGGCGTCTATAGTGTCTATAGTGTCGGGCATCTATAGTGTCGGGCGTCTATCGTGTCTATAGTGTCGGGCGTCTATAGTGTCGGGTGTCTATCGTGTCTATAGTGTCGGGCGTCTATATTGTCGGGCGTCTATAGTGTCGGGTGTCTATAGTGTCGGGCGTCTATAGTGTCGGGTGTCTATAGTGTCGGGCGTCTATCGTGTTTATAGTGTCGGGCGTCTATAGTGTCGGGCGTCTATAGTGTCGGGCGTCTATCGTGTCGGGCGTTTATAGTGTCGGGCGTCTATAGTGTCGGGCGTCTATCGTGTCGGGCGTCTATAGTATCGGGCGTCTATCGTGTCTATAGTGTCGGGCGTCTATCGTGTCGGGCGTCTATCGTGTCGGGCGTCTATAGTGGCGGGCGTCTATCGTGTCGGGCGTCTATCGTGTCTATCGTGTCGGGCGTCTATCGTGTCGGGCGTCTATAGTGGCAGGCGTCTATCGTGTCGGGCGTCTATCGTGTCTATAGTGGTCTATAGTGTCGGGCGTCTATCGTGTCTATAGTGTCGGGCGTCTATAGTGTCGGGCGTCTATAGTGTCGGGCGTCTATAGTGTCGGGCGTCTATAGTGTCGGGCGTCTATAGTGTCGGGCGTCTATCGTGTCGGGCGTCTATCGTGTCTATAGTGTCGGGCGTCTATTGTGTCGGGCGTCTATCGTGTCGGGCGTCTATAGTGTCGGGCGTCTATCGTGTCTATAGTGTCGGGCGTCTATAGTGTCGGGCGTCTATCGTGTCTATAGTGTCGGGCGTCTATCGTGTCGGGCGTCTATAGTATCGGGCGTCTATCGTGTCTATAGTGTCGGGCGTCTATAGTGTCGGGTGTCTATCGTGTCGGGCGTCTATAGTGTCTATCGTGTCGGGCGTCTATCGTGTCTATAGTGTCGGGCGTCTATAGTGTCGGGCGTCTATAGTGTCGGGCGTCTATCGTGTCGGGCGTCTATAGTGTCGGGCGTCTATAGTGTCGGGCGTCTATAGTGTCGGGCGTCTATCGTGTCGGGCGTCTATCGTGTCTATAGTGTCGGGCGTCTATAGTGTCGGGCGTCTATCGTGTCGGGCGTCTATAGTGTATCGTGTCGGGCGTCTATAGTGTCGGGCGTCTATAGTGTCTATAGTGTCGGGCGTCTATAGTATCGGGCGTCTATCGTGTCGGGCGTCTATAGTGTCGGGCGTCTATAGTGTCGGGCGTCTATAGTGTCGGGCGTCTATCGTGTCTATAGTGTCGGGCGTCTATAGTGTCGGGCGTCTATCGTGTCGGGCGTCTATCGTGTCTATAGTGTCGGGCGTCTATAGTGTCGGGCGTCTATCGTGTCGGGCGTCTATCGTGTCTATAGTGTCGGGCGTCTATAGTGTCGGGCGTCTATAGTGTCGGGCGTCTATCGTGTCGGGCGTCTATAGTGTCTATCGTGTCGGGCGTCTATAGTGTCGGGCGTCTATCGTGTCGGGCGTCTATAGTGTCGGGCGTCTATAGTGTCGGGCGTCTATAGTGTCGGGCGTCTATAGTGTCGGGCGTCTATAGTGTCGGGCGTCTATAGTGTCGGGCGTCTATAGTGTCGGGCGTCTATAGTGTCGGGCGTCTATAGTGTCGGGCGTCTATAGTGTCGGGCGTATATCGTGTCTATAGTGTCGGGCGTCTATAGTGTCTATCGTGTCGGGCGTATATAGTGTCGGGCGTCTATAGTGTCGGGCGTCTATAGTGTCGGGCGTCTATAGTGTCTATCGTGTCGGGCGTCTATCGTGTCGGGCGTCTATAGTGTCGGGCGTCTATAGTGTCGGGCGTCTATAGTGTCGGACGTCTATAGTGTCGGGCGTCTATAGTGTCGGGCGTCTATAGTGTCGGGCGTCTATCGTGTCGGGCGTCTATCGTGTCGGGCGTCTATAGTGTCGGGCGTCTATAGTGTCGGGCGTCTATAGTGTCGGGCGTCTATAGTATCGGGCGTCTATAGTGTCGGGCGTCTATAGTGTCGGGCGTCTATAGTGTCGGGCGTTTATAGTGTCGGGCGTCTATAGTGTCGGGCGTCTATAGTGTCGGGCGTCTATCGTGTCGGGCGTCTATAGTGTCGGGCGTCTATAGTGTCGGGCGTCTATAGTGTCGGGCGTCTATAGTGTCTATCGTGTCGGGCGTCTATCGTGTCGGGCGTCTATCGTGTCTATCGTGTCGGGCGTCTATAGTGTCGGGCGTCTATAGTGTCGGGCGTCTATAGTGTCGGGCGTCTATAGTGTCGGGCGTCTATAGTGTCGGGCGTCTATCGTGTCGGGCGTCTATAGTGTCTATCGTGTCGGGCGTCTATCGTGTCGGGCGTCTATAGTGTCGGGCGTCTATAGTGTCGGGCGTCTATAGTGTCGGGCGTCTATAGTGTCGGGCGTCTATCGTGTCGGGCGTCTATAGTGTCGGGCGTCTATCGTGTCGGGCGTCTATAGTGTCTATCGTGTCGGGCGTCTATCGTGTCGGGCGTCTATAGTGTCGGGCGTCTATAGTGTCGGGCTTCTATAGTGTCGGGCGTCTATAGTGTCTATCGTGTCGGGCGTCTATCGTGTCGGGCGTCTATCGTGTCTATCGTGTAGGGCGTCTATAGTGTCGGGCGTCTATAGTGTCGGGCGTCTATAGTGTCGGGCGTCTATAGTGTCGGGCGTCTATCGTGTCGGGCGTCTATAGTGTCTATCGTGTCGGGCGTCTATCGTGTCGGGCGTCTATAGTGTCGGGCGTCTATAGTGTCGGGCGTCTATAGTGTCGGGCGTCTATAGTGTCGGGCGTCTATCGTGTCGGGCGTCTATAGTGTCTATCGTGTCGGGCGTCTATAGTGTCGGGCGTCTATAGTGTCGGGCGTCTATAGTGTCGGACGTCTATAGTGTCGGGCGTCTATAATGTCGGGCGTCTATAGTGTCGGGCGTCTATAGTGTCGGGTGTCTATCGTGTCGGGCGTCTATAGTGTCTATAGTGTCGGGCGTCTATAGCGTCTATAGTATCGGGCGTCTATAGTATCGGGCGTCTATAGTGTCGGGCGTCTATAGTGTCGGGCGTCTATAGTGTCGGGCGTCTAAAGTGTCGGGCGTCTATAGTGTCGGGCGTCTATAGTGTCGGGCGTCTATAGTGTCGGGCGTCTATCGTGTCGGGCGTCTATAGTATCGGGCGTCTATAGTATCGGGCGTCTATAGTGTCGGGCGTCTATAGTGTCGGGCGTCTATAGTGTCGGGCGTCTATAGTGTCGGGTGTCTATCGTGTCGGGCGTCTATAGTGTCTATAGTATCGGGCGTCTATAGCGTCTATAGTATCGGGCGTCTATAGTATCGGGCGTCTATAGTGTCGGGCGTCTATAGTGTCGGGCGTCTATAGTGTCGGGCGTCTATAGTGTCGGGCGTCTATAGTGTCGGGCGTCTATAGTGTCGGGCGTCTATAGTGTCGGGCGTCTATAGTGTCGGGCGTCTATCGTGTCGGGCGTCTATAGTATCGGGCGTCTATAGTATCGGGCGTCTATAGTGTCGGGCGTCTATAGTGTCGGGCGTCTATCGTGTCGGGCGTCTATCGTGTCTATAGTGTCGGGCGTCTATAGTGTCGGGCGTCTAACGGACCTACCGCTGTGTGGCTCCAGGTATGACCTGGACCTGTTCATCATAGCCGGCCCGATGAAGGAGGGCCTGCGCGCCATGAAGCAGCACTGGCCAGAGGTCAAGGCCTGCGTCATGGGCACGCGCCAGGGAGACCCGTATGCACGTAAGTCACGGGCAGCAGTGGCGCGGGCTGAGGGCTGGACGTTGTCGTTTGTGGCCTATAGAGGTCGTTATTGGTGAAATATGGCGCCAATGTTTACATGAGCGAGCCATTCACGTCGTAAAAACAACTGTAGGCGTGCGTTAGGAATTGCCTCAAAACTATGTCTATTAGAGGATCGCTGATGCTATTGAGTCATCTTTCCACCACTCGCCTTCTGAATAACTGTAGTTGACATTTTCGTCCTTGCCCGCTGGCCAGTGCCCATACGGCCATACATGTGTTACCGTTGTGTCTTACCCGTCTGTCGAGTCATGTCAAATCCTATCAAGACATCAAGCCCTGCTCTGGCATAACCTCCTCTCTCATGTGATTACTGGTGACCTGAGGTGATGTGACCTGACCTGACCTGACCTCTGTCCATTACAGACCTGATGGCCCAGTTCCAGCCAACTGACTCGGGACTGGCCAGCTGACCTGACCTGACCTGACCTCTGTCCATTACAGACCTGATGGCCCAGTTCCAGCCAACTGACGCGGACTGGCCGTCGTTGATGCGTGTTAACCCGATCCTCGCCTGGGACTACCACCAGCTGTGGCAGTTTGTCCGCGCGCTCACACTGTCCTACTGTAGCCTCTACGACAAGGGGTACGTCAGACGGCCGGCCGCCGGCTGGGCAGGGCCGGACTCTCGCCAGTCGCCACTACGGCCGGGGTGTATGGAAGTGGGGCGATGGTGTCGGCTGAACGCTGGGCTTCCCGGTGGAAGGAAATTGTGATGGTGTTTTGTTGAAGAATGTAGTGCTTAACTCAGTATTCCTTGGACCTGCCTGCTTTTTCTGAAGGCATATGATGTACATTGTACATGCATCTGCTGCTATTTTGTGTCCAAAGCTAGTTCAAAATGAGCTCATAATCTAGCTAGTCCGGTAAATGCGCTCTTCTCGCAGCTTCGTTAACCAGATCGATTGACGACAGTTGATCAGGTGACTTTCATTTGACTGTGCTGAACCGTAGCGACTGTAACGTTACGGTGTGTTGTGTGCTGTGCAGGTACACGTCTCTGGGCTCGGTGGACAACACGCTGCCAAACCCGGCCCTGCAGGAGACCACCAGCGGAGGTACTGTCACCTACCGGCCGGCCTACGAACTAGAAGATGTGACGCGAGAGAGAGATGGCAGGATCGGCAGAAGGTGATGACGGGCTCACCAGCCTTAGATTCGACGGAAAGAGGGAAATGTGCTACTAACTCGGCGCCACAGAATCGTGACATGGTAAAAACGCTCAGTTGGTGTTGCCCGAAGTAGCTGATGAGCAGTAACTATTGGTTTTATCACTTCGATAATACATGCGTTATTTTGTGAAGGCATGATTTCATAAGTCTGAAATTGTGTAGCATTGTTCACCACTTTTCTCGCCCTAGCCATCCGTGCCTCAGTGTCGGTACCTGAGGCAGCAGATTGATGACCTACTCGGGGAAAAATGCTCACCAATGTCCGCTGGCCGAAACTGTCTCGTATTTTTTGTAAATGACTGTGCAGCTCGTGAGCTGACTTTTTAGTCTTGTTAGTCAGAGACTGGGGTGTGGTGGATCGCCCGGGGACGGCTGAAGTGACTATTTATGAGTGAGTGTTAGTTACGTATGCATGCGGGCGTTAAGTATGTTTGATGTGGCCTCGTTTTGTGCAGACCCGAACAGATCAAACTCTGTATGTATGTCATCGCAGCAGCGTCACGTGTGTCATGTGACGACCAAACTCGTGATCATGTACGGCCATTTGGTAAAAATAAACTACCAACAAATAGCCTAGACGCGGGTTTCAGCTTGGTTGGGAAAAGTGTGAAACTCTTTTGTGTCCAATGGGCTGATGATGATTTGCGCTTTAGGACGCCTCAACTAGGTGATATGGCGCCCATAACCAATGGGTCGCGGATGGCTCTGTCAGTAGAGCGTCGGGCTCGGGAGTCTGCGGGTTCCGGGTTCGAGTCGGGCTACTGGTGAGGTCAATCGGACCCTCCGCTGGGGTCGGCGTGAGAGACCCCGACGATAACTGACGACAGGCGCGTAGTCGTAAAGCCCCAATACCAGCCTGATAGCACACCAATACCACCCCAATACCACCACTGCCCCAATACCGGCCTGATAGCCCCAATACCACCACTTCCCCAATACAAGCCTGATAGCCCCAATACCACCCCAATACCACCACTGCCCCAATACCAGCCTGATAGCCCCACTACCACCCCAATGCCACCACTGCCCCAATACCACCCTGATAGCACACCAGTACCACCACTGCCCCAATGCCAGCCTGATAAGCCCAATACCACACTGATAGCACACCAATACCACCACTGCCCAGGGGCGTAGGCAGAAATTTGCCCAGGGGGGGGGGGGCAATTAGCTCAGGGGCCCTCCCATGCGATCAGGGGGCCCTCGGCACAACGCCAATGAGGGGCCCACCCCTGTTGGGTACTTACAAGTTACAATATGCAGCAACAAGCACCTCCTGGATGCTGACCACGTCAGCCCCAAGCCACAACAATTTAAACGTTTGTCGCCAATGCCTCAAATGCCTACAAAGCAGAAGCATGGAGCTGCCAAATGCAACCAAATCTGAGAAGAAGAAAAACTTTGTTTTCGAAGAATTCCAGTCATCAGAACAAAGTAAACAAGGGACATCATCAAAGTAGTAGCGGATTCGGGATTTGGTCAAGGGGGAGGAGGCAGTAGCTAAGTGGGCCTCATCGGGCTTTGATGGGCCCAATCAGGCTTTGATGAGCATTGAGCCACCTCAAACTTTGGTGCGCCCTTTCAACCTTGAAGGCAAATGTAGGCCCAAATGGACCACTTTAGCTCAAAATCTGCCTTTCACACGCCAAAATATGTCTCTACAAACCAGATTTCGCCCTCTTCAACCCAAAATAGGCCCTCCGGAGGACAGAGTGAACCTTCTGGAGGCCCGAGTGGGCCTTCTGGAGACCAGAGGGCCCCAGTAGATCAGTGGATCCAACTGGAAGCCCGAGTGAGCCTTCTGGGGGTCAGGGTGGGCCCTCTGGAAGCCAGAGGAGCCCTCTGGAGACATGAGGGCCCTCTGAAGGCCAGAAGGCCCTCTGCAGACCAGAGTGGGCCCTCTGCAGACCAGAGTGGGCCCTCTGAAGTTCAGAGTGGGCCCGCTGGAGGCCAGAGTGGGTCCTCTTGTGGGTCTAAATGATCTCCCTGGAGTCGCAGTGGGCCCCCTAGAGGCCAGAGCGGGACCCTGCAGATCAGAGTGGGCCCAACTGGAAGCCATATGGGCCCCTCTGAATGTCAGACTGGGCCCTCAGGAGGTCAGAGCGGGCCCTCTGGATGTCAGGGTGGGCCATCTGGAGGCCAGATTGGGTCCTCCGGAGGTGAGAGTCCCTCTGGAAGCCGGAGTGGGTCCTCAGGAGGTGGAGTTTCGAATGAGCCTCTTGGGGGGTCTTTAAGTGGGCCCTCTGTTGGCGAGAGCGGGCCCTCTGGGGGCCAGAGAGGGCCTCTGGAGATCAGAGGTGCCCTCTGCAGATCAGAGGGCCCCTGGAAGCTAGAGTGGGCCCACTCCACTATAAACCAGAAGGGGACCATTGGAAGCCAGAGGAGCCCACTGGAGGCCAGTGGGGCCTCTGGAAATCAGAGCGAGATATCTGGGTGCCAGAGTGTACCTTCTGGAGGTCCAAGTGGGCCCTCAGGAAGTCAGAATGGGCCCTCAGGTCAGAACTGGCCCACTGGATGCCAGATGCCAGGACTCGGACCACTATTTGCCCTTTGGAAGGCAAATAGTGGTCCTCTGAAAAGCACAGAGGGTCATCTGGAAGCCAGACGGACCTTTTGGAAGGCAGAGGGGCTCTCTGGAAACCAGATGGGCCCCTGCCTTGAAGGCCAGAGCGGGTCCTCTGGAGGTCCGAATAGGCCCTCTGGAGGCCATGGAGGCCAGATGGATCCTCTGGAACCTAGGCAGCCCTTGGCTGGTCTGGGAGTGCCCAGACTCTGGTCGGAGGGCCCTATACTGGTTAAGATGGCCCCTGGCCCCAGCCTGAGGGGTCCCAGGCCGGGGCCTGAGAGGGCCCTCAGGTGATAGCAAGGGGCCCTCGGCTGGTCCGTGAGAGCCTCAGCCGATCTCAGAGGGGCCCAGGCCGGTTAGAGGGGCCCTCGTCCGGTCTGAGACTGAGAGGGCCGGCAGAGTCGTATGAAATGCCGGTTCAGATTACCACAGGCCCCAGTATGAGGGCCCCAAATCCTGGTCTGAGAGGGCTCCAGACCCAGGTGTGAGAGAATCATCAGGCGGTGTAAGATGGCACTCGGCTGGTCTGGGAGGGCCCTCTAAAGTCCGGCAGAGGGCCCTCTGCAGATTGGCTGGGACACTGCAGATCGACAGGGCCCCTAAAGGCTGGAAGAGGGCCTTCTACAGGTCGACAGGGCCCTCTAAACGCCGGCAGAGACCCTCTACAGATCAGCGGGGCCCTCTAAAGGCCAGCAGAGGGCCCTCTGCAGATTGGCTGGGACACTGCAGATCGACAGGGCCCCTAAAGGCTGGAAGAAGGCCCTCTACAGGTCGTCAGGGCCCTCTAAATGCCGGTAGGGGCCCTCTACAGATTCGCAGGGCGATCTACAGATCGGCAGGGCCCTCTTAAAGGCCGGCAGGGGCCCTCTCCAGATCGGCAGAGACCCTCTACAGATCGGCAGGGCCCTATAAGGGCCGACAGAGGGCCCTCTACAACCGCCAGGGGCTCTCTAAATGCCGGCAAGGGGCCCTCTGCAAGAGGGCCCGATCGGCAGGGCCCTTCAAAAGCTGATAGAGGGCCCTCTCCAGACTGGTTTGGGCCCTTGTCTACGTATTTACATATACATGCCTTTAACAAACAAGCAAGTGCTGTTATTTATTCGTATTACGATTTTTTTTAGGTTCGTGGGCGTTCTTTTATGCGATGTAAGGCGTTTTGCGGGCGCCTGACACCATCCAAAACACTGGGGTCTTCGGCCCCAGGGGGCCCTCGCTCGGTCGCCAGAGGGGCCCGCCTGGCCTCCAGAGGGGGGGGGGGGGGGGGGGGGGGAGGGGGGGAGGGAGGGAGGGAGGGAGGGAGGGAGGGGAGGGGAGGGGCATGGCCCCCTTGCCCTCCCTTGGCTACGCCATTGCCACTGCCCCAATACCAGCCTGATAGCCCCAATACCACCCCAATACCACCACTGCCCCAATACCACCCTGATAGCACACCAATACCACCACTGCCCCAATAGTTCCCTTTGCGCAGCGCCCGCAGTCGGCCGCAGCGCCGGGAGCTCCGCTCCCTCCCCTCCCGAGCCGCTGTGCCTCATCCTGCGTGAGTGCGAGTGATATGTGACAGCGTGGTGTGTGACTGGACTGTCGAGGAGTTACCGTGACTGCCGTGACATCGACGTCGGCATCAACATCGCCTCGTCGCTGCACCTGACCGAAGATGCACCGGGACATCGCCCGTCATCTGGTGCTCCTGGTGCTCACCTACCTGCTGGTGTCGGCTGCTGGACCATCACCACCACCGGCCGGCACGTCACGAACACCACCACCACCACTGGTGCCGCGTCACCACCGTGACGAGCTCGGCCGTCGGTCCTGCCGCCACACCTCGCGGACGCCGTCCGTACCAGCGCCGGCGCCCCAGCCTCGGCCCGGCCGCAGCCGCGGCCGCTCTGACCCTGGCCGGCCCCCGGGCGGTCACGTGACCCGGCGTGGCAGGCGCGGTGCCGGCGCCAGGCGCCGGGGGTGCAGGGGCGGCCGTGACTGGCGGCGGTCTGGTCCTGGCGGCCAACGACGGAACATTCTGGCTGGGATGATCAACATCCAGTCTCTGCTACCCAAGACCGTCTCTCTGCAACATGAGTACCTGATGAGACATCACTACGATTTCTGTGTAATCACCGAGACTTGGCTTCGGTCCGCCACTGCGACCCGGCTCATCACATTCCCCGGTTACGCCCTTCACCGGGCCGACCGGCCGGGGGACGCGGGGTACGGTGGCGTGGCGGTGCTGATCCGTGACAGCTACGCGGCCTCTGTCATCCCCCGGCCGGCGCCAGACTGCGCAGACTGTCGGCTGGAGTCGCTGTGGATGCGAGTTAAGCCCGAGTCCGGATCCCACTTCTGCGTCGCCGCTGTCTACCGTCCTCCGCGCCGTACAGTGGCTGCCGTCCATGCGGACCTCACCGAACTGGAGATGCAGTTTCAACGTGTTTTACTGAGGTATCCGGGACCTGTTTTTATTATGGGTGACCTGAACTGCAACCTACTTGACACCTCAGGGAGTGTTGGGAAAGACCGTCTGTTGGACATGCTCAGTTCATTTAATTTGACACAATTTGTTCATCAACCGACCTACTCGTCCGGCTCTCTCTTAGACGTAGTAATTTGTAATTCCGGTGACATGGTACAGCGTGTGGGAGTTTTGAATTGCGCTTTTAGCCCTCACTGTTTCATTCGTGTGCTTTTACGTGTGCCGAAGTGCCGTAAGAAATCTCGCCGCATTCGCACTCGGCTTTTAAAGAGCATTGATCACTTTAGTTTACTGCATGACTTGCATCTCGTTGACTGGTCCGGTGTTTTTAGCTGCCCGTCCGTTCATGACATGTGGTCTTATATTTCTCACCGGCTGCTACGTGTGCTCGATCGTCACGCGCCTCTCAGGTTTACCTGTCTGAGAAACCCTGACGCGCCGCCTGTCACCCTGGCGACCTTGACTTTAATGGCCGAGCGGAGGGGCGTGTTGCGCCGCGAGGGACGGTCGCCGGCCTTCCGCGAGCTGGACAGGGTGCTGAGGTCGGCGATCAGGCGAGACTGCAGGACCAGTATTGAGGAGCGGCTGCGCACCCAGGGGAGCAGCTCCCTCTACCGCGTCATCCGCCCGCTGATCGCCAGTAAGCGGAGTGACACCGCCCGTCTGCCCTCGGCCACACCGGACGAGATGAATGATTTCTTCGTGAACGTGGGCCCACGCGTGGCGGCCAGCCTAGCTAGCGCCGGGGTGACCCCCGACGTTCAGTGCCGCCTGCCGCGCGTCGGTGCCTGTGGTTTCAGGGTCACCGGAGTGACGCTAGGTGAGCTGCGGGAGGTAGTGTTCTCCATGAAGCGATCTGGTGCGTGTGGTGCTGATGGCATCTGTATCCGTATCCTTCTCCTCTGTTTTGACGCCATCGGCCCTATCCTACTCCATGTTGTCAATACCTGCCTCATCTCCTGTGATTATCCCGATTCTTGGAAGCACTCCCTGGTCCATCCTATCTATAAATCTGGCGATCCTGACTTAGTTTCAAATTACCGGCCTATTTCCATCATTCCTTCCATGGCCAAAGTTGTCGAGCGCCTGGTGCAGCGGCAACTTTCCTTCTATATGTCCGACAATCACCTTCTATCCTCATCCCAACACGGCTTTCGCCCCCATCACTCTACCGAAACCGCTCTTCTTTCTGTCACTAACCATGTTTTTTCTAACATGGACCGAAGCCGTGTCTCTCTTCTGTGCCTTCTCGACCTCAGTAAATGTTTTGATGTCATTCCTCATTCTCTACTCCTATCCAAACTTCAGCTCCACGGCGTAGACCCGGCCTGGTTTACCTGCTATCTTTCCGGTCATACTCAGTCCATCTGTCTCACTTCTCCTTCCGGTGACAGAGTCGTTTCAAAACCTCTTCCCAACACCATGGGAGTCTTCCAAGGGTCAGTCCTAGGTCCCCTGTTATTCACTATCTTCGCCAACGACCTCAGCCTGCACGCGCCGGACGCTCATGTGACCCAGTACGCTGACGATACCCAAATCCTTATGTCCGACACCAAGCACAACCTTCCTGCACTTATCCTACGCATGGAGTCTACCTTATCTTCCCTAGCATCGTGGTTCCATGCCCACGGACTTAAACTCAACACATCCAAAACGGAAATCCTTCTCCTTGGCACCCGTCAGAACACCCGCGACCTCTCCCCTGTCAGCGTGCGGGTCGGTGGTGAGACCGTGAAGGAGAGCCGGTGCGTTAAGAACCTAGGCGTCACGTTCGACCGTCACCTCAGCTGGGACGCGCACGTTAGTGACGTGGTGCACAAATGCATCGGCCTCCTGATCGGTCTCCGCCACCTGAGGGCCTTCCTCCCGCGGCGCGCCATGCTGTCAGTGGTGCAGGCCTTGGTCATCTCGCGCGTGAGATACTGTCTTCCGGTGTGCGGAAACGGCTCGGTCTCAAACGACGACAGACTTATGAAAGTCGTGAATTTTGCCACCCGAGTCGTGACAGGGCTCCGTAAGTTTGACCACGTGTCTCGCGCGCGGGGTGACCTGGGCCTGCTCACAGCTCATGAGATGTACCATCTTCAGGTGGCCATTCTTGCCCACAAGATGTGTGTACTTGGCGAGCCCACGGAACTCGCTACTCAGTTTGTGACGTACGCTGACTCACGAGCGGGTGATCGTACCACCCGGCAGGACCGGCTGCTGCGGCCGCCCCCGATGAGAACGGCGGCAGGCAAGCGATCGTTTTTATGTCAGGCAACATCTGTGCTCAATGCTATGCCCGGCGACGCGATGCGATTGACGCCAGCAGCATTTAAACGAGCCGCAAAGACGCATGTACGTAATGCGTGACCAATGTGACACTTGTAAATATCAGTATGTGTGCGCGTGTGCGTGTGCTTGTATGTAAGTACCATTGACTTAATCCATCTTGTTTCTAAACTTCATGACAATGACACGTAATAGCCACGCTTGTTGTGGAGTGTTCAGCTGATGTCAAATAATACCACCCCTGATTAGCCCCAATGCCACCCAATACCAGCCTGATTGAGGCCCCAATACCACCACTGCCACAATACCACCACTAGCCCCAATACCACCCTGATAGCACACCAATGCCACCACTGCCCCAATACCAGCCTGATAGCCCCAATACCACCCCAATACCACCAGCTGCTCCAATAATACCGCTGAATAGCAAGCCAATTACCACACTGCCCCAATACCAGCCTGATATCCCCAATACCACCCCAATACCACCACTGCCCCAATACCACCCTGATAGCACACCAATATCACCCCAATACCACCACTGCCCCAATACCAACCACGGGCACCACCCACCCCAATACCACCCGGATAGCACACCACTGTACTCACTCACTCCACCGAAACTTGCCACGATCACGGACACACACTATTTACACCATTCGGTTTTATTACAGCAAACATTGTGCATCGCGCTGGATACACACACACACACACACACCATTGCACTTTAATTCAATATTGTCTTCGTGATTTCATGTAATCTGTACTTCCGGTTACAATTGGTCAGAAAATGTGCAGACTGCATGCTTTGCGTTTGCACCAGCACATTCATTGCGCATACAACCGAGGGACATTGTACATCAATACCTGGTGTGGTTTGTCATTTGTCGAGTCATTTACACAGCAGTTTTGTTCGCCGCAAAGCAGTTGTACACAACACGTTATACTGTAATGTCACACCTGATAGTGTTCGTAAGTTGTTTTGGCGATTTTCTGCGCGAGAAGAATGAGGGGATCCGTGCCCCAACACAGTTTTACAGGACATTTACATCGTCTATGAAAATCTAACCCACCGCCACCATAGAAGGAAGTCTAACTCAATGCCAGTTAAACCCTACATAGAAGGGAACTCTGGCAACTAAGAGGAGCTGCATATGCTAGATGACAGATGTAGCAGCAGTTTATTATTCCACCAAAACTAATGCAGTGCCAAAGATTGCCGCGCATCTAGAACATGAAACGAAACATTAGGGGTACTCAACGCCATCTATCCCGGTTGGAAGCCAGTGAAGACGAGGCCCGGCCAAAAACATAGTGCCACTTATCTACAGGGAAAACTGAGTATTCCGTTACAAAATCCGCCAGGCATTAATGCCGCACAGTATTACAACATGTTACGTTCATTGCTTCTATTGTCTTTGGCAATTATTTTCATTTTCACCAACCAACCATGGGAGACAGAAGAGCACAACCAAATAACGAAGGCATGTGTTGTTACCCCTTTATCACTGAATAACCTCATTCGTATATACATTTAAAATGTATCCGGGGACGAATCACAGCAAATAATAGGCACTAAATTATCAGCTGCCACCACGACACAGGTTAAGACATTCTACGACACACTGGCATATCTATGTAATCCAACTCCGCACATCTTGACCCCAGCTGACTGGTGTCATACGCGACTTACTACGTCAGAACTACGTCTGAACACACACGCACACCACCTATCTCAATCATATCGGGTCTTTCCCTCGGTGGGGCAAAGCCGCCGAGCTTACATCAGATCGGTTTCATCACCAGCTATTGCACATCGTTTCTCCTTAACTGGGCCTGACTCCCCCACCCGTCCGTCCGGCTCCTTTACGAGGAGGCCGAATGCCATTGAAATCCGCCAGTCTAAACCTGTCTGACTGACCTTAGAACAATCCACGGAAGAGCAGCACAGTATGCACTTCTCTGCTATCTGGGATATTCAGACCCATTTCCTGCCAGTAGCTGCCGCGTTAAGACCATCTCTACTATGGGGTCACCTGTGCTGCTGTGACGTCACCGGCTCTGTCGGTGTCACCGCGTCCTCCTGCTGCAGTCACCGTTAGAGTCTGAACGGGTCGCGGGGCGTTGAGGTGCTTTAGTCGGAGATAAACGTCGGTACCGATACCCTGCATGGTTTGCACCTCCAGACTGCCGCCCAGGTTAGCCGGCGTAGGCGCGCGCCGTGGGCAGGCCGAACCCGAACCTGAACAGGGGGGGGGGGGGGGGGTGGGGGGGGGGGGGGGGGGAGGGGGGGGAGGGGGGTCAGTGGAAAGAGGCCACCGCTCTGAGTCTGAACCAGAGTTGGGAAAAGTTGCTGTTTGCTGGTGTGTACAGGGGGGCACCAGGAGATTTTGTACTCTGGAATTGTGACTGGAAAGAATTGACTTTTTTGTACTCTTTGAATAGGCAATGCATATTCTTAGGAAGCATGCCAAACCCATATGAATATTTGTGTTCCCAGGCACAGCAGACATCAATGAGAAAAAAATTGCGCGACATCAAGCAGAAAACGATTTCCAACCTCCAAGAACCAAGGTGTCTCTAAACTGAGAAACCTTTGGTCAGCAAGATGAAAATGCCAGCGCCTACATTGTTATTCCAATGCATGTTTCAAATGAACATATTTATGTTTTAAATATAAACATTATGTATGATGCAGTCTTCTGTCTGAGAACAAACTGATCACAAATTATGGGTTAATCCAGACAACTCATTAGCAAATACTTAACCATGCGAGTAGATGTAGGGCCAAAGATAAAACACAGCTCTTCCTTAGGGCAGAGTACCATGTCGCTTATCTCGAAAAGCGTCAGTCAGTGGTGTAAAAAAAAAACAAAACAAAAAAAAAACAAGAAACTAAGCACCCCACCAATCTGACTCAATAATCACACACCCGCCGTAGACACAGCACTAAACAAATCAAAATAGCGTACCACGAGACGTCCTTGCGCCGAAAATGGCTCTTATCTTCCTTCAGAAGAGATGAGGCAAAGATTACGCTGCTGAGTACTTTCCTCGACGAATACCTTGTGTGTACCAAGTACCGTTTTCCCTTGCTGTGGGAAAAGGCTCATGGTGACTTGGTGTTCGTTTGAGGAACAAGTACTATGCAGATAATCATTCTTTTAAAAGGTTAAATGATCAATTAAATGGTATGAAAAGAAAGTGCTTGCCTTCCTGATGCCAATGGTACCATTTTTTTTTGTTAAGACGACCACCTTTTTTAGGCGTAAATAGCTAATGAGAATCCTTGTACTCAGTGTCTAAAACACCAGGTCACCAGGTGCATTACCGGCGAAGCTTTATGTCCGATATATCTATCAATCGGGGGCTCGTTAGAGTCTAAATTAACTAAATAGGGAATGCAAAATTGTTCGGCCTTATCAAAAAACTGAAATTCAAGAGCATCCGCTACGTGAAAGAGGTCGTATAACACCGTCTAAGAGATATACTCGGCGCTCTTCTCAGTTGCTTCTCGGGCAACTCTCAACTCGAGCTCAACGCCGATTGGTCCGTGTCCACACCGGGCACATTTCGTGAGGGACAACACTATTTACACCGCAAGTTTTTGGCTCCTCGCGCGCTCTCTCAGTGTTTTGCGACTATGATGCCGCCATTAACGTATTTCAATTTCATGACCGTGATTATTTGGGGCCTCAAGCCTTGGCCTTGAGTATTTTGTTCGTACCACACCGTGTTCCAGGGCATTTCAATTTGTCGTCTTGTAACAGGTTAGTGGCTTGCTGGTCACCGAAGGTTAAAAATACAGGTTTTCTGGTCACATATGTACTAAAGTATTTCTTCAGTTTTCTACTGCCCAGTGTCCTAGCATTGGTACATTTGGGTGGGAAACGACACCCTATACTGTATGGATACTGTTTTTTCCGCTCTCTTTCCCGAGTTTTACTGGGATTTTCAACTCCTTATTTTAAAATTGTATTGGATAATTGGAATCCTCACTGATTAATTGGATGTAATAATGGGCTGACAGTCTGTGTAGGGAAAGAGGTAATAATTGGCATAGGTACCTAATAACTAATTCTGGTGAGCAGGTAATTCGATATTAATAAAACTGAGTACATATGTTCATTTGGTTGAATTTTCCGCTCTCTTTATGTTTATTTTAGCCAGAATGTTCCACTCCGCACTCCAGCTCCAAAGCAATCCTAGTACCCCTGCTACTGCCTGTGTACTAGTTAGGGGCACATAGCATTGTCTCTTTGGGCCCTTTAATTACCATACAGCCTAATATGTAACTGCCATGAATATAATCCTATTTGTAATTATGTACTATTTTTTTTTCTGAGAAAATGTACTCCGCTACCAGCAAAAGTAAAATTCCCACCCTCTCGCGTTATTACCATGAATATACTACTAACTGTAATTATGTACTCAATTTTTCCAAGAAAATGTACTCAGCATACCAGCAAAAAAAAGTAAATTGCCAACCCCTGGTCTGAACAGGACGGGGTCACGCGGCGGTCAGCGGGGGAGACCACATCTCTGGACAGGACGGGGTCACGCGGGCAGGTCAGAGGGGGAGACCACATCTCTGACCTCTGATTCATGAGTGGAGAAAGCGGGCCACAGCTTTGAGACATTTGATTCATGAGTGGAAAATCAGGGGAAGGACGAGAACCGCAGTTGTCCCGTCTTTTGAGAAACTTTGGACGTTAACGGTATTGCCATTACGTGGCGAGAAAGAAACGAGGTTACCCCTGCATTGACAGTCATCCTCAATGTCTCATCCCTTAACCCGGCATTGAACTGGGGTCTCAGCCGAACGCCATTTGCGGCGTAGGGGTGGGGGGGGGGGGGGTGAGGGTTGTTACAAAGCCCCCTGGTTATCTTCCGAACCAATGATCGCGGCGAGACGCGCAAGGCGGCAATCGAAAGCTCTCAATGAGATGAATCTAAAGGATAATAAAATGTCAAAGTGAGGTCAAATGTCAGGTCACGGTCAGGTCAAGGGTCAAAATAGACGTATTTGAGCTCATGGGCCATATTTTCCATAGCCTTCGATTACGACCATGATCACCCCAAAGTGCTGGCAAAGGTATGATACACATCCCGCATGACCTAAAGTGAGATTGTTTGCCAAGTGTCAAGGTCAGGTCACAAAAGGTCACTTTGCTTAAAATATCTACGAGTCATGCAACACATGTTTTTATGCGTTATTTTCCCCGTATAATTCGATAGTGATAGTCATTTTACCACCTGACTTCATTTACGTGAAGTTAAAGGGAATGTTTCACCTTTCTGAAAGTTTGTCAAACATACGCTGGTTGTAGGTCGAAAATATGAAGTGTCTGCTGAGCTGCTGCTGAAAACGATGGTGATCATATTTTTTATCTCTCGAAAAGTCACTTAACTTATATACAAATTAAGTTTTTAAATTTGGGGCTGATGACGTCATTATTGAGCTATAGACCGCCGCTGATTGGGCTGACAAAGTGGAATTGGCTGACAAAGTGGTTGTCAGCCAATCAGCGGGCGGCACTAGCCTAGACCCTATTTTGCAAATGGTAAATTACATTGCTTAAAAACACGGTTAAGTTTTAGGGAAAAATGTGATCTTAGTATTTTCGACATTTCAACAACGGCCAAAGATAATGTCTATCTCAGTTCAAAAACCAATACAAAGGTGAAACATTCCTTTTATGTCAAGTTCAGGTCAAGTTCAGGTCAAGTTCAGGTCAAGTTCAGGTCACTGAAAGTCAACATTTTTAATTGATAAATCTAAATAAAAAAGGCATGTTTCTAGACCAGTTTTGTCTCAGAAATACAGTGGTGTGCAATTTATTTGTCTGTATCTGGTCAGAAAAGGCCCAAAAACATTTGTAAATATGACGTCATGAGTTACCCATACTTTAGATGCCATACGTCAGTCAAAAATGGTTATATCAATCTGACATTTGGTATGGTAGTTTCCCATATGTGGTTCTCCGACATATATTCTGGCTTTTTTGAATATCTTTGAAAAAAACGATTTTGTGGTCATTTTCCACCCCAAAAAAAGTGTTTGGGAATTTTTGGGGTAAAAAACGCCAAAATTGTCTCAATTCCGAGATAGCCAGTTTTTAGCCCTTGCAATTTGCTATGTTTTGGCGTTTTTTCGATTGCACTTTTCTTTAAATATGGCATTTCTACGGCCTGGCAAATGTTAGCTGATTTTGGTGTTACAACTCGTGTGTAGGACGTCACTAAATTCGATATAACTCGAACATGTTTCGACGAAATTGCTTGCTTTTTTTCACAGAAGACGTAAACGTGATTTATAAGAAGGGTACCCGAAGTTTCAGGTTGATAGCGCTATTCATTTTTGAGCTATTACGAAAATGAATCAGGGGGGGGGGGAGGCGTTAAACGCCCCCCACACCCCCCAGTCAATTGGCGCGGGTTTAAACCGCAACACGCTATCCCCTCATCTGGAGAACGCCCTTCGACATCTGCCCTGACGAGAATTTAGCACCGTTTCACACAGCAGCAGCAGCAGCATCAGCCATCCCCCGCTTACCCGTGCATCGGTCCCTGTGTGATATTGTTGGCCGGCTCCATCATCCCGCTGAACGCGCTGCCGCCCTGCGCCAACTCAGTGTCGTCCCCTCTCGTCAGCCGTTGTGAAGTTGTAGTTTATGATGCGCCGGAAGATGGCGTGCGGAACGCCGCCGCCCGCGGGTCACTAAACCTGCCGACGGAGAGTGCGGAGCGGTTAGCTGTCCTGCCTGCATCACTGATGAGGTGTGAGGTAGATGGAGACAAGCTAGTGTTTTCGTATGCCGTAGGGTGGTGCTGGTGAGTTGAGTTGTGGTTCTGCAATTCTGACGCGCTCATGCTTTAGCATGACTCACAATAACATGGTGGTGGGCACACGGCCAACCAATGCATGATTCACATAACATGGTGGTGGGCACACGGCCAACCAATGCATTTTGCATGTCCGATTTGACACGATAATAGGTGTCATTGCCATTCAGGAATATACAACACTACTTCCTCACTCTCACAAGTAGTGGTCACCTGGCCGTCACCTGCCCGATTTTCATCGACTAACATGAGCGTCACCAGACGGAACCGGTTCGAGCACAACCCAGACAGGCAAGCAGCGCCCTGCACTGGCGGATCCAGGGGGGGGGCGGTGGGGGGGGGCGGGGGGGCTGGGGGGGGGGAGTGGGGGGGGGCGGCGGCGGCAAGGGCTAAAAGCCCCCCCCCACCCATCCCCAAGCTCGACAGGGGTGGCAATAGAAATTAGCCCCCCCCCCCCCACAGAAAAAAACGCTGAAACTGGCGATGAAAAAATGGGTACCTACTTGCCTGCGAAAAAAATAACTTCTTGCAAAATAAGTTTTTTTTTGCCTCGTTCGTGTTTCCTCTATTTTGTAGAATTTTGGTAGCAGTAGGGATATGGAAAGTGGCACGTCTGACGCTATTTTTTGCGTGATTCACAACCAACGTAAGTTATAATTTTTCCATGCAGTGCCTTTGGTCTCCCGCTGCCTGCTCTCGGTGGCAGAGGAGCGCGTGAGTTAATTTCCTTGTATCACTGCGGATCCAGGAGAGAGGGGAGGGGGAGGGGCAGGGGGTAAAAGCCCCCCATTCCAAGATCGACAGAGGTCGGGCAATATAAATTAGCCCCCTCCCCCCCCAAAAAAAAAAAAATCCGCTGAAACTGGCGAGTGAAAAATGGGTGCTTTGCCCTGCGATAGAAAAAAAACTTCTTGCGAAATAAATAAATATATTTTTGCCTCGTTCGTGTTCCTTCTATTAGGTAGCATGTTGGTAGCAGTAGGGATAGGGAAAGTGGCGCCTCTGACCACTGGTGGATCCGGCAGGGGGATCCGTAAGTGGCGGCAGGGGCAAAAGCCCCCCCCCCACCCATCCCACCGCTCGACAGGGGCGGCAGTAAAAATTAGCCCCCTTCAAAATCCGCTGAAACTGGCGATGAAAAAATGGGTACTGACTGCGAAAAATAACCTTTTGCGAGAGAAAAGAATTCATCTCATTTCATTTTTTCATTTCATTCATTTTTTTTCTTTCTTTTTTCCCTCGTTCGTGTTTCCTCTATTTTGAAGCATTTTGGTAGCAGGAGGGAAAGTGGCGCGTGCATAATTGGAAATGTCGAATACAAAATCCAGACCCATCATACTTAGGTAGCCATAAGTCAGACAAAACTAAAGATATTGCTTTGAAATTCGGTGTGGGCATTGTCTATACTTCGTTCTTCAAATATATATTTCCGGTTTTGAACATGTTTGGAAATTTTGATTTGGCGGATTTTTTCTCTCCAATTTGTTTGTCTTCATAAAATCATATAAAATATCAAATCATATGAAAAGGCCGGAATATATATTGGAGAACCAAGTATGGACGATGCCCAAACCAAATGTTAAAGTAATATCTTGAGCGTTGACTGACTTATGACTCCCTAAAGCAGTGGCGTACGCAGAAATTCACAAAGGACCAGGTCATTGCCTTGAGGGGGCGCCACCCGATCGACAGGGCCGCCACCAAATATTGGCGAAATTTTGCAGGGGGTCGCCTCTCCTTCCGCACTGTGCGGAAGGAGATTCACTATCCGGAGGGGCACCGTCACTCGCCAAAGAGGGGCAGTCACTAGTCGGAGGGGGGCCGTCAATCGCCGGAGGGGCGCCGTCACTCGCCGGAGGGGCGCCGTCACTCGCCGGAGGGGACCTGGTCACTGGCCGTAGGGCGCGCTGTCAGGGGCCGGAGAGGCGCCGTCTATGGCAGGGGACGCCCTCACTTGGCCGGGGGGCGCCGTCACTGGCCACAAGAGTGCAGTCACTGACCGGGGGAGGCGTCCTCACTGGCCGGAGTGGCGCCCGTCACTGGCCAGAGGGGGCGTCGTGAACTGATCGGAGGGGCGCCAGCTTTGCATGGGCGCCTCGGGGTCCAAAGGACCAGGTCATGACCTGCATGACCTGATAGTTAATACTCAGGTACGCCACTGTCCCTAAGTATGATGGGCCCTTGACTTTATATTCGACATTTCCAAATATGCGTGGCGGGTTTGGCGCTATTTTCGATCTGGAGCGATTCCTGCAACCAACGTAATTTCAAAACCGTCGCGTTTTGGCGCCAAAGTTTATAGCGCTGAATAGCGTGCGTGGAACGCATTTCGACAGTATTTGAGAATTGTGACT
>JAXIVJ010000287.1:62500-139130 GCA_036785665.1 Chirona hameri | reverse complement strand
GGCATAAACTCAAATGCGCCGATGTTGACCTTTGACCTGACCGTGACCTGACATTTGACCTCACTTTTACATTTTAGCATGCTTTAGATTCGTCTCATTGAGAGCTTTCCATTGCCGCCTTGCGCGGTCTCGCTGCGATCATTGGTTCGGAAGATAACCAGGAGCGTTTAACGCCTCCCCCCCCCCCCCCCCCCCCCCCCCCAGTCAATGGCGTTCTGCTGAGACCCCAGCCAATGCCTGGTTAATCCATGCAACTGTGGGTTCAGTTCATTATTTTATTTGAAGTTTCATACACAAATTGAGTTTTTTGTTAAGAAAAACGATACTCTGGCTTAATTTCACTTGACGATGGAGGTCTTGTTGTACCAACATAATTTTTACCGTGTGAAATTTTGATTGCATGCATGGTAAGAGAGGTTTCGCTAAGCAAAGTACATTGCATGAATGTGAATCGTTTCGATTGACGTGCGGCAGTGCGGCTGGTTCTGCGGAGTTCAGTGCTGGATTCTGCACGTCGCTTGCGTGACCACCGGGAGCGACGCTCGCCCCTTTGTTCCACTCAACTGACCAGCATGGGTGGAGGCCACGTCAGACCTCAGTTACGCACGCCATCTTTCACATAAGTGTCGGGGGAAGTACTGCAAAGAGGCGCTGGCCTCCGCTGACTGGACCGCCATATCTGGTCATAGTGACACGTGCCATAACATCCCCGCTCTCTCCCCAGCTGATTACCCCGTGGACCGTGCTAGAGGCCGTGCCGGACGTGTCAGCCACCGAGGCCTCCGCGGCCTCCAGGGCCAGACGTCACGTAAATCGGCCTCCGGGGCCAGGCGTCACATATGATCACGGTGCCGTATGCAAGCAACATTAATTTCCTTGTCTCTAAACCACACTCCGGTGCCAACGTGCCGACTGAGAGCGTCAGGGCGCCGCTGGCGGATCTAGGGTCCAAGAATGAGGGGATGGGGGGGGGGGCTAAAATTTCGCTCCGCTTCAGCAGCGAAAAGTTGTTGACGGGGGGGGGGGGTGGAGTCGGGTCGTCAACGCGAAAAATCATTGAGCGGGGGGGAGTGGTGTCGGGTTCTCAAGAAAAAAGTAATTGCCGGGGTGGGGGGGATTCTTATGTTCCTAATTATCACTTTTTACAGCCAATGCAGGAACACGCGGGGCACACGCGGGAACACGCAGGAACACACATCCTTGTATTGAATGCCCACCATGCTCTTGTGGGGGGGGGGGGGGAAGCATTTGCTCCTAAGGCCACTCCTCTGGATTCGCCAGTGGTAAAAAAACAGACAAACTCAATTTTGCCTCTTCTGTCGCTTTCACATTTTTTGTTTTGTGTAGCTGAGTTCATGCTGAGTCTGATCTTGACTAGTTGGAAATTCTAAAAATTGTGAGACCTCTACTCATAGCACCCATAAAATGCATCGGGATAAGTACCTAAGCATGGTGCAACATGGGTGTCAGATTTAAAATTGGTACCTGAAATTACTTGAGTCTGGATATGACCTGAGGCCATCCCAAGCTATAGTAATTTAAAATAACCTTGACAATGAAAAATATTAACTTTACCTACAAATTCACAAAGTGTGCATTTGATTTGGCTTCATGTTTACAGGGAAAAGGAAAACAACGATACCCAAGTCCCAGTCACAATTCCTCAAATACTGTCGAAATGCGTTCCACGCACGCTATTCAGCGCTATAAACTTTGGCGCCAAAACGCGACGGTTTTGAAATTACGTTGGTTGCAGGAATCGCTCCAGATCGAAAATAGCGCCAAACCCGCCACGCATATTTGGAAATGTCGAATATAAAGTCAAGGCCCATCATACTTAGGGACAGTGGCGTACCGAGTATTAACTATCAGGTCATGCAGGTCATGACCTGGTCCTTTGGACCCGAGGCGCCCATGCAAAGCTGGCGCCCCTCCGATCAGTCACGACGCCCCTCTGGCCAGTGACGGCGCCACTCCGGCCAGTGAGGACGCTCCCCCGGTCAGTGACGGCACTCTTGTGGCCAGTGACGGCGCCCCCGGCCAGTGAGGGCGTCCCCTGCCATAGACGGCGCCTCTCCGGCCCCTGACAGCGCCCCTACGGCCAGTGACCAGGTCCCTCCGGCGAGTGACGGCGCCCCTCCGGCGATTGACGGCCCCCCCTCCGACTAGTGACTGCCCCTCTTTGGCGAGTGACGGTGCCCCTCCGGATAGTGAGTCTCCTTCCGCACAGTGCGGAAGGAGAGGCGACCCCCTGCAAAATTTCGCCAATATTGGTGGCGGCCCTGTCGATCGGGTGGCGCCCCTCAAGGCAATGACCTGGTCCTTTGTGAATTTCTGCGTACGCCACTGCTTAGGGAGTCATAAGTCAGTCAACGCTCAAGATATTACTTTAACATTTGGTTTGGGCATCGTCCATACTTGGTTCTCCAATATATATTCGGCCTTTTCATATGATTTGATATTTTATATGATTTTATGAAGACAAACAAATTGGAGAGAAAAAATCCGCCAAATCAAAATTTCCAAACATGTTCAAAACCGGAATATATATTGGAGAACGAAGTATAGACAATACCCACACCGAATTTCAAAGCAATATCTTTAGTTTTGGCTGACTTATGGCTACCTAAGTATGATGGGTCTGGATTTTGTATTCGACATTTCCAATTATGCACGCGCCACTTTCCCTCCTGCTACCAAAATGCTTCAAAATAGAGGAAACACGAACGAGGAAAAAAGAAAGAAAAAAATGAATGAAATGAAAAAATGAAATGAATGAATTCTTTTCTCTCGCAAAAGGTTATTTTTCGCAGTCAGTACCCATTTTTCATCGCCAGTTTCAGCGGATTTTGAAGGGGGCTAATTTTTACTGCCGCCCCTGTCGAGCGTGGGATGGGGGGGGGGGGCTTTTGCCCCTGCCGCCACTTACGGATCCCCTGCCGGATCCACCAGTGGTCAGAGGCGCCACTTTCCCTATCCCTACTGCTACCAACATGCTACCAAATAGAAGGAACACGAACGAGGCAAAAATATATTTATTTATTTCGCAAGAAGTTTTTTTTCTATCGCAGGCAGCACCCATTTTTCATCGCCAGTTTCAGCGGATTTTTTTTGGGGGGGGGGGGGGGAGGGGCTAATTTGTATTGCCGACCCTGTCGATCTTGGAATGGGGGGCTTTTACCCCTGCCCCTCCCCCTCCCCTCTCCTGGATCCGCCAGTGATACAAGGAAATTAACTCACGCGCTCCTCTGCCACCGAGCAGGCAGCGGGAGACCAAAGGCACTGCATGGAAAAATTATAACTTACGTTGGTTGTGAATCACGCAAAAATAGCGTCAGACGTGCCACTTTCCATATCCCTACTGCTACCAAAATTCTACAAAATAGAGGAAACACGAACGAGGCAAAAAAAACTTATTTTGCAAGAAGTTATTTTTTCGCAGGCAGTAGGTACCCATTTTTTCATCGCCAGTTTCAGCGTTTTTTCTGGGGGGGGGGGCTAATTTCTATTGCCACCCCTGTCGAGCTTGGGATGGGTGGGGGGCTTTAGCCCTTGCCGCCGCCCCCCCCCCCCCCCCCCCCCTGGATCCGCCAGTGCAGGGCGCTGCTTGCCTGTCTGGGTTGTGCTCGAACCGGTTCCGTCTGGTGACGCTCATGTTAGTCGATGAAAATCGGGCAGGTGACGGCCAGGTGACCACTACTTGTGAGAGTGAGGAAGTAGTGTTGTATATTCCTGAATGGCAATGACACCTATTATCGTGTCAAATCGGACATGCAAATGCATTGGTTGGCCGTGTGCCCACCACCATGTTATGTGAATCATGCATTGGTTGGCCGTGTGCCCACCACCATGTTATGTGAATCATGCATTGGTTGGCCGTGTGCCCACCACCATGTTATGTGAATCATGCTAAAGCATGAACGCGTCAGAATTGCAGAACCACAACTCACCAGCACCACCCTACGGCATACGAAAACACTAGCTTGTCTCCATCTACTCACACCTCATCAGTGATGCAGGCAGGACGCTAACCGCTCCGCACTCTCCGTCGGCAGGTTTAGTGACCGGGGCGGCGGCGTTCCGCACGCCATCTTCCGGCGCATCATAAACTACAACTTCACAACGGCTGACGAGAGGGACGACACTGAGTTGGCGCAGGGCGGCAGCGCGTTCAGCGGGATGATGGAGCCGGCCAACAATATCACACAGGGACCGATGCACGGGTAAGCGGGGGATGGCTGATGCTGCTGCTGCTGCTGCTGTGAAACGGTGCTAAATTCCCGTCAGGGCAGATGTCGAAGGGCGTTCTCCAGATGAGGGGATAGCGTGTTGCGGTTTAACCCGCCATTGACTAGGGGGTGTGGGGGGCGTTTAACGCCCCCCCCCCCCTGATTCATTTTCGTAATAGCTCAAAAATGAATAGCGCTATCAACCTGAAACTTCGGGTACCTTCTTATAAATCACGTTTACGTCTTCTGTGAAAAAATCAAGCAATTTCGTCGAAAATGTTCGAGTTATATCGAATTTAGTGACGTCCTACACACGAGTTGTAACACCAAAATCAGCTAACATTTGCCAGGCCGTAGAAATGCCATATTTAAAGAAAAGTGCAATCGAAAAACGCCAAAACATAGCAAATTGCAAGGGCTAAAAACTGGCTATCTCGGAATTGAGACAATTTTGGGTTTTGACCCCAAAAATTCCAAACACTTTTTTGGGTGGAAAATGACCACAAAATCGTTTTTTCAAAGATATTCAAAAAGCCAGAATATATGTCGGAGAACCACATATGGGAAACTACCATACCAAATGTCAGATTAATATAACCATTTTTGACTGACGTATGGCATCTAAAGTATGGGTAACTCATGACGTCATATTTACAAATGTTTTTGGGCCTTTTCTGACCAGATACAGACAAATAAATTGCACCACTGTATTTCTGAGACAAAACTGGTCTAGAAACATGCCTTTTTTATTTAGATTTATCAATTAAAAATGTTGACTTTCAGTGACCTGAACTTGACCTGAACTTGACCTGAACTTGACCTGAACTTGACATAAAAGGAATGTTTCACCTTTGTATTGGTTTTGAACTGAGATAGACATTATCTTTGGCCGTTGTTGAAATGTCGAAAATACTAAGATCATTTTCCCTAAAACTTAACCGTTTTTAAGCAATGTAATTTACCATTTGCAAAATAGGGTCTAGGCTAGTGCCGCCGCTGATTGGCTGACAACCACTTTGTCAGCCAATTCCACTTTGTCAGCCAATCAGCGGCGGTCTATAGCTCAATAATGACGTCATCAGCCCAAATTTAAAAACTTAATTTGTATAAAGTTAAGTGACTTTTCGAGAGATAAAAAATATCACCATCGTTTTCAGCAGCTCAGCAGCACTTCATATTTTCGACTACAACCAGCGTATGTTTGACAACTTTCAGAAAGGTGAAACATTCCCTTTAACTTCACGTAAATGAAGTCAGGTGGTAAAATGACTATCACTATCGAATTATACGGGGAAAATAACGCATAAAACATGTGTTGCATGACTCGTAGATATTTTAAGCAAAGTGACCTTTTGTGACCTGACCTTGACCTTGGCAAACAATCTCACTTTAGGTCATGCGGGATGTGTATCATACCTTTGCCAGCACTTTGGGTGATCATGGTCGTAATCGAAGGCTATGGAAAATATGGCCCATGAGCTCAAATACGTCTATTTTGACCCTTGACCTGACCGTGACCTGACATTTGACCTCACTTTGACATTTTATTATCCTTTAGATTCATCTCATTGAGAGCTTTCGATTGCCGCCTTGCGCGTCTCGCCGCGATCATTGGTTCGGAAGATAACCAGGGGGCTTGTAACAACCCTCCCCCCCCCCCCTACGCCGCAATGGCGTTCGGCTGAGACCCCAGTCAATGCCGGGTTAAGGGATGAGACATTGAGGATGACTGTCAATGCAGGGGTAACCCGTTTCTTTCTCGCCACGTAATGGCAATACCGTTAACGTACAAGTTTCTCAAAAGACGGGACAACTGCGGTTCCGTCTTCCCTGATTTTCCACTCATGAATCAAATGTCAAAGCTGTGGCCGCTTTCTCCACTCATGAATCAGAGGTCAGAGATGTGGTCTCCCCCTCTGACCGCCGCGTGACCCCGTCCTGTCCAGAGATGTGGTCTCCCCCGCTGACCGCCGCGTGACCCCGTCCTGTTCAGACCAGGGTTGGCAATTTACTTTTTTTTGCTGGTATGCTGAGTACATTGTCTTGGAAAAATTGAGTACATAATTACAGGTAGTAGTATATTCATGGTAATAACGCGAGGGTGGGAATTTTACTTTTGCTGGTAGCGAAGTACATTTTCTCAGAAAAAAAAATAGTACATAATTACAAATAGGATTATATTCATGGCAGTTACATATTAGGCTGTATGGTAATAAAGGGCCCAAGAGACAATGCTATGTGCCCTAACTAGTACACAGGCAGTAGCAGGGTACTAGGATTGCTTTGGAGCTGGAGTGCGGAGTGGAAAATTCTGGCTAAAATAAACATAAAGAGCGGAAAATTCAACCAAATAACATATGCACTCTGTTTTATTAATATCCAATTACCTGCTCACCAGAATTAGTTATTAGGTACCTATGCCAATTATTACCTCTTTCCCTACACAGACTGTCCCCATTATTACATCCATTAATCAGTGAGGATTCCAATTATCCAATACATTTTAAAATAAGGAGTTGAAAATCCCAGTAAAACTCGGGAAAGAGAGCGGAAAAACAGTATCCATACAGTATAGGGTGTCGTTTCCCACCCAAATGTACCAATGCTAGGACACTGGGCAGTAGAAAACTGAAGAAATACTTTAGTACATATGTGACCAGAAAACCTGTATTTTTAACCTTCGGTGACCAACAAGCCACTAACCTGTTACAAGACGACAAATTGAAATGCCTGGAACACGGTGTGGTACGAACAAAATACTCAAGGCCAAGGCTTGAGGCCCAAATAATCACGGTCATGAAATTGAAATACGTTAATGGCGCATCATAGTCGCAAAACACGAGAGAGCGCGCGGAGCCAAAACTTGCGGTGTAAATAGTGTTGTCCTCACGAAATGTGCCCGGTGTGGACACGGACCAATCAGCGTTGAGCTCGAGTTGAGAGTTGCCGAGAAGCAACTGAGAAGAGCGCCGAGTATATCTTAGACGGTGTTATACCTCTTTCACGTAGCGGATGCTCTTGAATTTCAGTTTTTTGATAAGGCCGAACATTTTGCATTCATATTTAGTTAATTTAGACTCTAACGAGCCCGATTGATAGATATATCGGACATAAAGCTTCGCCGGTATGCACCTGGTGACCTGGTGTTCTAGACACTGAGTACAAGGATTCTCATTAGCTATTTACGCCTAAAAAAGGTGGTCGTCTTAACAAAGAAATGGTACCATTGGCATCAGGAAGGCAAGCACTTTCTTTTCATACCATTTAATTGATCATTTAACCTTTTAAAAGAATGATTATCTGCATAGTACTTGTTCTCAACGAACACCAAGTACCATGAGCTTTTCCAGCAAGGGAAAACGGTACTTGGTACACAAGGTATTCGTCGAGGAAAGTACTCAGCAGCGTAATCTTTGCTCATCTCTTCTGAAGGAAGATAAGAGACATTTTCGGCGCAGGACGTCTCGTGGTACGCTATTTTGATTTTTTTAGTGCTGTGTCTACGGCGGTGTGTGATTATTGAGTCAGATTGGTGGGTGCTTAGTTTCTTGTTTTTTTTTTTGTTTTTTTTTTACACCACTGACTGACGCTTTTCGAGATAAGCGACTTGTACTCTGCCCTAAGGAAGAGCTGTGTTTTATCTTTGGCCCTACATCTACTCGCATGGTTAAGTATTTGCTAATGAGTTGTCTGGATTAACCCATAATTTGTGATCAGTTTGTTCTCAGACAGAAGACTGCATCATACATAATGTTTATATTTAAAACATAAATATGTTCATTTGAAACATGCATTGGAATAACACAATGTAGGCGCTGGCATTTCATCTTGCTGACCAAAGGTTTCAGTTTAGAGACACCTTGGTTCTTGGAGGTTGGAAATCGTTTTCTGCTTGATGTCGCGCAATTTTTTCTCATTGATGTCTGCTGTGCCTGGGAACACAAATATTCATATGGGTTTGGCATGCTTCCTAAGAATATGTATTGCCTATTCAAAGAGTACAACAAAGTCAATTCTTTCCAGTCACAATTCCAGAGTACAAAATCTCCTGGTGCCCCTGTACACCAGCAAACAGCAACTTTTCCAACCCTGGTTCAGGCTCAGAGCGGTGACCTCTTTCCACTGACCCCCCTCCCCCCCCCCCCCCCCCCCCCCCTGTTCAGGTTCGGGTTCGGCCTGCCCACGGCGCGCGCCTACGCCGGCTACCTGGGCGGCAGTCTGGAGGTGCAAACCATGCAGGGTATCGGTACCGACGTTTATCTCCGACTAAAGCACCTCAACGCCCGCGACCCGTTCAGACTCTAACGGTGACTGCAGCAGGAGGCACGGTGACCCGACAGAGCCGGTGACGTCACAGCAGCGCAGGTGACCCCATAGTAGAGATGGTCTTAACGCGGCAGCTACTGGCAGGAAATAGGTCTGAATATCCCAGATAGCAGAGAAGTGCATACTGTGCTGCTTCCGTGGATTGTTCTAAGGTCAGTCAGACAGGTTTAGACTGGCGGATTTCAATGGCATTCGGCCTCCTCGTAAAGGAGCCGGACGGACGGGTGGGGGAGTCAGGCCCAGTTAAGGAGAAACGATGTGCAATAGCTGGTGATGAAACCGATCTGATGTAAGCTCGGCGGCTTTGCCCCACCGAGGGAAAGACCCGATATGATTGAGATAGGTGGTGTGCGTGTGTGTTCAGACGTAGTTCTGACGTAGTAAGTCGCGTATGACCCAGTCAGCTGGGGTCAAGATGTGCGGAGTTGGATTACATAGATATGCCAGTGTGTCGTAGAATGTCTTAACCTGTGTCGTGGTGGCAGCTGATAATTTAGTGCCTATTATTTGCTGTGATTCGTGCCCGGATACATTTTAAATGTATATACGAATGAGGTTATTCAGTGATAAAGGGTAACAACACATGCCTTCGTTATTTGGTTGTGCTCTTCTGTCTCCATGGTTGGTTGGTGAAAATGAAAATAATTGCCAAAGACAATAGAAGCAATGAACGTAACATGTTGTAATACTGTGCGGCATTAATGCCTGGCGGATTTTGTAACGGAATACTCAGTTTTCCCTGTAGATAAGTGGCCTATGTTTTTGGCCGGCCTCGTCTCACTGGCTTCCAACCGGGATAGATGGCGTTGGTACCCTAATGTTTCGTTTCATGTTCTAGATACCGGCAATCTTTGGCCTGCATTAGTTTTGGTGGAATAATAAACTGCTGCTACATCTGTCATCTAGCATATGCGCTCCTCTTAGTTGCAGAGTTCCTTCTATGTAGGGTTTAACTGGCATTGAGTTAGACTTCCTTCTATGGTGGCGGTGGGTTAGATTTTCATAGACGATGTAAATGTCCTGTAAAACTGTGTTGGGGCACGGATCCCTCATTCTTCTCGCGCAGAAAATCGCCAAACAACTTACGAACACTATCAGGTGTGACATTACAGTATACGTGTTGTGTACAACTGCTTTGCGCGAACAAAACTGCTGTGTAAATGACTCGACAAATGACAAACCACACCAGGTATTGATGTACAATGTCCTCGGTTGTATGCGCAATGAATGTGCTGGTGCAAACGCAAAGCATGCAGTCTGCACATTTTCTGACCAATTGTAACCGGAAGTACAGATTACATGAAATCACGAAGACAATATTGAATTAAAGTGCAATGGTGTGTGTGTGTGTGTGTGTATCCAGCGCGATGCACAATGTTTGCTGTAATAAAACCGAATGGTGTAAATAGTGTGTCGTGATCGTGGCAAGTTTCGGTGGAGTGAGTGAGTACAGTGGTGTGCTATCCGGGTGGTATTGGGGTGGTGGTGCCCGTGGTGGTATTGGGGCAGTGGTGGTATTGGGGTGATATTGGTGTGCTATCAGGGTGGTATTGGGGCAGTGGTGGTATTGGGGTGGTATTGGGGATATCAGGCTGGTATTGGGGCAGTGGTGGTATTGGCGTGCTATCAGGGTGGTATTGGAGCAGTGGTGGTATTGGGGTGGTATTGGGGCTATCAGGCTGGTATTGGGGCAGTGGTGGCATTGGTGTGCTATCAGGGTGGTATTGGGGCAGTGGTGGTATTGGGGCAGTGGTGGTATTGGGGCTATCAGGCTGGTATTGGGTGGCATTGGGGCTATCAGGGTGGTATTATTTGACATCAGCTGAACACTCCACAACAAGCGTGGCTATTACGTGTCATTGTCATGAAGTTAGAACAGATGGATTAAGTCAAGGTACTTACATACAAGCACACGCACACCGCACACATACTGATATTTACAAGTGTCACATATTCCGCGTACTGACTCGCTGGTCACGCATTACGTACATGCGTCTTTGCGGCTCGTTTAAATGCTGCTGGCGTCAATCGCATCGCGTCGCCGGGCATAGCATTGAGCACAGATGTTGCCTGACATAAAAACGATCGCTTGCCTGCCGCCGTTCTCATCGGGGGCGGCCGCAGCAGCCGGTCCTGCCGGGTGGTACGATCACCCGCTCGTGAGTCAGCGTACGTCACAAACTGAGTAGCGAGTTCCGTGGGCTCGCCAAGTACACACATCTTGTGGGCAAGAATGGCCACCTGAAGATGGTACATCTCATGAGCTGTGAGCAGGCCCAGGTCACCCCGCGCGCGAGACACGTGGTCAAACTTACGGAGCCCTGTCACGACTCGGGTGGCAAAATTCACGACTTTCATAAGTCTGTCGTCGTTTGAGACCGAGCCGTTTCCGCACACCGGAAGACAGTATCTCACGCGCGAGATGACCAAGGCCTGCACCACTGACAGCATGGCGCGCCGCGGGAGGAAGGCCCTCAGGTGGCGGAGACCGATCAGGAGGCCGATGCATTTGTGCACCACGTCACTAACGTGCGCGTCCCAGCTGAGGTGACGGTCGAACGTGACGCCTAGGTTCTTAACGCACCGGCTCTCCTTCACGGTCTCACCACCGACCCGCACGCTGACAGGGGAGAGGTCGCGGGTGTTCTGACGGGTGCCAAGGAGAAGGATTTCCGTTTTGGATGTGTTGAGTTTAAGTCCGTGGGCATGGAACCACGATGCTAGGGAAGATAAGGTAGACTCCATGCGTAGGATAAGTGCAGGAAGGTTGTGCTTGGTGTCGGACATAAGGATTTGGGTATCGTCAGCGTACTGGGTCACATGAGCGTCCGGCGCGTGCAGGCTGAGGTCGTTGGCGAAGATAGTGAATAACAGGGGACCTAGGACTGACCCTTGGAAGACTCCCATGGTGTTGGGAAGAGGTTTTGAAACGACTCTGTCACCGGAAGGAGAAGTGAGACAGATGGACTGAGTATGACCGGAAAGATAGCAGGTAAACCAGGCCGGGTCTACGCCGTGGAGCTGAAGTTTGGATAGGAGTAGAGAATGAGGAATGACATCAAAACATTTACTGAGGTCGAGAAGGCACAGAAGAGAGACACGGCTTCGGTCCATGTTAGAAAAAACATGGTTAGTGACAGAAAGAAGAGCGGTTTCGGTAGAGTGATGGGGGCGAAAGCCGTGTTGGGATGAGGATAGAAGGTGATTGTCGGACATATAGAAGGAAAGTTGCCGCTGCACCAGGCGCTCGACAACTTTGGCCATGGAAGGAATGATGGAAATAGGCCGGTAATTTGAAACTAAGTCAGGATCGCCAGATTTATAGATAGGATGGACCAGGGAGTGCTTCCAAGAATCGGGATAATCACAGGAGATGAGGCAGGTATTGACAACATGGAGTAGGATAGGGCCGATGGCGTCAAAACAGAGGAGAAGGATACGGATACAGATGCCATCAGCACCACACGCACCAGATCGCTTCATGGAGAACACTACCTCCCGCAGCTCACCTAGCGTCACTCCGGTGACCCTGAAACCACAGGCACCGACGCGCGGCAGGCGGCACTGAACGTCGGGGGTCACCCCGGCGCTAGCTAGGCTGGCCGCCACGCGTGGGCCCACGTTCACGAAGAAATCATTCATCTCGTCCGGTGTGGCCGAGGGCAGACGGGCGGTGTCACTCCGCTTACTGGCGATCAGCGGGCGGATGACGCGGTAGAGGGAGCTGCTCCCCTGGGTGCGCAGCCGCTCCTCAATACTGGTCCTGCAGTCTCGCCTGATCGCCGACCTCAGCACCCTGTCCAGCTCGCGGAAGGCCGGCGACCGTCCCTCGCGGCGCAACACGCCCCTCCGCTCGGCCATTAAAGTCAAGGTCGCCAGGGTGACAGGCGGCGCGTCAGGGTTTCTCAGACAGGTAAACCTGAGAGGCGCGTGACGATCGAGCACACGTAGCAGCCGGTGAGAAATATAAGACCACATGTCATGAACGGACGGGCAGCTAAAAACACCGGACCAGTCAACGAGATGCAAGTCATGCAGTAAACTAAAGTGATCAATGCTCTTTAAAAGCCGAGTGCGAATGCGGCGAGATTTCTTACGGCACTTCGGCACACGTAAAAGCACACGAATGAAACAGTGAGGGCTAAAAGCGCAATTCAAAACTCCCACACGCTGTACCATGTCACCGGAATTACAAATTACTACGTCTAAGAGAGAGCCGGACGAGTAGGTCGGTTGATGAACAAATTGTGTCAAATTAAATGAACTGAGCATGTCCAACAGACGGTCTTTCCCAACACTCCCTGAGGTGTCAAGTAGGTTGCAGTTCAGGTCACCCATAATAAAAACAGGTCCCGGATACCTCAGTAAAACACGTTGAAACTGCATCTCCAGTTCGGTGAGGTCCGCATGGACGGCAGCCACTGTACGGCGCGGAGGACGGTAGACAGCGGCGACGCAGAAGTGGGATCCGGACTCGGGCTTAACTCGCATCCACAGCGACTCCAGCCGACAGTCTGCGCAGTCTGGCGCCGGCCGGGGGATGACAGAGGCCGCGTAGCTGTCACGGATCAGCACCGCCACGCCACCGTACCCCGCGTCCCCCGGCCGGTCGGCCCGGTGAAGGGCGTAACCGGGGAATGTGATGAGCCGGGTCGCAGTGGCGGACCGAAGCCAAGTCTCGGTGATTACACAGAAATCGTAGTGATGTCTCATCAGGTACTCATGTTGCAGAGAGACGGTCTTGGGTAGCAGAGACTGGATGTTGATCATCCCAGCCAGAATGTTCCGTCGTTGGCCGCCAGGACCAGACCGCCGCCAGTCACGGCCGCCCCTGCACCCCCGGCGCCTGGCGCCGGCACCGCGCCTGCCACGCCGGGTCACGTGACCGCCCGGGGGCCGGCCAGGGTCAGAGCGGCCGCGGCTGCGGCCGGGCCGAGGCTGGGGCGCCGGCGCTGGTACGGACGGCGTCCGCGAGGTGTGGCGGCAGGACCGACGGCCGAGCTCGTCACGGTGGTGACGCGGCACCAGTGGTGGTGGTGGTGTTCGTGACGTGCCGGCCGGTGGTGGTGATGGTCCAGCAGCCGACACCAGCAGGTAGGTGAGCACCAGGAGCACCAGATGACGGGCGATGTCCCGGTGCATCTTCGGTCAGGTGCAGCGACGAGGCGATGTTGATGCCGACGTCGATGTCACGGCAGTCACGGTAACTCCTCGACAGTCCAGTCACACACCACGCTGTCACATATCACTCGCACTCACGCAGGATGAGGCACAGCGGCTCGGGAGGGGAGGGAGCGGAGCTCCCGGCGCTGCGGCCGACTGCGGGCGCTGCGCAAAGGGAACTATTGGGGCAGTGGTGGTATTGGTGTGCTATCAGGGTGGTATTGGGGCAGTGGTGGTATTGGGGTGGTATTGGGGCTATCAGGCTGGTATTGGGGCAGTGGCAATGGCGTAGCCAAGGGAGGGCAAGGGGGCCATGCCCCTCCCCTCCCCTCCCTCCCTCCCTCCCTCCCTCCCTCCCTCCCTCCCTCCCCCCCTCCCCCCCCCCCCCCCCCCTCTGGAGGCCAGGCGGGCCCCTCTGGCGACCGAGCGAGGGCCCCCTGGGGCCGAAGACCCCAGTGTTTTGGATGGTGTCAG
Organism: Chirona hameri; assembly: GCA_036785665.1. Taxonomy (NCBI): domain Eukaryota; kingdom Metazoa; phylum Arthropoda; class Thecostraca; order Balanomorpha; family Balanidae; genus Chirona; species Chirona hameri. The sequence continues at coordinate 124,938 of JAXIVJ010000287.1, read as the reverse complement.
GCGCCCGCAAAACGCCTTACATCGCATAAAAGAACGCCCACGAACCTAAAAAAAATCGTAATACGAATAAATAACAGCACTTGCTTGTTTGTTAAAGGCATGTATATGTAAATACGTAGACAAGGGCCCAAACCAGTCTGGAGAGGGCCCTCTATCAGCTTTTGAAGGGCCCTGCCGATCGGGCCCTCTTGCAGAGGGCCCCTTGCCGGCATTTAGAGAGCCCCTGGCGGTTGTAGAGGGCCCTCTGTCGGCCCTTATAGGGCCCTGCCGATCTGTAGAGGGTCTCTGCCGATCTGGAGAGGGCCCCTGCCGGCCTTTAAGAGGGCCCTGCCGATCTGTAGATCGCCCTGCGAATCTGTAGAGGGCCCCTACCGGCATTTAGAGGGCCCTGACGACCTGTAGAGGGCCTTCTTCCAGCCTTTAGGGGCCCTGTCGATCTGCAGTGTCCCAGCCAATCTGCAGAGGGCCCTCTGCTGGCCTTTAGAGGGCCCCGCTGATCTGTAGAGGGTCTCTGCCGGCGTTTAGAGGGCCCTGTCGACCTGTAGAAGGCCCTCTTCCAGCCTTTAGGGGCCCTGTCGATCTGCAGTGTCCCAGCCAATCTGCAGAGGGCCCTCTGCCGGACTTTAGAGGGCCCTCCCAGACCAGCCGAGTGCCATCTTACACCGCCTGATGATTCTCTCACACCTGGGTCTGGAGCCCTCTCAGACCAGGATTTGGGGCCCTCATACTGGGGCCTGTGGTAATCTGAACCGGCATTTCATACGACTCTGCCGGCCCTCTCAGTCTCAGACCGGACGAGGGCCCCTCTAACCGGCCTGGGCCCCTCTGAGATCGGCTGAGGCTCTCACGGACCAGCCGAGGGCCCCTTGCTATCACCTGAGGGCCCTCTCAGGCCCCGGCCTGGGACCCCTCAGGCTGGGGCCAGGGGCCATCTTAACCAGTATAGGGCCCTCCGACCAGAGTCTGGGCACTCCCAGACCAGCCAAGGGCTGCCTAGGTTCCAGAGGATCCATCTGGCCTCCATGGCCTCCAGAGGGCCTATTCGGACCTCCAGAGGACCCGCTCTGGCCTTCAAGGCAGGGGCCCATCTGGTTTCCAGAGAGCCCCTCTGCCTTCCAAAAGGTCCGTCTGGCTTCCAGATGACCCTCTGTGCTTTTCAGAGGACCACTATTTGCCTTCCAAAGGGCAAATAGTGGTCCGAGTCCTGGCATCTGGCATCCAGTGGGCCAGTTCTGACCTGAGGGCCCATTCTGACTTCCTGAGGGCCCACTTGGACCTCCAGAAGGTACACTCTGGCACCCAGATATCTCGCTCTGATTTCCAGAGGCCCCACTGGCCTCCAGTGGGCTCCTCTGGCTTCCAATGGTCCCCTTCTGGTTTATAGTGGAGTGGGCCCACTCTAGCTTCCAGGGGCCCTCTGATCTGCAGAGGGCACCTCTGATCTCCAGAGGCCCTCTCTGGCCCCCAGAGGGCCCGCTCTCGCCAACAGAGGGCCCACTTAAAGACCCCCCAAGAGGCTCATTCGAAACTCCACCTCCTGAGGACCCACTCCGGCTTCCAGAGGGACTCTCACCTCCGGAGGACCCAATCTGGCCTCCAGATGGCCCACCCTGACATCCAGAGGGCCCGCTCTGACCTCCTGAGGGCCCAGTCTGACATTCAGAGGGGCCCATATGGCTTCCAGTTGGGCCCACTCTGATCTGCAGGGTCCCGCTCTGGCCTCTAGGGGGCCCACTGCGACTCCAGGGAGATCATTTAGACCCACAAGAGGACCCACTCTGGCCTCCAGCGGGCCCACTCTGAACTTCAGAGGGCCCACTCTGGTCTGCAGAGGGCCCACTCTGGTCTGCAGAGGGCCTTCTGGCCTTCAGAGGGCCCTCATGTCTCCAGAGGGCTCCTCTGGCTTCCAGAGGGCCCACCCTGACCCCCAGAAGGCTCACTCGGGCTTCCAGTTGGATCCACTGATCTACTGGGGCCCTCTGGTCTCCAGAAGGCCCACTCGGGCCTCCAGAAGGTTCACTCTGTCCTCCGGAGGGCCTATTTTGGGTTGAAGAGGGCGAAATCTGGTTTGTAGAGACATATTTTGGCGTGTGAAAGGCAGATTTTGAGCTAAAGTGGTCCATTTGGGCCTACATTTGCCTTCAAGGTTGAAAGGGCGCACCAAAGTTTGAGGTGGCTCAATGCTCATCAAAGCCTGATTGGGCCCATCAAAGCCCGATGAGGCCCACTTAGCTACTGCCTCCTCCCCCTTGACCAAATCCCGAATCCGCTACTACTTTGATGATGTCCCTTGTTTACTTTGTTCTGATGACTGGAATTCTTCGAAAACAAAGTTTTTCTTCTTCTCAGATTTGGTTGCATTTGGCAGCTCCATGCTTCTGCTTTGTAGGCATTTGAGGCATTGGCGACAAACGTTTAAATTGTTGTGGCTTGGGGCTGACGTGGTCAGCATCCAGGAGGTGCTTGTTGCTGCATATTGTAACTTGTAAGTACCCAACAGGGGTGGGCCCCTCATTGGCGTTGTGCCGAGGGCCCCCTGATCGCATGGGAGGGCCCCTGAGCTAATTGCCCCCCCCCCCTGGGCAAATTTCTGCCTACGCCCCTGGGCAGTGGTGGTATTGGTGTGCTATCAGTGTGGTATTGGGCTTATCAGGCTGGCATTGGGGCAGTGGTGGTACTGGTGTGCTATCAGGGTGGTATTGGGGCAGTGGTGGCATTGGGGTGGTAGTGGGGCTATCAGGCTGGTATTGGGGCAGTGGTGGTATTGGGGTGGTATTGGGGCTATCAGGCTTGTATTGGGGAAGTGGTGGTATTGGGGCTATCAGGCCGGTATTGGGGCAGTGGTGGTATTGGGGTGGTATTGGTGTGCTATCAGGCTGGTATTGGGGCTTTACGACTACGCGCCTGTCGTCAGTTATCGTCGGGGTCTCTCACGCCGACCCCAGCGGAGGGTCCGATTGACCTCACCAGTAGCCCGACTCGAACCCGGAACCCGCAGACTCCCGAGCCCGACGCTCTACTGACAGAGCCATCCGCGACCCATTGGTTATGGGCGCCATATCACCTAGTTGAGGCGTCCTAAAGCGCAAATCATCATCAGCCCATTGGACACAAAAGAGTTTCACACTTTTCCCAACCAAGCTGAAACCCGCGTCTAGGCTATTTGTTGGTAGTTTATTTTTACCAAATGGCCGTACATGATCACGAGTTTGGTCGTCACATGACACACGTGACGCTGCTGCGATGACATACATACAGAGTTTGATCTGTTCGGGTCTGCACAAAACGAGGCCACATCAAACATACTTAACGCCCGCATGCATACGTAACTAACACTCACTCATAAATAGTCACTTCAGCCGTCCCCGGGCGATCCACCACACCCCAGTCTCTGACTAACAAGACTAAAAAGTCAGCTCACGAGCTGCACAGTCATTTACAAAAAATACGAGACAGTTTCGGCCAGCGGACATTGGTGAGCATTTTTCCCCGAGTAGGTCATCAATCTGCTGCCTCAGGTACCGACACTGAGGCACGGATGGCTAGGGCGAGAAAAGTGGTGAACAATGCTACACAATTTCAGACTTATGAAATCATGCCTTCACAAAATAACGCATGTATTATCGAAGTGATAAAACCAATAGTTACTGCTCATCAGCTACTTCGGGCAACACCAACTGAGCGTTTTTACCATGTCACGATTCTGTGGCGCCGAGTTAGTAGCACATTTCCCTCTTTCCGTCGAATCTAAGGCTGGTGAGCCCGTCATCACCTTCTGCCGATCCTGCCATCTCTCTCTCGCGTCACATCTTCTAGTTCGTAGGCCGGCCGGTAGGTGACAGTACCTCCGCTGGTGGTCTCCTGCAGGGCCGGGTTTGGCAGCGTGTTGTCCACCGAGCCCAGAGACGTGTACCTGCACAGCACACAACACACCGTAACGTTACAGTCGCTACGGTTCAGCACAGTCAAATGAAAGTCACCTGATCAACTGTCGTCAATCGATCTGGTTAACGAAGCTGCGAGAAGAGCGCATTTACCGGACTAGCTAGATTATGAGCTCATTTTGAACTAGCTTTGGACACAAAATAGCAGCAGATGCATGTACAATGTACATCATATGCCTTCAGAAAAAGCAGGCAGGTCCAAGGAATACTGAGTTAAGCACTACATTCTTCAACAAAACACCATCACAATTTCCTTCCACCGGGAAGCCCAGCGTTCAGCCGACACCATCGCCCCACTTCCATACACCCCGGCCGTAGTGGCGACTGGCGAGAGTCCGGCCCTGCCCAGCCGGCGGCCGGCCGTCTGACGTACCCCTTGTCGTAGAGGCTACAGTAGGACAGTGTGAGCGCGCGGACAAACTGCCACAGCTGGTGGTAGTCCCAGGCGAGGATCGGGTTAACACGCATCAACGACGGCCAGTCCGCGTCAGTTGGCTGGAACTGGGCCATCAGGTCTGTAATGGACAGAGGTCAGGTCAGGTCAGGTCAGCTGGCCAGTCCCGAGTCAGTTGGCTGGAACTGGGCCATCAGGTCTGTAATGGACAGAGGTCAGGTCAGGTCAGGTCACATCACCTCAGGTCACCAGTAATCACATGAGAGAGGAGGTTATGCCAGAGCAGGGCTTGATGTCTTGATAGGATTTGACATGACTCGACAGACGGGTAAGACACAACGGTAACACATGTATGGCCGTATGGGCACTGGCCAGCGGGCAAGGACGAAAATGTCAACTACAGTTATTCAGAAGGCGAGTGGTGGAAAGATGACTCAATAGCATCAGCGATCCTCTAATAGACATAGTTTTGAGGCAATTCCTAACGCACGCCTACAGTTGTTTTTACGACGTGAATGGCTCGCTCATGTAAACATTGGCGCCATATTTCACCAATAACGACCTCTATAGGCCACAAACGACAACGTCCAGCCCTCAGCCCGCGCCACTGCTGCCCGTGACTTACGTGCATACGGGTCTCCCTGGCGCGTGCCCATGACGCAGGCCTTGACCTCTGGCCAGTGCTGCTTCATGGCGCGCAGGCCCTCCTTCATCGGGCCGGCTATGATGAACAGGTCCAGGTCATACCTGGAGCCACACAGCGGTAGGTCCGTTAGACGCCCGACACTATAGACGCCCGACACTATAGACACGATAGACGCCCGACACTATAGACGCCCGACACTATAGACGCCCGATACTATAGACGCCCGATACTATAGACGCCCGACACGATAGACGCCCGACACTATAGACGCCCGACACTATAGACGCCCGACACTATAGACGCCCGACACTATAGACGCCCGACACTATAGACGCCCGACACTATAGACGCCCGACACTATAGACGCCCGACACTATAGACGCCCGATACTATAGACGCCCGATACTATAGACGCTATAGACGCCCGATACTATAGACACTATAGACGCCCGACACGATAGACACCCGACACTATAGACGCCCGACACTATAGACGCCCGACACTATAGACGCCCGACACTATAGACGCCCGATACTATAGACGCCCGATACTATAGACGCCCGACACGATAGACGCCCGACACTATAGACGCCCGACACTATAGACGCCCGACACTATAGACGCCCGACACTTTAGACGCCCGACACTATAGACGCCCGACACTATAGACGCCCGACACTATAGACGCCCGATACTATAGACGCCCGATACTATAGACGCTATAGACGCCCGACACTATAGACACTATAGACGCCCGACACGATAGACACCCGACACTATAGACGCCCGACACTATAGACGCCCGACATTATAGACGCCCGACACTATAGACGTCCGACACTATAGACGCCCGACACTATAGACGCCCGACACTATAGACGCCCGACACGATAGACACTATAGACGCCCGACACGATAGACGCCCGACACTATAGACGCCCGACACTATAGACGCCCGACACTATAGACGCCCGACACTATAGACGCCCGACACGATAGACGCCCGACACGATAGACACTATAGACGCCCGACACGATAGACGCCCGACACTATAGACGCCCGACACTATAGACGCCCGACACTATAGACGCCCGACACTATAGACGCCCTACACGATAGACACGATAGACGCCCGACACGATAGACGCCCGACACGATAGACACTATAGACGCCCGACACTATAGAAGCCCGACACTATAGACGCCCGACACTATAGACGCCCGACACGATAGACGCCCGACACGATAGACACTATAGACGCCCGACACGATAGACGCCCGACACTATAGACGCCCGACACGATAGACGCCCGACACTATAGACGCCCGACACTATAGACGCCCGACACTATAGACGCCCGACACTATAGACGCCCGACACGATAGACGCCCGACACGATAGACACTATAGACGCCCGACACGATAGACGCCCGACACTATAGACGCCCGACACTATAGACGCCCGACACTATAGACGCCCGACACTATAGACGCCCGACACTATAGACGCCCGACACGATAGACACGATAGACGCCCGACACGATAGACGCCCGACACGATAGACACTATAGACGCCCGACACTATAGACGCCCGACACTATAGACGCCCGACACTATAGACGCCCGACACGATAGACGCCCGACACTATAGACGCCCGACACTATAGACGCCCGACACTATAAACGCCCGACACTATAGACCCCCGACACTATAGACGCCCGACACTATAGACGCCCGATACTATAGACGCCCGACACTATAGACGCCCGACACTATAGACGCCCGATACTATAGACGCCCGACACGATAGACGCCCGACACGATAGACGCCCGACACTATAGACGCCCGACACTATAGACGCCCGACACTATAGACGTCCGACACTATAGACGCCCGACACTATAGACGCCCGACACTATAGACGCCCGACACGATAGACGCCCGACACGATAGACACTATAGACGCCCGACACTATAGACGCCCGACACTATAGACGCCCGACACTATAGACGCCCGACACTATATACGCCCGACACGATAGACACTATAGACGCCCGACACTATAGACACGATATACGCCCGACACTATAGACGCCCGACACTATAGACGCCCGACACTATAGACGCCCGACACTATAGACGCCCGACACTATAGACGCCCGACACTATAGACGCCCGACACTATAGACGCCCGACACTATAGACGCCCGACACTATAGACGCCCGACACTATAGACGCCCGACACGATAGACGCCCGACACTATAGACGCCCGACACGATAGACACTATAGACGCCCGACACGATAGACGCCCGACACTATAGACGCCCGACACTATAGACGCCCGACACTATAGACACGATAGACGCCCGACACGATAGACGCCCGACACTATAGACGCCCGACACTATAGACACGATAGACGCCCGACACGATAGACGCCCGACACTATAGACGCCCGACACTATAGACACGATAGACGCCCGACACTATAGACGCCCGACACTATAGACGCCCGACACTATAGACGCCCGACACGATAGACGCCCGATACTATAGACGCCCGACACTATAGACACTATAGACGCCCGACACTATAGACGCCCGACACGATACACTATAGACGCCCGACACGATAGACGCCCGACACTATAGACGCCCGACACTATAGACACGATAGACGCCCGACACGATAGACGCCCGACACTATAGACGCCCGACACTATAGACGCCCGACACTATAGACGCCCGACACGATAGACGCCCGACACTATAGACGCCCGACACTATAGACGCCCGACACTATAGACACGATAGACGCCCGACACGATAGACACTATAGACGCCCGACACGATAGACACCCGACACTATAGACGCCCGACACTATAGACACGATAGACGCCCGATACTATAGACGCCCGACACGATAGACGCCCGACACTATAGACACGATAGACGCCCGACACTATAGACGCCCGACACTATAGACACGATAGACGCCCGACACTATAGACGCCCGACACGATAGACGCCCGACACAATAGACGCCCGACACTATAGACACGATAGACGCCCGACACGATAGACGCCCGACACTATAGACGCCCGACACTATAGACGCCCGACACTATAGACGCCCGACACTATAGACGCCCGACACTATAGACGCCCGACACTATAGACACGATAGACGCCCGACACTATAGACCACTATAGACACGATAGACGCCCGACACGATAGACGCCTGCCACTATAGACGCCCGACACGATAGACGCCCGACACGATAGACACGATAGACGCCCGACACGATAGACGCCCGCCACTATAGACGCCCGACACGATAGACGCCCGACACGATAGACGCCCGACACTATAGACACGATAGACGCCCGATACTATAGACGCCCGACACGATAGACGCCCGACACTATAGACGCCCGACACTATAAACGCCCGACACGATAGACGCCCGACACTATAGACGCCCGACACTATAGACGCCCGACACTATAAACACGATAGACGCCCGACACTATAGACACCCGACACTATAGACGCCCGACACTATAGACACCCGACACTATAGACGCCCGACAATATAGACGCCCGACACTATAGACACGATAGACACCCGACACTATAGACGCCCGACACTATAGACACGATAGACGCCCGACACTATAGATGCCCGACACTATAGACACTATAGACGCCCGACACTATAGACACGATAGACACCCGACACTATAGACACGATAGACGCCCGACACTATAGATGCCCGACACTATAGACGCCCGACACTATAGACGCCCGATACTATAGACGCCCGACACGATAGACGCCCGACACTATAGACGCCCGACACGATAGACGCCCGACACGATAGACGCCCGACACTATAGACGCCCGACAGACACCAAACGGCAATACCTGTCGGACACACGCGGCGCCTACCAAGGACAGGGGAGGGCCGGCGCTCGGTGGATACAGTCGACTGCCAAGGCACAGTTGGTACAGCCGATACGCACCGTAGTGTGTACACATTACAGTGCAATACCGTACATTTCAGAACGGCACAGTAGACAGTTCCCTAAACACCAGTGGTACGTCCTGAACGGTTGGTAACACAGTTCCTAAACACCGGTGGTACGTCCTAGACGGTAACACAGTTCCTAAACACCGGTGGTACGTACTAAACGGTTGGTAACACAGTTCCTAAACACCGGTGGTACGTCCTACACGGTTGGTAACACAGTTCCTAAACACAGGTGGTACGTCCTAGACGGTTGGTAACACAGTTCCTAGACACCGGTGGTACGTCCTACACGGTTGGTAACACAGTTCCTAAACACCGGTGGTACGTCCTAGACGGTTGGTAACACAGTTCCTAAACACCGGTGGTACGTCCTGGACGGTTGGTAACATAGTTCCTAAACACAGGTGGTACGTCCTGAAAGGTTGGTAACACAGTTCCTAAATACGGGTGGTACGTCCTAGACGGTTGGTAACACAGTTCCTAAACACCGGTGGTACATCTTAGACGGTTGGTAACACAGTTCCTAAACACAGGTGGTACGTCCTATACGGTTGGTAACACAGTTCCTAAACACAGGTGGTACGTCCTAGACGGTAACACAGTTCCTAAACACCGGTGGTACGTCCTGGACGGTTGGTAACACAGTTCCTAAACACCGGTGGTACGTCCTGAAAGGTTGGTAACACAGTTCCTAAATACGGGTGGTACGTCCTAGACGGTTGGTAACACAGTTCCTAAACACCGGTGGTACGTCCTAGACGGTTGGTAACACAGTTCCTAAACACCGGTGGTACGTCCTAGACGGTTGGTAACACAGTTCCTAAACACCGGTGGTACGTCCTAGACGGTTGGTAACACAGTTCCTAAACACAGGTGGTACGTCCTAGACGGTAACACAGTTCCTAAACACCGGTGGTACGTCCTAGACGGTAACACAGTTCCTAAACACCGGTGGTACGTCCTACACGGTTGGTAACACAGTTCCTAAACACCGGTGGTACGTCCTACACGGTTGGTAACACAGTTCCTAAACACAGGTGGTACGTCCTAGACGGTAACACAGTTCCTAAACACCGGTGGTACGTCCTAGACGGTTGGTAACACAGTTCCTAAATACCGGTGGTACGTCTTAGACGGTAACAGTTCCTAAACACAGGTGGTACGTCCTAGACGGTAACACAGTTCCTAAACACAGGTGGTACGTCCTAGACGGTAACACAGTTCCTAAACACAGGTGGTACGTCCTAGACGGTAACACAGTTCCTAAACACCGGTGGTACGTCCTAGACGGTAACACAGTTCCTAAACACCGGTGGTACGTCCTACACGGTTGGTAACACAGTTCCTAAACACCGGTGGTACGTCCTACACGGTTGGTAACACCGTTCCTAAACACAGGTGGTACGTCCTAGACGGTAACACAGTTCCTAAACACCGGTGGTACGTCCTAGACGGTTGGTAACACAGTTCCTAAATACCGGTGGTACGTCTTAGACGGTAACAGTTCCTAAACACAGGTGGTACGTCCTAGACGGTAACACAGTTCCTAAACACAGGTGGTACGTCCTAGACGGTAACACAGTTCCTAAACACCGGTGGTACGTCCTAGACGGTAACACAGTTCCTAAACACCGGTGGTACGTCCTAGACGGTAACACAGTTCCTAAACACCGGTGGTACGTCCTAGACGGCTGGTAACACAGTTCCTAAACACAGGTGGTACGTCCTAGACGGTTGGTAACACAGTTCCTAAACACAGGTGGTACGTCCTAGACGGTAACACAGTTCCTAAACACCGGTGGTACGTCCTAGACGGTTGGTAACACAGTTCCTAAATACCGGTGGTACGTCTTAGACGGTAACAGTTCCTAAACACAGGTGGTACGTCCTAGACGGTTGGTAACACAGTTCCTAAATACCGGTGGTACGTCCTACACGGTTAGTAACACAGTTCCTAAACACCAGTGGTACGTCCTGGACGGTTGGTAACACAGTTCCTAAACACCGGTGGTACGTCCTAGACGGTTGGTAACACAGTTCCTAAACACCGGTGGTACGTCCTAGACGGTTGGTAACACAGTTCCTAAACACCGGTGGTACGTCCTACACGGTTAGTAACACAGTTCCTAAACACCGGTGGTACGTCCTAAACGGTTGGTAACACAGTTCCTAGACACCGGTGGTACGTCCTATACGGTTGGTAACACAGTTCCTAAACACCGGTGGTACGTCCTAGACGGTTGGTAACACAGTTCCTAAACACAGGTGGTACGTCCTAGACGGTAACACAGTTCCTAAACACCGGTGGTACGTCCTAAACGGTTGGTAACACAGTTCCTAAACACCGGTGGTACGTCCTAGACGGTTGGTAACACAGTTCCTAAACACCGGTGGTACGTCCTAGACGGTAACACAGTTCCTAAACACAGGTGGTACGTCCTGAACGGTTGGTAACACAGTTCCTAAACACAGGTGGTACGTCCTAGACGGTTGGTAACACAGTTCCTAAACACCGGTGGTACGTCCTGGACGGTTGGTAACACAGTTCCTAGACACAGGTGGTACGTCCTACACGGTTGGTAACACAGTTCCTAAACACCGGTGGTACGTCCTGAAAGGTTGGTAACATAGTTCCTAAACACAGGTGGTACGTCCTAGACGGTAACACAGTTCCTAAACACCGGTGGTACGTCCTAGACGGTTGGTAACACAGTTCCTAAACACCGGTGGTACGTCCTGAAAGGTTGGTAACATAGTTCCTAAACACAGGTGGTACGTCCTAGACGGTTGGTAACACAGTTCCTAAACACAGGTGGTACGTCCTGGACGGTTGGTAACACAGTTCCTAAACACAGGTGGTACGTCCTAGACGGTTGGTAACACAGTTCCTAAACACCGGTGGTACGTCCTAGACGGTAACACAGTTCCTAAACACCGGTGGTACGTCCTAGACGGTTGGTAACACAGTTCCTAAACACCGGTGGTACGTCCTGAAAGGTTGGTAACATAGTTCCTAAACACAGGTGGTACGTCCTAGACGGTAACACAGTTCCTAAACACCGGTGGTACGTCCTAGACGGTTGGTAACACAGTTCCTAAACACCGGTGGTACGTCCTGAAAGGTTGGTAACATAGTTCCTAAACACAGGTGGTACGTCCTAGACGGTAACACAGTTCCTAAACACAGGTGGTACGTCCTACACGGTTGGTAACACAGTTCCTAAACACCGGTGGTACGTCCTAGACGGTTGGTAACACAGTTCCTAAACACAGGTGGTACGCCCTAGACGGTTGGTAACACAGTTCCTAAACACAGGTGGTACGTCCTAGACGGTTGGTAACACAGTTCCTAAACACCGGTGGTACGTCCTAGACGGTAACACAGTTCCTAAACACCGGTGGTACGTCCTGGACGGTTGGTAACACAGTTCCTAAACACAGGTGGTACGTCCTGAACGGTTGGTAACACAGTTCCTAAACACCGGTGGTACGTACTAAACGGTTGGTAACACAGTTCCTAAACACCGGTGGTACGTCCTAGACGGTTGGTAACACAGTTCCTAGACACAGGTGGTACGTCCTAGACGGTTGGTAACACAGTTCCTAAACACAGGTGGTACGCCCTAGACGGTTGGTAACACAGTTCCTAAACACCGGTGGTACGTCCTGAAAGGTTGGTAACACAGTTCCTAAACACAGGTGGTACGTCCTAGACGGTTGGTAACACAGTTCCTAAACACCGGTGGTACGTCCTGAAAGGTTGGTAACATAGTTCCTAAACACAGGTGGTACGTCCTAGACGGTAACACAGTTCCTAGACACCGGTGGTACGTCCTAGACGGTTGGTAACACAGTTCCTAGACACCGGTGGTACGTCCTAGACGGTTGGTAACACAGTTCCTAAACACCGGTGGTACGTCCTGGACGGTTGGCAACACAGTTCCTAAACACAGGTGGTACGTCCTAGACGGTTGGTAACACAGTTCCTAAATACGGGTGGTACGTCCTAGACGGTTGGTAACACAGTTCCTAAACACAGGTGGTACGTCCTAGACGGTTGGTAACACAGTTCCTAAACACCGGTGGTACGTCCTAGACGGTTGGTAACACAGTTCCTAAACACCGGTGGTACGTCCTAGACGGTTGGTAACACAGTTCCTAAACACAGGTGGTACGTCCTACACGGTAACACAGTTCCTAAACACAGGTGGTACGTCCTAGACGGTAACACAGTTCCTAGACACCGGTGGTACGTCCTAGACGGTTGGTCTAGGACAGTTCCTAAACACCGGTGGTACGTCCTGAAAGGTTGGTAACATAGTTCCTAAACACAGGTGGTACGTCCTAGACGGTAACACAGTTCCTAAACACCGGTGGTACGTCCTAGACGGTTGGTAACACAGTTCCTAAACACCGGTGGTACGTCCTACACGGTTGGTAACACAGTTCCTAAACACCGGTGGTACGTCCTAGACGGTAACACAGTTCCTAAACACAGGTGGTACGTCCTACACGGTTGGTAACACAGTTCCTAAACACCGGTGGTACGTCCTGGACGGTTGGTAACACAGTTCCTAAACACCGGTGGTACGTCCTAGACGGTTGGTAACACAGTTCCTAAACACAGGTGGTACGTCCTAGACGGTTGGTAACACAGTTCCTAAACACAGGTGGTACGTCCTAGACGGTTGGTAACACAGTTCCTAAACACCGGTGGTACGTCCTGAAAGGTTGGTAACATAGTTCCTAAACACAGGTGGTACGTCCTAGACGGTAACACAGTTCCTAAACACAGGTGGTACGTCCTAGACGGTAACAGTTCCTAAACACAGGTGGTACGTCCTGAACGGTTGGTAACACAGTTCCTAAACACCGGTGGTACGTCCTACACGGTTGGTAACACAGTTCCTAAACACCGGTGGTACGTCCTGGACGGTTGGTAACACAGTTCCTAAACACAGGTGGTACGTCCTAGACGGTAACACAGTTCCTAAACACCGGTGGTACGTCCTAGACGGTTGGTAACACAGTTCCTAAACACCGGTGGTACGTCCTGAAAGGTTGGTAACATAGTTCCTAAACACAGGTGGTACGTCCTAGACGGTAACACAGTTCCTAAACACCGGTGGTACGTCCTAGACGGTTGGTAACACAGTTCCTAAACACCGGTGGTACGTCCTGAAAGGTTGGTAACATAGTTCCTAAACACAGGTGGTACGTCCTAGACGGTAACACAGTTCCTAAACACAGGTGGTACGTCCTACACGGTTGGTAACACAGTTCCTAAACACCGGTGGTACGTCCTAGACGGTTGGTAACACAGTTCCTAAACACAGGTGGTACGCCCTAGACGGTTGGTAACACAGTTCCTAAACACAGGTGGTACGTCCTAGACGGTTGGTAACACAGTTCCTAAACACCGGTGGTACGTCCTAGACGGTAACACAGTTCCTAAACACCGGTGGTACGTCCTGGACGGTTGGTAACACAGTTCCTAAACACAGGTGGTACGTCCTGAACGGTTGGTAACACAGTTCCTAAACACCGGTGGTACGTACTAAACGGTTGGTAACACAGTTCCTAAACACCGGTGGTACGTCCTAGACGGTTGGTAACACAGTTCCTAGACACAGGTGGTACGTCCTAGACGGTTGGTAACACAGTTCCTAAACACCGGTGGTACGTCCTGAAAGGTTGGTAACACAGTTCCTAAACACAGGTGGTACGTCCTAGACGGTTGGTAACACAGTTCCTAAACACCGGTGGTACGTCCTGAAAGGTTGGTAACATAGTTCCTAAACACAGGTGGTACGTCCTAGACGGTAACACAGTTCCTAGACACCGGTGGTACGTCCTAGACGGTTGGTAACACAGTTCCTAGACACCGGTGGTACGTCCTAGACGGTTGGTAACACAGTTCCTAAACACCGGTGGTACGTCCTGGACGGTTGGCAACACAGTTCCTCAACACAGGTGGTACGTCCTAGACGGTTGGTAACACAGTTCCTAAATACGGGTGGTACGTCCTAGACGGTTGGTAACACAGTTCCTAAACACAGGTGGTACGTCCTACACGGTAACACAGTTCCTAAACACAGGTGGTACGTCCTAGACGGTAACACAGTTCCTAGACACCGGTGGTACGTCCTAGACGGTTGGTAACACAGTTCCTAAACACCGGTGGTACGTCCTGAAAGGTTGGTAACATAGTTCCTAAACACAGGTGGTACGTCCTAGACGGTAACACAGTTCCTAAACACCGGTGGTACGTCCTAGACGGTTGGTAACACAGTTCCTAAACACCGGTGGTACGTCCTACACGGTTGGTAACACAGTTCCTAAACACCGGTGGTACGTCCTAGACGGTAACACAGTTCCTAAACACAGGTGGTACGTCCTACACGGTTGGTAACACAGTTCCTAAACACCGGTGGTACGTCCTGGACGGTTGGTAACACAGTTCCTAAACACCGGTGGTACGTCCTAGACGGTTGGTAACACAGTTCCTAAACACAGGTGGTACGTCCTAGACGGTTGGTAACACAGTTCCTAAACACCGGTGGTACGTCCTGAAAGGTTGGTAACATAGTTCCTAAACACAGGTGGTACGTCCTAGACGGTAACACAGTTCCTAAACACAGGTGGTACGTCCTAGACGGTAACAGTTCCTAAACACAGGTGGTACGTCCTGAACGGTTGGTAACACAGTTCCTAAACACCGGTGGTACGTCCTACACGGTTGGTAACACAGTTCCTAAACACCGGTGGTACGTCCTGGACGGTTGGTAACACAGTTCCTAAACACAGGTGGTACGTCCTAGACGGTAACACAGTTCCTAAACACCGGTGGTACGTCCTAGACGGTAACACAGTTCCTAAACACCGGTGGTACGTCCTAGACGGTTGGTAACACAGTTCCTAAACACCGGTGGTACGTCCTGAAAGGTTGGTAACATAGTTCCTAAACACAGGTGGTACGTCCTAGACGGTAACACAGTTCCTAAACACCGGTGGTACGTCCTAGACGGTTGGTAACACAGTTCCTAAACACCGGTGGTACGTCCTACACGGTTGGTAACACAGTTCCTAAACACCGGTGGTACGTCCTAGACGGTAACACAGTTCCTAAACACAGGTGGTACGTCCTACACGGTTGGTAACACAGTTCCTAAACACCGGTGGTACGTCCTGGACGGTTGGTAACACAGTTCCTAAACACAGGTGGTACGTCCTAGACGGTAACACAGTTCCTAAACACCGGTGGTACGTCCTAGACGGTAACACAGTTCCTAAACACCGGTGGTACGTCCTAGACGGTAGCACAGTTCCTAAACACAGGTGGTACGCCCTAGACGGTTGGTAACACAGTTCCTAAACACAGGTGGTACGTCCTGGACGGTAACACAGTTCCTAAACACCGGTGGTACGTCCTAGACGGTAACACAGTTCCTAAACACCGGTGGTACGTCCTAGACGGTAACACAGTTCCTAAACACAGGTGGTACGCCCTAGACGGTTGGTAACACAGTTCCTAAACACCGGTGGTACGTCCTAGACGGTTGGTAACACAGTTCCTAAACACCGGTGGTACGTCCTAGACGGTTGGTAACACAGTTCCTAAACACCGGTGGTACGTCCTAGACGGTTGGTAACACAGTTCCTAAACACCGGTGGTACGTCCTAGACGGTTGGTAACACAGTTCCTAAACACAGGTGGTACGTCCTGGACGGTTGGTAACACAGTTCCTAAACACAGGTGGTACGTCCTAGACGGTAACACAGTTCCTAAACACCGGTGGTACGTCCTAGACGGTAACACAGTTCCTAAACACCGGTGGTACGTCCTAGACGGTAACACAGTTCCTAAACACAGGTGGTACGCCCTAGACGGTTGGTAACACAGTTCCTAAACACCGGTGGTACGTCCTAGACGGTTGGTAACACAGTTCCTAAACACCGGTGGTACGTCCTAGACGGTAACACAGTTCCTAAACACCGGTGGTACGTCCTGAAAGGTTGGTAACACAGTTCCTAAACACAGGTGGTACGTCCTAGACGGCTGGTAACACAGTTCCTAAACACAGGTGGTACGTCCTAGACGGTTGGTAACACAGTTCCTAAACACCGGTGGTACGTCCTAGACGGTAACACAGTTCCTAAACACAGGTGGTACGTCCTAGACGGCTGGTAACACAGTTCCTAAACACCGGTGGTACGTCCTAGACGGTAACACAGTTCCTAAACACAGGTGGTACGTCCTAGACGGTAACACAGTTCCTAAACACAGGTGGTACGTCCTAGACGGTTGGTAACACAGTTCCTAAACACCGGTGGTACGTCCTGGACGGTTGGTAACACAGTTCCTAAACACAGGTGGTACGTCCTAGACGGTAACACAGTTCCTAAACACAGGTGGTACGTCCTAGACGGCTGGTAACACAGTTCCTAAACACAGGTGGTACGTCCTAGACGGTTGGTAACACAGTTCCTAAATACGGGTGGTACGTCCTAGACGGTTGGTAACACAGTTCCTAAACACCGGTGGTACATCCTGAACGGTTGGTAACACAGTTCCTAAACACCGGTGGTACGTCCTAGACGGTTGGTAACACAGTTCCTAAACACCGGTGGTACGTCCTAGACGGTTGGTAACACAGTTCCTAAACACCGGTGGTACGTCCTAGACGGTAACACAGTTCCTAAACACCGGTGGTACGTCCTAGACGGTAACACAGTTCCTAAACACCGGTGGTACGTCCTGAAAGGTTGGTAACACAGTTCCTAAACACAGGTGGTACGTCCTAGACGGTTGGTAACACAGTTCCTAAACACCGGTGGTACGTCCTAGACGGTTGGTAACACAGTTCCTAAACACAGGTGGTACGTCCTGGACGGTTGGTAACACAGTTCCTAAACACCGGTGGTACGTCCTAGACGGTTGGTAACACAGTTCCTAAACACCGGTGGTACGTCCTGGACGGTTGGTAACACAGTTCCTAAACACAGGTGGTACGTCCTAGACGGTAACACAGTTCCTAAACACCGGTGGTACGTCCTAGACGGTTGGTAACACAGTTCCTAAACACCGGTGGTACGTCCTGAAAGGTTGGTAACATAGTTCCTAAACACAGGTGGTACGTCCTAGACGGTAACACAGTTCCTAAACACCGGTGGTACGTCCTAGACGGTTGGTAACACAGTTCCTAAACACCGGTGGTACGTCCTGAAAGGTTGGTAACATAGTTCCTAAACACAGGTGGTACGTCCTAGACGGTAACACAGTTCCTAAACACAGGTGGTACGTCCTACACGGTTGGTAACACAGTTCCTAAACACCGGTGGTACGTCCTAGACGGTTGGTAACACAGTTCCTAAACACAGGTGGTACGTCCTGGACGGTTGGTAACACAGTTCCTAAACACAGGTGGTACGTCCTAGACGGTTGGTAACACAGTTCCTAAACACCGGTGGTACGTCCTAGACGGTAACACAGTTCCTAAACACCGGTGGTACGTCCTGGACGGTTGGTAACACAGTTCCTAAACACAGGTGGTACGTCCTAGACGGTTGGTAACACAGTTCCTAAACACCGGTGGTACGTCCTAGACGGTAACACAGTTCCTAAACACCGGTGGTACGTCCTGGACGGTTGGTAACACAGTTCCTAAACACAGGTGGTACGTCCTGAACGGTTGGTAACACAGTTCCTAAACACCGGTGGTACGTACTAAACGGTTGGTAACACAGTTCCTAAACACCGGTGGTACGTCCTAGACGGTTGGTAACACAGTTCCTAGACACAGGTGGTACGTCCTAGACGGTTGGTAACACAGTTCCTAAACACAGGTGGTACGCCCTAGACGGTTGGTAACACAGTTCCTAAACACCGGTGGTACGTCCTGAAAGGTTGGTAACACAGTTCCTAAACACAGGTGGTACGTCCTAGACGGTTGGTAACACAGTTCCTAAACACCGGTGGTACGTCCTGAAAGGTTGGTAACATAGTTCCTAAACACAGGTGGTACGTCCTAGACGGTAACACAGTTCCTAGACACCGGTGGTACGTCCTAGACGGTTGGTAACACAGTTCCTAGACACCGGTGGTACGTCCTGGACGGTTGGCAACACAGTTCCTAAACACAGGTGGTACGTCCTAGACGGTTGGTAACACAGTTCCTAAATACGGGTGGTACGTCCTAGACGGTTGGTAACACAGTTCCTAAACACAGGTGGTACGTCCTAGACGGTTGGTAACACAGTTCCTAAACACAGGCGGTACGTCCTAGACGGTTGGTAACACAGTTCCCAAACACCGGTGGTACGTCCTAGACGGTTGGTAACACAGTTCCTAAACACCGGTGGTACGTCCTGAAAGGTTGGTAACATAGTTCCTAAACACAGGTGGTACGTCCTAGACGGTAACACAGTTCCTAAACACAGGTGGTACGTCCTAGACGGTAACAGTTCCTAAACACAGGTGGTACGTCCTGAACGGTTGGTAACACAGTTCCTAAACACCGGTGGTACGTCCTACACGGTTGGTAACACAGTTCCTAAACACCGGTGGTACGTCCTGGACGGTTGGTAACACAGTTCCTAAACACAGGTGGTACGTCCTAGACGGTAACACAGTTCCTAAACACCGGTGGTACGTCCTAGACGGTAACACAGTTCCTAAACACCGGTGGTACGTCCTAGACGGTTGGTAACACAGTTCCTAAACACCGGTGGTACGTCCTGAAAGGTTGGTAACATAGTTCCTAAACACAGGTGGCACGTCCTAGACGGTAACACAGTTCCTAAACACCGGTGGTACGTCCTAGACGGTTGGTAACACAGTTCCTAAACACCGGTGGTACGTCCTACACGGTTGGTAACACAGTTCCTAAACACCGGTGGTACGTCCTAGACGGTAACACAGTTCCTAAACACAGGTGGTACGTCCTACACGGTTGGTAACACAGTTCCTAAACACCGGTGGTACGTCCTGGACGGTTGGTAACACAGTTCCTAAACACAGGTGGTACGTCCTAGACGGTAACACAGTTCCTAAACACCGGTGGTACGTCCTAGACGGTAACACAGTTCCTAAACACCGGTGGTACGTCCTAGACGGTAACACAGTTCCTAAACACAGGTGGTACGCCCTAGACGGTTGGTAACACAGTTCCTAAACACAGGTGGTACGTCCTGGACGGTAACACAGTTCCTAAACACCGGTGGTACGTCCTAGACGGTAACACAGTTCCTAAACACCGGTGGTACGTCCTAGACGGTAACACAGTTCCTAAACACAGGTGGTACGCCCTAGACGGTTGGTAACACAGTTCCTAAACACCGGTGGTACGTCCTAGACGGTTGGTAACACAGTTCCTAGACACCGGTGGTACGTCCTAGACGGTTGGTAACACAGTTCCTAAACACCGGTGGTACGTCCTAGACGGTTGGTAACACAGTTCCTAAACACCGGTGGTACGTCCTAGACGGTTGGTAACACAGTTCCTAAACACAGGTGGTACGTCCTGGACGGTTGGTAACACAGTTCCTAAACACAGGTGGTACGTCCTAGACGGTAACACAGTTCCTAAACACCGGTGGTACGTCCTAGACGGTAACACAGTTCCTAAACACCGGTGGTACGTCCTAGACGGTAACACAGTTCCTAAACACAGGTGGTACGCCCTAGACGGTTGGTAACACAGTTCCTAAACACCGGTGGTACGTCCTAGACGGTTGGTAACACAGTTCCTAAACACCGGTGGTACGTCCTAGACGGTAACACAGTTCCTAAACACCGGTGGTACGTCCTAGACGGTAACACAGTTCCTAAACACCGGTGGTACGTCCTAGACGGTAACACAGTTCCTAAACACCGGTGGTACGTCCTAGACGGTAACACAGTTCCTAAACACCGGTGGTACGTCCTGAAAGGTTGGTAACACAGTTCCTAAACACAGGTGGTACGTCCTAGACGGTTGGTAACACAGTTCCTAAACACCGGTGGTACGTCCTGGACGGTAACACAGTTCCTAAACACAGGTGGTACGTCCTGAACGGTTGGTAACACAGTTCCTAAACACCGGTGGTACGTCCTAGACGGTTGGTAACACAGTTCCTAAACACCGGTGGTACGTCCTAGACGGTTGGTAACACAGTTCCTAAACACCGGTGGTACGTCCTAGACGGTAACACAGTTCCTAAACACCGGTGGTACGTCCTAGACGGTAACACAGTTCCTAAACACCGGTGGTACGTCCTAGACGGTTGGTAACACAGTTCCTAAACACCGGTGGTACGTCCTAGACGGTTGGTAACACAGTTCCTAAACACAGGTGGTACGTCCTGGACGGTTGGTAACACAGTTCCTAAACACCGGTGGTACGTCCTAGACGGTTGGTAACACAGTTCCTAAACACCGGTGGTACGTCCTAGACGGTTGGTAACACAGTTCCTAAATACGGGTGGTACGTCCTAGACGGTAACACAGTTCCTAAACACAGGTGGTACGTCCTAGACGGTTGGTGACAGTTCCTAAACACCGGTGGTACGTCCTAGACGGTAACACAGTTCCTAAACACCGGTGGTACGTCCTGAACGGTTGGTAACACAGTTCCTAAACACCGGTGGTACGTCCTAGACGGTTGGTAACACAGTTCCTAAACACCGGTGGTACGTACTAAACGGTTGGTAACACAGTTCCTAAACACCGGTGGTACGTCCTAGACGGTTGGTAACACAGTTCCTAAACACCGGTGGTACGTCCTAAACGGTTGGTGACAGTTCCTAAACACAGGTGGTACGTCCTGAACGGTTGGTAACACAGTTCCTAAACACAGGTGGTACGTCCTGAACGGTTGGTAACACAGTTCCTAAACACAGGTGGTACGTCCTAGACGGTTGGTAACACAGTTCCTAAACACAGGTGGTACGTCCTACACGGTTGGTAACACAGTTCCTAAACACCGGTGGTACGTCCTAGACGGTTGGTAACACAGTTCCTAAACACAGGTGGTACGTCCTGAACGGTTGGTAACACAGTTCCTAAACACAGGTGGTACGTCCTAGACGGTTGGTAACACAGTTCCTAAACACCGGTGGTACGTCCTAGACGGTTGGTAACACAGTTCCTAAACACAGGTGGTACGTCCTAGACGGTTGGTAACACAGTTCCTAAACACAGGTGGTACGTCCTAGACGGTTGGTAACACAGTTCCTAAACACAGGTGGTACGTCCTAGACGGTTGGTAACACAGTTCCTAAACACAGGTGGTACGTCCTAGACGGTTGGTAACACAGTTCCTAAACACAGGTGGTACGTCCTAGACGGTAACACAGTTCCTAAACACCGGTGGTACGTCCTAGACGGCTGGTAACACAGTTCCTAAACACAGGTGGTACGTCCTGAAAGGTTGGTAACACAGTTCCTAAACACAGGTGGTACGTCCTAGACGGTTGGTAACACAGTTCCTAAACACAGGTGGTACGTCCTGGACGGTTGGTAACACAGTTCCTAAACACAAGCGGTACGTCCTAGACGGTTGGTAACACAGTTCCTAGACACCGGTGGTACGTCCTAGACGGTTGGTAACACAGTTCCTAAACACAGGTGGTACGTCTTAGACGGTAACAGTTCCTAAACACCGGTGGTACGTCCTAGACGGTTGGTAACACAGTTCCTAAACACCGGTGGTACGTCTTAGACGGTAACACAGTTCCTAAACACAGGTGGTACGTCCTGAACGGTTGGTAACACAGTTCCTAAACACAGGTGGTACGTCCTAGACGGTTGGTAACACAGTTCCTAAACACCGGTGGTACGTCCTAGACGGTTGGTAACACAGTTCCTAAACACAGGTGGTACGTCCTAGACGGTAACACAGTTCCTAAACACAGGTGGTACGTCCTAGACGGTTGGTAACACAGTTCCTAAACACAGGTGGTACGTCCTAGACGGTTGGTAACACAGTTCCTAAACACAGGTGGTACGTCCTAGACGGTTGGTAACACAGTTCCTAAACACAGGTGGTACGTCCTAGACGGTAACACAGTTCCTAAACACCGGTGGTACGTCCTAGACGGCTGGTAACACAGTTCCTAAACACAGGTGGTACGTCCTGAAAGGTTGGTAACACAGTTCCTAAACACAGGTGGTACGTCCTAGACGGTTGGTAACACAGTTCCTAAACACAGGTGGTACGTCCTGGACGGTTGGTAACACAGTTCCTAAACACAAGCGGTACGTCCTAGACGGTTGGTAACACAGTTCCTAGACACCGGTGGTACGTCCTAGACGGTTGGTAACACAGTTCCTAAACACAGGTGGTACGTCTTAGACGGTAACAGTTCCTAAACACCGGTGGTACGTCCTAGACGGTTGGTAACACAGTTCCTAAACACCGGTGGTACGTCTTAGACGGTAACAGTTCCTAAACACCGGTGGTACGTCCTAAACGGTTGGTGACAGTTCCTAAACACCGGTGGTACGTCCTAGACGGTTGGTAACACAGTTCCTAAATACCGGTGGTACGTCCTAGACGGTTGGTAACACAGTTCCTAAACACCGGTGGTACGTCCTAAACGGTTGGTGACAGTTCCTAAACACAGGTGGTACGTCCTAGACGGTTGGTAACACAGTTCCTAAACACCGGTGGTACGTCCTAGACGGTTGGTAACACAGTTCCTAAACACCGGTGGTACGTCCTAGACGGTTGGTAACACAGTTCCTAAACACAGGTGGTACGTCCTAGACGGTTGGTAACACAGTTCCTAAACACCGGTGGTACGTCCTAGACGGTAACACAGTTCCTAAACACAGGTGGTACGTCCTAAACGGTTGGTGACAGTTCCTAAACACCGGTGGTACGTCCTAGACGGTTGGTAACACAGTTCCTAAACACCGGTGGTACGTCCTAAACGGTTGGTGACAGTTCCTAAACACCGGTGGTACGTCCTAGACGGTAACACAGTTCCTAAACACAGGTGGTACGTCCTAAACGGTTGGTGACAGTTCCTAAACACAGGTGGTACGTCCTAGACGGTTGGTAACACAGTTCCTAAACACCGGTGGTACGTCCTGGACGGTAACACAGTTCCTAAACACCGGTGGTACGTCCTAGACGGTAACAGTTCCTAAACACCGGTGGTACGTCCTGGACGGTTGGTAACACAGTTCCTAAACACCGGTGGTACGTCCTAGACGGTTGGTAACACAGTTCCTAAACACCGGTGGTACGTCCTAAACGGTTGGTGACAGTTCCTAAACACCGGTGGTACGTCCTAGACGGTAACACAGTTCCTAAACACCGGTGGTACGTCCTGAACGGTTGGTAACACAGTTCCTGGACACAGGTGGTACGTCCTAGACGGTTGGTAACACAGTTCCTAAACACCGGTGGTACGTCCTATACGGTTGGTAACACAGTTCCTAAACACCGGTGGTACGTCCTGAACGGTAACACAGTTACTAAACACCAGTGGTACGTCCTAGACGGTTGGTAACACAGTTCCTGGACACATTTGGTACGTCCTATACGGTTGGTAACACAGTTCCTGGACACATTTGGTACGCCAGCTAAGCACAGTAGAGTACAATATAACAGTACAGTGCTGTATATTTCAGTACACTGCACTAGGCAGCGCCTAAACACGTCGTGTTCTACCAATACGAGCTTCCACAACATACCATACCAATACCATACCAACACCAATACCATACATACCAACACCAATAGCCCACCTGCTATCCGTGGAACAATGTGTGTTGAAACGCTCCCTCGCAACTCCGACAACTCCGATTACCCCGCTCCCCTCCACTTCAGTACTCTTCGTGTCTCACCTGACCCTGGTCTCCTCGACAAATGTCTCCATGGCCGGGAACGGTTTGGTCTCCCTGATGTAGACCGCTCTCAGCCGGCGGTCCGGGTGGCGGCGGCTCTGCACCGCGTGAGCCAGGTGCAACACCGCCGTGCAGTCCTTACCGCCGTTAAAGCACAGACACACCTCCTCCGGGCTGCAAAGGGGCGCGGGGGGGGGGCGAGGTCAGACTGCTGCCTCCTCCGGGCTGGAACGGGGTGGGGGGGGGGGGCGAGGTCAGGCTGCTGCCTCCTCCGGGCTGGAACGGGGGGGGTCAGGCTGCTGCCTCCTCCGGGCTGGAACGGGGCGGGGAGGGGGGGGGGGCGAGGTCAGGCTGCTGCCTCCTCCGGGCTGGAACGGGGCGGGGGGGGGGGGGGGCGAGGTCAGGCTGCTGCCTCCTCCGGGCTGGAACGGGGTGGGGGGGGGCGAGGTCAGGCTGCTGCCTCCTCCGGGCTGGAACGGGGCGGGGGGGGCGAGGTCAGGCTGCTGCCTCCTCCGGGCTGGAACGGGGTGGGGGGCGAGGTCAGGCTGCTGCCTCCTCCGGGCTGGAACGGGGTGGGGGCGAGGTCAGGCTGCTGCCTCCTCCGGGCTGGAACGGGGCGGGGGGGGGGGGGGCGAGGTCAGGCTGCTGCCTCCTCCGGGTTGGAACGGGGGGGCGAGGTCAGGCTGCTGCCTCCTCCGGGCTGGAACGGGGTGGGGGGGGGGGGGGGGGGGGGTCAGGCTGCTGCCTCCTGGCCAGACTTCGCCAGGATGATTATGGTATGATTATGATGATTAGGTATGATTGAGAGCTGTCACCTGGCGATGCCTGGTATGATTAAGAGCTGTCACCACCTGGCGATGCCTGGTATGATTGAGAGCTGTCACCTGGCGGTGCCTGGTATGATTGAGAGTTGTCACCTGACGGTACCTGGTATGATTGAGAGCTGTCCGACACCTGGCGGTACCTGGTATGATTGAGAGCTGTCACCTGGCGGTGCCTGGTATGATTGAGAGTTGTCACCTGACGGTACCTGGTATGATTGAGAGCTGTCCGACACCTGGCGGTGCCTGGTATGATTGAGAGCTGTCACCTGGCGGTGCCTGGTATGATTGAGAGTTGTCACCTGACGGTACCTGGTATGATTGAGAGCTGTCCGACACCTGGCGGTGCCTGGTATGATTGAGAGCTGTCACCTGGCGGTGCCTGGTATGATTGAGAGTTGTCACCTGACGGTACCTGGTATGATTGAGAGCTGTCCGACACCTGGCGGTGCCTGGTATGATTGAGAGCTGTCACCTGGCGATGCCTGGTATGATTGAGAGCTGTCACCTGGCGGTGCCTGGTATGATTGAGAGTTGTCACCTGGCGGTGCCTGGTATGATTGAGAGCTGTCCGACACCTGGCGGTGCCTGGTATGATTGAGAGCTGTCACCTGGCGGTGCCTGGTATGATTGAGAGTTGTCACCTGGCGGTGCCTGGTATGATTGAGAGTTGTCACCTGGCGGTGCCTGGTATGATTGAGAGCTGTCCGACACCTGGCGGTGCCTGGTATGATTGAGAGCTGTCACCTGGCGGTGCCTGGTATGATTGAGAGCTGTCACCTGGCGGTGCCTGGTATGATTGAGAGCTGTCACCTGGCGGTGCCTGGTATGATTGAGAGCTGTCACCTGGCGGTGCCTGGTATGATTGAGAGCTGTCACCTGGCGGTGCCTGGTATGATTGAGAGTTGTCACCTGGCGGTGCCTGGTATGATTGAGAGCTGTCCGACACCTGGCGGTGCCTGGTATGATTGAGAGCTGTCACCTGGCGGTGCCTGGTATGATTGAGAGCTGTCACCTGGCGGTGCCTGGTATGATTGAGAGCTGTCACCTGGCGGTGCCTGGTATGATTGAGAGTTGTCACCTGGCGGTGCCTGGTATGATTGAGAGCTGTCCGACACCTGGCGGTGCCTGGTATGATTGAGAGCTGTCACCTGGCGGTGCCTGGTATGATTGAGAGCTGTCACCTGGCGGTGCCTGGTATGATTGAGAGCTGTCACCTGGCGGTGCCTGGTATGATTGAGAGCTGTCACCTGGCGGTGCCTGGTATGATTGAGAGCTGTCCGACACCTGGCGGTGCCTGGTATGACTGAGAGCTGTCACCTGGCGGTGCGTGGTATGATTGAGAGTTGTCCGACACCTGGCGGTGCCTGGTATGATTGAGAGCTGTCCGACACCTGGCGGTGCCCACACTGACGAACGTCACAATGATCTGTCGCTTCATCAGACGCCAATAGTATGCCCACTGTCCAACATGGAACATGTTATTTACAGGCGAGCAGTCAAGTTGATGATACACACCTAGCCGGAAAGCTTAGCGAAGCACTGCGTCATGTTCAAGACATGCCGGTCGGCCAGAATACTATGTCAAATGGCTGGGGTGTTCTGACATTGTAGCGAATATGTACAAGGAATGACTGCTACTTATCATAGTTTTTGTTGGTGTGCACTATCAGATGTAAATTGATATTGTATCCCCATGACATGACTACAGAGCTGGTTGACCCAACATCCACAGTTGCCACATTTCGGACCGTCAGCGCCTCAGCGTCTTTCCACCCTCTCAGCCCCGTCCGAAACCCCACCAGCCATCAAAGACAATCGCCGCCGCGCCGTGCCAGTCCGTACCTGTATCTGTCATAGCACTGTTCCACCACGTCCACGGCCTCGCGCACGTCCGGCTGCTGGCCGGCCATCGTCTGCAGGCGCTGCCAGCCGCCGGTGACCGGGTCGGGCGTGTAGTTCACCAGCGTGCCACCAGGCAGCGCTGCCGTCAGCTGGGCCCGCGCCGTCTCCACCGCCGCCATGTCGGCCGCCTCGAGTGTGATGCGCGTCTTGTAGTAGCTGTCGTAAAGGCGAGACGAGCTGTCAGCGTGGGGACACGAGATGAAAATCGACGCATATTTGCTACACGAAAGTAGATGACTTACTGTACGAAAACAGAACACAGGGGGGTCATCCCTAATTAAACCGAAATACAAGAAACGTTGGGAACATCGTTTTGCAGCATATCTTCGTTAATTTCCACCTCTGGTGTGGAAGAGTGTATTTACAGATGACGGGGAGTCAGGGGGAGGACAGCTGTGCTGGGGGGGGGGGGGTACAGGAGTGACGAGAAGGAAAGGGGTGGAGATGCGGGCAGAAACAAACTATCGTCACCAGGCTAGAAAAACACTAACTTGGACATACATTATGCGTTATCAAATTAAAATTGACTGAAAACGAACCGTGACAAAGACAAAGTTGGATGACTTTGAAGGAGTGACAGGAGTGACGAGAAGGAAAGGGGTGGAGATGCGGGCAGAAACAAACTATCGTCACCAGGCTAGAAAAACACCAACTTGGACATACATTATGCGTTATCAAATTAAAATTGACTGAAAACGAACCGTGACAAAGACAAAGTTGGATGACTTTGAAGGAGACGCTTAATGTATGCATAAATCTCAGGAAAACTGCCTCCTCCAAGAACATGAGCGGAAATGGCGACATAATACTCTAAACATTGCTCACGTAAACAATGACACCAGACCACAACTGATCCACAGGCCGGCAAAAAAACGACACAGGACACACTGTGGACATGTGTGCCACTGTGGACGTGTGTGCCACTGTGGACATGTGTGCCACTGTGGACATGTGTGCCACTGTGGACATGTGTGCCACTGTGGACATGTGTGCCACTGTGGGCATGTGTGCCACTGTGGACGTGTGTGCCACTGTGGACATGTGTGCCACTGTGGACATGTGTGCCACTGTGGGCATGTGTGCCACTGTGGACGTGTGTGCCACTGTGGACATGTGTGCCACTGTGGGCATGTGTGCCACTGTGGACGTGTGTGCCACTGTGGACATGTGTGCCACTGTGGGCATGTGTGCCACTGTGGGCATGTGTGCCACTGTGGACATGTGTGCCACTGTGGGCATGTGTCACTGTGGACATCATCATTCATTTATTTCGAATGGTCTCCATGTGATGGCTCTTATGACCAAGAGTCAATACAAGATATATAGTAAAACACGGTAAAATGGAACACTGGATAAAATACATAGACAATCCGTTCAGAAACAAGTCGCGAACATATGACACAATCATTCTAGTCACCTGGCATGGTCTCGCGCCCTCAGCCATGCCTCCGCCTTCCTTCTACTTCCAGCTGAGCTTTTGGCTTCCTTTACATCCGTAGGAGCCATGTTCCACAGTGAGAGCGCCCTGTATCCAAAATACCGTCTGGCCATTTCGGTGCGCACGCGCGGAAGCTGGAGCTGTCCAGCGGCTGCGGCCCGAGTGTCCCTGACAGACACGTCACTGCGGTAACTTATCGAGTTTCGTAGACACTGAGGTGCATACTGGTGACTAAACAGCCGATGGAGCATTGCGATATCTCGCTCGCACACGCGCATGCCAATCGATACCCACTGCAGCTCCTCAAGAAGTGGAGTGACATGCTCTGATCTACGAGCGGAGAACACGACGCGAGCGCAGTGATTCAGCACCTTCTGCACGCGTTTTTTCTGCGTCACACCACACCCGCCCCACACAGTGATACAATACATGATATGAGGGATGACTAGCGATTCTATCAAAAATTTCTTAACATCATATGAAAGACTATGCGACAGTTTTGACATGTGTGTCACATGTGTGTCACTGTTGACATGTGTGTCACTGTGGGCATGTGTGCCACTGTGGGCATGTGCGATCTGCCGCCACTGACGTCAGCGGTGGCAATGAGAGTACCTGGCAAGAACGATTTTAGAGCCGATGAACTATAGTTCACTTCCACAACCAACAGTTCCACACAGTTTTGGTTCTAACCAGCCATGCCATGCAATTCCCGATGTCATTTACAAAGTCATTTACATATTACCATATGACATGGTCAAATGCTTGCATGCCTATCGCATCATCCATATGCACGACATGCATGTCAAGTCTTGGCATTTGATTATCTAATTCAGCTCGACAACATCCAGCCAGTGATGCAAAGTGCACAATTCACAAATGACCCCAGATTTAATGTTAACCACCAGCACCAGACCGAGCCCGAAGAGCGGCAAAACTGCACAGTCATCCACCGTCCAACTGGTGAGATAACAGTGTCCACTTCACCCTCAAGCTTTACCGTAACCGTCGGTATGCAATGTGAATGGGACCGAGTACATAGGACTCTCCAGCTTTACCGTAACCGTCGGTATGCAATGTGAATGGGACCGAGTCCATAGGACTACACTCGCTGGCAGCTGTACCGAGACAGGAAACTGAACATGACTCAGCACGCTTCCTATCACAGCGATAAATTCGCCATCCATTTCTCACGACATAGACAAGGATGGATATGTTCAACTTCAGTTTTTCCGGCCCTGAAGACAAGTACCGCACATTGAAGTTCAGGCAGCATATGAGATATAGTATCCACAGTGCAGTGGTAAGCCCGCAAAGTACCTCACCAATGCCTCGCAACGAGCCTGATTGTTCACGTGTAGTACATGGATACAATGCATGTGCCAGGAAGCAGGACATCAAACACAACCACACGAGTAGGAACGTGGAGCGGGGGGGGGGGGGTGGACCCACACTATATGACATTTATTTGCCAAAATCTTATATTTGGTTAAATAAGGAATATTTCAGACAGCAAAAGCTAGAGCAAAAGGAGAGGAGCTCAGATGATGATGATGAGTGAGGCTTAAGGGCGAGGAGCTCAGATGATGATGATGATGATGATGATGATGATGATGATTGGAGGCTTAAGGGTGAGGAGCTCAGATATACAACAAAAACAAAAACTTGAAACAAGGCTTACGGGTCAAAACAAGATCAAAGTTGTGCTTACCCCTTCCCACCTATATGACGTTCCTACGTCCCTGCATGCAATTGCACCTGGTGCTGCTTAGCACTTGACAAAAGGGATATTCACCCTCACCCAGGATACGGCACACTAGGTATACCATATACTATATACACCTCTCATACTATAGAACCCAGAGCGTCAGCCGGCAGCAGCAGCAGCACCCGTTCCCAACACCATCCCAGAGCGTCAGCCGGCAGCAGCAGCAGCAGCACCCCTTCCCAGCACCATCCCAGAGCGTCAGCCGGCAGCAGCAGCAGCACCCATTCCAGCACCATCCCAGAGCGTCAGCCGGCAGCAGCAGCAGCACCCATTCCAGCACCATCCCAGAGCGTCAGCCTGCAGCAGCAGCAGCACCCCTTCCCAGCACCATCCCAGAGCGTCAGCCGGCAGCAGCAGCAGCACCCATTCCAGCACCATCCCAGAGCGTCAGCCGGCAGCAGCAGCAGCACCCATTCCAGCACCATCCCAGAGCGTCAGCCGGCAGCAGCAGCAGCACCCATTCCAGCACCATCCCAGAGCGTCAGCCGGCAGCAGCAGCAGCACCCATTCCAGCACCATCCCAGAGCGTCAGCCGGCAGCAGCAGCAGCACCCATTCCAGCACTATCCCACAGCCGCCACTCACCTGTGTAGAGCACGACCGGGGGGGGGGGGGGGGGGGCAGTACTCACCTGTGGTAGAGTACCGGGTACGAGCCGAAGGTGACGGCCGGATAGGCAGCCACCGTATCGTTGAGCACCGCTGCCACAGAGATCTCGTCGAGGCGCAGGTACAGCTCGTCACAGCAGAACTGCGTCTCCGGGTTCACGAAGTGGTCCTGGGGACGACCGGCACCCGTCAGGCTACTGAGGCTCCCGGAGTCCACCGCTGGAGTGGTCCCACACGAGGCGGAGGACCGGCCCACGACTCAGATGAACCGCCCGAGCCAAGGTCAACGTACAGACACGTGCCGGATGACCTTCGATAGGGCCTGCCGGTCCTGCCGGTCTCCGCGCTACACAGCGAGGAACACGCGTCACGTCACACACGTCACACCACGTGACCACACACCACACGCGTCACGCACCGTCGTCAGGACAGACACCAGTCACCCACCCTGATCTCAGGCGGCGCGTGCGACTACTGCCCGACAGCCCGGCGGCGGCGGCGGTGGAAGGCCACGTCAGCTGACGGAGCTCCGATACCTCTGCTGACCCAGACGGCCGGAACCGGTCCCACTCCCCGGAACCCGAGCCGATTCTGGGCCGACCCGCCCCCACCTGTTACCATGGCGACCAGCAGGCGGCGGGCGGCGGGCGACGCACTGTGAGGTCGCCGGTGACTTCTACTAAGTTCTAACCAGCGCCAGCCTGACCAGCCACGGCGTGACGTCAGCGCAGCAGAAATCGTTACCGTTACCGCCGCGTGCGGACCTGTCGTGGGAGTTACACGTAGACGGCCGGGCGGGGTGGAGGCGAGGGCGAGGGCGAGGGCGGGGGCGGGGGCGGGTCAGGGGCGGCGCAGTACCGACACCTCACCGACTGACGCAATGGATTGCCGCGGTGAAAATGACGCAACACTTATTACACGATATAGCGAATTACACACGAGATGAGGATGCTGATGTCGAGAGAGCGGACATCCGGCCGTAATTTCTCGAAGACGAGCTTAATGACGTCACGGGAAAGTGCGGAGTCGGCGACTGAGTCGATACACTCTCCGACTCTGCAGTCGTGGTCCAGAACTGCGGAGTCAGAGTCGGTCCGGTCAACAATTTCGCCCGGAGTCCGAGCCTATTTCCATTAGCCCGTGTTCGATTCGGCGCGGATATGACCTGGTGATACTGCAGACCTGGTGATACTGCAGACCTGGTGATACTGCAGACCTGGTGATACTGCAGACCTGGTGATACTGCAGACCTGGTGATACTGCAGACCTGGTGATACTGCAGACCTGGTGATACTGCAGACCTGGTGATACTGCAGACCTGGTGATGCTGCAGACCTGGTGATACTGCAGACCTGGTGATACTGCAGACCTGGTGATACTGCAGACCTGGTGATACTGCAGACCTGGTGATACTGCAGACCTGGTGATACTGCAGACCTGGTGATACTGCAGACCTGGTGATACTGCAGACCTGGTGATACTGCAGACCTGGTGATACTGCAGACCTGGTGATACTGCAGACCTGGTGATACTGCAGACCTGGTGATACTGCAGACCTGGTGATACTGCAGACCTGGTGATACTGCAGACCTGGTGATACTGCAGACCTGGTGATACTGCAGACCTGGTGATACTGCAGACCTGGTGATACTGCAGACCTGGTGATACTGCAGACCTGGTGATACTGCAGACCTGGTGATACTGCAGACCTGGTGATACTGCAGACCTGGTGATACTGCAGACCTGGTGATACTGCAGACCTGGTGATACTGCAGACCTGGTGATACTGCAGACCTGGTGATACTGGAGACCTGGAGATACTGCAGACCTGGTGATACTGCAGACCTGGAGATACTGCAGACCTGGTGATACTGCAGACCTGGTGATACTGCAGACCTGGTGATACTGCAGACCTGGTGATACTGCAGACCTGGTGATACTGCAGACCTGGTGATACTGCAGACCTGGTGCGCCGACAATCCATGTACCACCGCCAGCAGAATGTGTGTAACGATACACCGCATATGGATCAGATTTGCCTTTAATGATTAATGTACACCGCCAGCAGCACCGCCACCGCCAGCAGAATGTGTGTAACGATACACCGCATATGGATCAGATTTGCCTTTAATGAGGAGTGTGCACCGCCAGCAGCACCGCCACCGCCAGCAGAATGTGTGTAACGATACACCGCATATGGATCAGATTTGCCTTTAATGAGGAGTGTGCACCGCCAGCAGCACCGCCACCGCCAGCAGAATGTGTGTAACGATACACCGCATATGGATCAGATTTGCCTTTAATGATTAATGTACACCGCCAGCAGCACCGCCACCGCCAGCAGAATGTGTGTAACGATACACCGCATATGGATCAGATTTGCCTTTAATGATTAATGTACACCGCCAGCAGCACCGCCACCGCCAGCAGAATGTGTGTAACGATACACCGCATATGGATCAGATTTGCCTTTAATGAGGAGTGGGCACCGCCACCAGCACCGCCACCGCCAGCAGAATGTGTGTAACGATACACCGCATATGGATCAGATTTGCCTTTAATGAGGAGTGTGCACCGCCAGCAGCACCGCCACCGCCAGCAGAATGTGTGTAACGATACACCGCATATGGATCAGATTTGCCTTTAATGATTAATGTGCACCGCCACCAGCACCGCCACCGCCAGCAGAATGTGTGTAACGATACACCGCATATGGATCAGATTTGCCTTTAATGAGGAGTGGGCACCGCCACCAGCACCGCCACCGCCACCGCCAGCAGAATGTGTGTAACGATACACCGCATATGGATCAGATTTGCCTTTAATGAGGAGTGTGCACCGCCAGCAGCACCGCCACCGCCAGCAGAATGTGTGTAACGATACACCGCATATGGATCAGATTTGCCTTTAATGAGGAGTGTGCACCGCCAGCAGCACCGCCACCGCCAGCAGAATGTGTGTAACGATACACCGCATATGGATCAGATTTGCCTTTAATGAGGAGTGGGCACCGCCACCAGCACCGCCACCGCCAGCAGAATGTGTGTAACGATACACCGCATATGGATCAGATTTGCCTTTAATGAGGAGTGTGCACCGCCAGCAGCACCGCCACCGCCAGCAGAATGTGTGTAACGATACACCGCATATGGATCAGATTTGCCTTTAATGATTAATGTACACCGCCAGCAGCACCGCCACCGCCAGCAGAATGTGTGTAACGATACACCGCATATGGATCAGATTTGCCTTTAATGATTAATGTACACCGCCACCAGCACCGCCACCGCCAGCAGAATGTGTGTAACGATACACCGCATATGGATCAGATTTGCCTTTAATGATTAATGTGCACCGCCACCAGCACCGCCACCGCCAGCAGAATGTGTGTAACGATACACCGCATATGGATCAGATTTGCCTTTAATGATTAATGTGCACCGCCACCAGCACCGCCACCGCCAGCAGAATGTGTGTAACGATACACCGCATATGGATCAGATTTGCCTTTAATGAGGAGTGTGCACCGCCACCAGCACCGCCACCGCCAGCAGAATGTGTGTAACGATACACCGCATATGGATCAGATTTGCCTTTAATGAGGAGTGTGCACCGCCAGCAGCACCGCCACCGCCAGCAGAATGTGTGTAACGATACACCGCATATGGATCAGATTTGCCTTTAATGATTAATGTACACCGCCAGCAGCACCGCCACCGCCAGCAGAATGTGTGTAACGATACACCGCATATGGATCAGATTTGCCTTTAATGATGAGTGTACACCGCCAGCAGCACCGCCACCGCCAGCAGAATGTGTGTAACGATACACCGCATATGGATCAGATTTGTCTTTAATGAGGAGTGTGCACCGCCAGCAGCACCGCCACCGCCAGCAGAATGTGTGTAACGATACACCGCATATGGATCAGATTTGCCTTTAATGAGGAGTGTGCACATTGTTCCTACCGTTCGTCGTTTATTTACGTTCGACAGTGGACAAGGCGAGAGAAGAAAACAAACTAGTGTTACCAATCGAAACAGAGGTGGGACTGAGCCTGGCACGAACTTTAAAACAAATATATACGGACAATGGCAACATCCATCTCAGCAGTGCTAAAGTGACATGTATATTGTATATAGTGGTAATATTACATACATACTGCACACCAAAAACAGGTCAGTCAACGTGCCCAATAATTAAATGGCTTACGCTGCAGTTGACCGAGGCAGACTGTGCCATCTTCCCAACAAAACATCGACAGGTTCCGGCCAACAACGCGACCACATCACCCTGTCGACCAGTGATGGCACTGCCGTGTGGCCAGGACCCTGTCGACCAGTGATGACACTGTCGTGTGGCCAGGACCCTGTCGACCAGTGATGACACTGCCGTGTGGCCAGGACCCTGTCGACCAGTGATGACACTGCCGTGTGTCCAGGACCCTGTCGACCAGTGATGACACTTCCGTGTGGCCAGGACCCTGTCGACCAGTGATGACACTGCCGTGTGGCCAGGACCCTGTCGACCAGTGATGATACTGCCGTGTGTCCAGGACCCTGTCGACCAGTGATGACACTGCCGTGTGGCCAGGACCCTGTCGACCAGTGATGACACTGCCGTGTGGCCAGGACCCTGTCGACCAGTGATGACACTGCCGTGTGGCCAGGACCCTGTCGACCAGTGATGACACTGCCGTGTGGCCAGGACCCTGTCGACCAGTGATGACACTGCCGTGTGGCCAGGACCCTGTCGACCAGTGATGACACTGCCGTGTGGCCAGGACCCTGTCGACCAGTGATGACACTGTCGTGTGGCCAGGACCCTGTCGACCAGTGATGACACTGCCGTGTGGCCAGGACCCTGTCGACCAGTGATGACACTGCCGTGTCTACAGGACCCTGTCGATCAGTGATGACACTGCCGTGTGGCCAGGACCCTGTCGACGTGATGACACTGCCGTGTCTACAGGACCCTGTCGATCAGTGATGACACTGCCGTGTGGCCAGGACCCTGTCGACCAGTGATGACACTGCCGTGTGGCCAGGACCCTGTCGACCAGTGATGACACTGCCGTGTGGCCAGGACCCTGTCGACCAGTGATGACACTGCCGTGTGGCCAGGACCCTGTCGACCAGTGATGACACTGCCGTGTGGCCAGGACCCTGTCGACCAGTGATGACACTGTCGTGTGGCCAGGACCCTGTCGACCAGTGATGACACTGCCGTGTGGCCAGGACCCTGTCGACCAGTGATGACACTGCCGTGTCTACAGGACCCTGTCGATCAGTGATGACACTGCCGTGTGGCCAGGACCCTGTCGACGTGATGACACTGCCGTGTCTACAGGACCCTGTCGATCAGTGATGACACTGCCGTGTGGCCAGGACCCTGTCGACCAGTGATGACACTGCCGTGTGGCCAGGACCCTGTCGACCAGTGATGACACTGCCGTGTGGCCAGGACCCTGTCGACCAGTGATGACACTGCCGTGTGGCCAGGACCCTGTCGACCAGTGATGACACTGCCGTGTGGCCAGGACCCTGTCGACCAGTGATGACACTGCCGTGTGTCTACAGGACCCTGTCGATCAGTGATGACACTGCCGTGTGGCCAGGACCCTGTCGACCAGTGATGACACTGCCGTGTGTCCAGGACCCTGTCGACCAGTGATGACACTGCTGTGTGGCCAGGACCCTGTCGACCAGTGATGACACTGCCGTGTGGCCAGGACCCTGTCGACCAGTGATGACACTGTCGTGTGGCCAGGACCCTGTAGACCAGTGATGACACTGCCGTGTGGCCAGGACCCTATCGACCAGTGATGACACTGCCGTGTCTACAGGACCCTGTCGACCAGTGATGACACTGCAGTGTGGCCAGGACCCTATCGACCAGTCCCACTAAGCACCGTGTTGTTTCTTAGCGGTCGTTTGTCATTTATAAGCAGCGCGCTGGCTAATCGTTACTGCCACGGTTCCAGGAGCGTATGTGTGTACAGTGCTGCCTGTCCTGCCTCCTTCGCCAGCAGTACACAACTGCTTCTACTCGGATACCCGTCCCAACAGGGATGTATGGTACCCGTCCCAACAGGATACCCGTCCCAACAGGGATGTATGGTACCAAGCAATGCAGACCGCAAATCAACACACAGCACTGCAGATGGCATGCCACTCTTATCACTCAGAACAGAACTGTGTCCCAGACGACCGTCAGTGACAGCCCGTCCAGAGACTGCAGGCCCTGACAGTGGCGTACCCAGGATTCACTCCAGGAGGAGCACACTTTTTCTCAGGGGGGGGGCATAAGGTACCCCCACCAAAAAAAAATCAACGAATTTGGCCCACTATATGTTTAGAGGGGCACACCTTCAGCATTTTTTTCTCGAGAGAAAACAATCATGTTTTCGACCAAAGGGGCACGTACGGACCTTCAAGGGGTGGGTAATTGCCCTGTTTGCCCCCCCTTCCCCCCTTGGGTACGCCTATGGGCCCTGGACATCAGTCGTGCACCGCTCCCGGACGCTTCCCTGGCGCTCCGCAGTGTACGACTCGGGTAGCCGGCCCTTGTGACGTCACTCGGTCAGCTATGGAGCGCGTCATGGTTCCACAGGTGAAAGCTGGACCCCGTGATCCGTGCCTATTGCGAGTACACTGCCATCCAGATGGGCATGCATTTTCAGACACCTCTCGCTCCTCTTCCACACCCATTTTTTGGTTTGGTTTTGTTAGGATAAGGCCGCTTCGGTTCGCTCGGACCATTGCACAGTCATGGATGGGATGAAGGAGAAGCGGTAAAGTGGGTCAAAATGGAATGCCGACCGGGCAACCGTCCATGGACTTAGAGGGCCCTTCCCCGCAGGGCGAAGCTGCGGGGAGGGGCAAGGCCATGAAGGCGGCCACCACTCCCGGGGGCGGCTCGGGGGCCACCACATGCCCGGTGGCCAGCGACCACCAGACCCGGGTTAACGTGGACGGACATAGGATGGAGGACCGGTTGTCGGGAGGATAAAAGGAATCTCTCCACAGAGTCGACACCCACTTCTCAGTGCACTGACGATGTCCGGACTCGGTCGATGAACCGGTGTACCCAGTACAGTGGGACACCTGAACCGGTGTACCCAGTACAGTGGGACACCTGAACCGGTGTACCCAGTACAGTGGGACACCTGAACCGGTGTACGCAGTACAGTGGGACACCTGAACCGGTGTACCCAGTACAGTGGGACATCTGAACCGGTGTACGCAGTACAGTGGGACACCTGAACCGGTGTACCCAGTACAGTGGGACACCTGAACCGGTGTACACAGTACAGTGGGACACCTGAACCGGTGTACGCAGTACAGCGGGACACCTGATCTGGTGTACACAGTACAGTGGGACACCTGAACCGGTGTACACAGTACAGCGGGACACCTGAACCGGTGTACGCAGTACAGCGGGACACCTGATCTGGTGTACACAGTACAGTGGGACACCTGAACCGGTGTACACAGTACAGCGGGACACCTGATCTGGTGTACGCCGTACAGCGGGATACGTGAAAAGTGTTTTCCCAGTGCGGAGCCTCGAAGGTTGATGACAGCGCCACCTGTATAAGGCAGCAGAAGGAAAGCCTTCTCGTTCCGTTCCAAGACGCGGCAAACTAGCACCGGCATCAATAGAGCCGACTCAACTTAACAAGTTGCCAGCGCCATCTGTCTAAGAATCAGGAAGGCTTTCTCAGCTCAGGGGTAAATGCTGCCAGCGCCACCTATCCTAGCCATCGAAATAAAAGCCTTCTTCGCTCAAGAGTGATGGTGGTGGCTTGGGCCTTGGGGTTTTAGGGTGCCGCAACTACTAAGGTTATATGACGCCCATTCGCTCAGGGGTTAACAGTTATTGTTACATACCTTAGCCAGCATAAGGAAAGCCTTCTCCAGTAGGCCAGGTACGCCTGGCAGAATGTACACATTGCGCATGCGCACTACAGGGAAGCGGGAGCGGACTCCTCGTGTTTTGTCCTCGGCGTAGACCAGTTGAGCCATGCTGGGTACCTGGAAAATAGAGATGAGGCCACTGTCAGACAAGCCGAACGCACACTCAGACCACCGTCAGACAAGCCGAACGCACACTCAGACCACCGTCAGATAAGCCGAACGCACACTCAGACCACCGTCAGACAAGCCGAACGCACACTCAACCACCGGCAGGCAAGCCGAACGCACACTCAACCACCGGCAGGCAAGCCGAACGCACACTCAGACCACCGTCAGACAAGCCGAACGCACACTCAGACCACCGCAGGGCCTCATGTAAGGGGTTTTCGCGGGGGGGGGGGGGGCGGCACGCATATTGTTATTTGCTGGGCAGCAATCTCCCAAATCGTGCTGTATTTTCTATTTGTATTATTGTACAATATGTTTCATGAACAGAACAATACTGTTATGTAGCATGATGTATTGCAATAATTGTATCTGATTCTAGGTCATATAGAGATGTGGATAACAGAAGATGGGCGCGGAATGTCTCAACCCGCGTCCCGAGCAATGTCGGGGGTTCGCACCAACCACGAACTGCCGGGGGGATTTCCCCCCCTCCCCACAAGATCTCGAAACCCACGCAACGAAGCGACAAGTGAAAAACGCTATTAGATAGTTCGAGACAAGCCCTATCGAAAGAATATCGGTCTTTGTTAGGGGTCAAGTCAATATTGAGGTTGCCAGAGGTCACCAAAGGTCAAATTTCGGCTATATATGAGTGTCCTTGCTAAAACAGTCTATATCTCGATAACTAAAAGAGTTAGCGACGCGCCGAAAAAAAAACGTTCGAAAGATTCACTACAGTTACATCAAAATTGACCTCAGGTCAATAGTTAGGTCAGGATAATGCATTAAGTTTGAAACATTCTAAAAATCGCCGCATTATTTTGAAGGAATAACTTTTGATAGAAGCATAATGAGTAAAGCAGATTTCACCATTGTGTTTGTCTCATCAATACGCATCGAATGATATTATCATCGAACATCGAAAATAAATGACAAGGTAAAGCATACTTAATAGCTAAAAAAATGACTATTTTTTTCTTTGGAAGTCATAAGCCGGTTAGTTTTAAAGACACGACTTCAAGTCCTTTACGCACATTCACCGTGAAAGTCACCATCATATATCTTAAGGTTTTTGAAGTCCTCATAAGCTTATATTTTGTAATGAATTGTTTCTATGTTTCGGAACTTTATATAACCAAAAATTCACAAATCAGAGATAGTTGATTGACAGGCAGGTCTGTGGTGATTTATTCGACATCTCAAAATTGAATTGAGAGCGACCTTGCCAGGCCTGAGATGCCACTGTCGGATCCAAAACGGTCCAAAGTTGGTTTTGGGTGCAGATAACACAAAGTTTTACGCAGTTAAAAAACTCGTTGGATTTCACTAATGTGTACATTAAGGACCGAGTTAAAATAAACTTTCCATTATACAAGGTGTTAAATTTGTTATTTCATATCAGTAAGTGCGTAAGTTTCTATCGAATTTCAATCGTGTTGTGGCATGACCCCGATGTCCCCCCCCCCCCTCAATGGCCCTGCCTCTGGCTATGGGCCTCGACTGGTCTTAACAGACCCCGTGCTGGTCTGAGAAGGTTCATGCCATGCCTGATGTGACCTTGCGTATTGCCCTACTAACCGGTTTTTCTTCTATAAAATTATACTTTTCGGCCAGTCCCACTTCAGATGTTATGGGGAGCAAAATCATATGTTCGCCTCCCCAATTGCTTGAGTGGAGGACAGCGGCTCCCCTGCCTCCACTTCCACCGCCCCTGGGTTCGATCAACCACACCTAGCCACCTGAACCCAAAAGACCCAAAACCCAAAACTATGAACTACAGGGATTTCCCCGGCTGTGGATCCCGTTAACTTAATACACGTGATACGGTGGGTCTATTTTGCCTCCCCTCTTTACTTTGATGTATTTCGTTAACTAGGTATTGCCAGCATCGTTACCAAACTTTCAGTATCCCTCTCAGACCAACCGAGATGCCCTCTCGGGCCGCCGGAAGGCCCGCTCGGGCCGCCGTGGAGCCCTCTGAAGTCTGAAAAAAGACCTCTAGATCGGCCTACGGCCCTCTCAGGTCCGATAGAAGCCTTCTCAGACCGACCCGAGAGCCCTCTCAAACGGACCAAGGGACCTCTCAGACCGACATGAAGCGCTCTCAGAATTGGAAAATACCGTCTCGGATCAGCCACAGGCTCTCAGACTAGCTGAGGCCCTCCTGGACTGGCACAGGGCCTCTCAAACCGGCCTATGCAACTCTCAGGCTGCCTATAAAATGCCCTCTTACACAAGCCGAGGACCTTCTTAGGTCGGTCGAGTTCTCTTGTGACTCGTCTGGGACCTCTTTGACCAAGCTCTCAGGTAGGTTTGTGAAATGCCTTTTCAGACCGGCCGAGGACCGGTCACTGTAAAAGTCTGACCGAGGCCTCTTTCTGACCAGTTGAAATACCTTATCAAGACCCGCCGATGGTTTTCTTCGGCCTCTGACCGTCTGACCACAGGAAGGGCCCAGTCTAAAAAAAGGCACTGACGCCTAGGAGATTGCTTTGCCCCCCCCCCCCCCCCTCCCCCCTGAAACTGCAATCCACCGCCAATGGTCGAACCGAATGTCGAAAAATGCTAGCTATCAGTCCAGCATCACAAATCACTGCCCGCCCGGCGCCCCCTACCAAACATGCCGCGTAACTGTCAGGAGATGGGATGAGATCGTGAAATTGCTTATATTGTCAGAACACCAGTCAGAATAGGTACTTTTCCGCACTAAAACTGAAGTGGTATTTCTTAACAAATTACCATCAAGTCTTATTCACTTAGTTAACCGTTCTTTTAATTTAGATATACGTCAATTGAAGGTTTTTTCTTTCGCCGATTCATGTATGTCGTTTTTATACAGACACGATGACAATTACCTGCCCCCCCCCCCCCCCTCCCCCCGAGTGACCCGATTTCAGCTCGACTGGGGAGGGGGCGGCTGCTTCACTGGGGAGGGGGACTGCGCCCCCCCCCCCCCCCCCGTTAACATGTTAGGAGGTCCTGGACCACCGTCAGACAAGCGTAACACACAGCGTAACACACAGCGTAACACACAGCGTAACACATAGCGTAACACACAGCGTAACACACAGCGTAACACACAGCGTAACACATAGCGTAACACACAGCGTAACACACAGCGTAACACACAGCGTAACACACAGCGTAACACACAGCGTAACACATAGCGTAACACACAGCATGACCCACAGTGTAACACAGCGTAATACACAGCGTAACACACAGCGTAACACACAGCGTAATACAGCGTAACACACGGCGTAGTTTTATAGTTAAGTTTAGTTAATCAAGTAAATGAGCAACAGGCAGCAGCAGTGTCATAGCATTGGGAAATTTGGGTGGAAAATGACACCCTATGGATACTATTTTTCCACTCTTTTTCCTGAGTTTTACTGTGAATTTTCCACTCCTTATTTTAAAATGTATTGGATAATTGGAAAACGGATACTGATTAATGGATGTAATGATGGGGACAGCGCCTGTGTATGGAAAGACAGGTACAAATTGGCATAGGTAATAACTAATTTTGGTGAGCAGGTAATTGGATGATAAAGCCTGGTACATATGCTTTTTGGTTTAATTTTCCACTCTTTATACTTATTTTTAGTCGGAATTTTCCACTCCGCACCCCAGCTCCAAAGCAATTCTAGGAGCCTGGGCAGCAGTGACCCAATCACAGCTCAATTCCAAAGTTAAAACACTTCATAAAAATCACATCAAAACACAAACTTGAAAATATACATAAAAGCACATAACACAACCCTAAAAATACACATAAAACGACAATTGTAAGAGCTATAAGCAGATATTAAAATGGACACTGTTTAAAATATCTCACTACCCCAGCTCTAAACACTTGGTAGGATGCCCCGAATGGGTCTGCCGATGGACATTT
This sequence comes from Chirona hameri, assembly GCA_036785665.1. NCBI lineage: Eukaryota > Metazoa > Arthropoda > Thecostraca > Balanomorpha > Balanidae > Chirona > Chirona hameri. The sequence continues at coordinate 81,551 of JAXIVJ010000287.1, read as the reverse complement.
TGCCAGGTATACATTGTACGCCCTAACGGCCCTCCCGAACAGCTCACGTCGAATGGTCTCCACTGGCGCTTCACGTGTGGATGGAACGTGAAGGAGTTGGGATTGTTCAGCTCTAGTTCGACGCTGGGACACGTGAATGGGGATGCTTCCGAGCAGGAAGGCTGAATCCGTTCTTCCTGACATGACGCTTTGAATGAAACAAATGTCCATGCTGAAGCCTTCTTTTGGACAGGCTGCTAATTTTGAAAAGCTTCAGCAGATCGTGATATGAGAGTGAGTGGGAAGGCCGATTGGTGTGAGAGTGGGCAGCCAGTCACATGATAAATTTGTGCTGGACTCTGTCCAGTCGGTCTAAATGTTTTGTGCAGCCCTACCCCAAATGACGCAACCGTATTCAAGAATGGACCGAACGTTAGCGTAGTATGCTGCTAAGAGTCGTCCAGTGCTCCCGCCACTCTGCCGGTCTGGAAAGATCGAATGAGCAGCAGGCCCAGCATCCTGTTCGCTTTGCTGACTGCAAAGTCTATATGGTCGGCAAATATAAGCTTATTGTCCAGCCACACCCCCAAATCGCGAACTTTTTCTACATGTTGAAGGGGGTGTCGCGATTTTTGTATGTGGCCTGGATGATGTTAGTTGAGTTTAGTGACCTGTGAGACCTGTGAGATGGACAATCTTGGCGTCGGGAAGCGAGCGCTATTTCATACCAGTGCCTAAACTGCCTGCTGCTTTACCTGCGCCAGCTTGAAGCAGGGTTGACTAGTATCATCTGTCTTGAAGTACTCCGAGACGAATTTCTGTATCTCGGGCCTCATCTGCGTCTGGTCCCCGAACGCAGCGGCCACGCCTTTGGACAGGGGAGACAAGGAGGTCAGCGTGACCTCACCATCAGATAGAACAAAGCATAGGTCAAACATCCAACCAGAGGAAGTATTAGACAAGCAAACCACCAGACCACCAGACCATGACACCACCAGAACACGAGGAGCGCCACGCCTGCCCGCACACCACAGACGGCAGAGCCGCGGCCCCCGTACCGGTCTTTACTGAGGCACAACTGCCAATCACAGGTGCCAGTCGGGCGGGACGTGGCTGGCTCTGGCTCCGACCTACACGACCGTGCCGTGTCGAAACTCTGCTGCAGACGAAACACAGTAGCTCTCTGCTCCGACCTACACGACCGTGCCGTGTCGAAACTCTGCTGCAGACGAAACACAGCAGCTCTCTGGCACCCCGGTCCAGTCTCTGATATATAGGGCATGTTACCGTACCGTTACCGTACCGTTACCGTACCGTTACCGTTACCGTTACCGTTACCGTTACCGTACCGTACCGTACCGTTACCGTACCGTTACCGTACCGTTACCGTACCGTTACCGTTACCGTTACCGTTACCGTTACCGTTACCGTTACCGTACCGTACCGTACCGTACCGTTACCGTACCGTTACCGTACCGTTACCGTACCGTTACCGTACCGTTACCGTACCGTTACCGTACCGTTACCGTACCGTTACCGTACCGTTACCGTACCGTTACCGTACCGTTACCGTACCGTTACCGTACCGTTACCGTACCGTTACCGTACCGTTACCGTACCGTTACCGTACCGTTACCGTACCGTTACCGTACCGTTACCGTACCGTTACCGTACCGTTACCGTACCGTTACCGTACCGTTAGAGAGCTGATCAGAAATACAGCGGCGGTCTGTTGCCGTATCTGCAACTGTCAGGTCAGCATAACAATAGCAGACAACAGCAGATTCTTTCAGACTCCTGCCAGCAAAATCTCCTATCTGTCCATGCGATGGTATTTGCATCACAGACGAAAACGCGTTTTTCTACGTCGCTTGTCATTTGCATCAAAGATGAAAACCCCTTTTTCTACGCCGCATGCTATCTGCATACAAGATTAAGCCCACTTTTCACTCCGTACCAGTGAGTCTCGGATGTCCACAAAAAAAAAACAGCCGATGTGTAACCGAAACCAGCCGATAAGAGGAGCCGCAGCCAGCCACTGGCGCCGGCTCATTGAGACTGTACTCCGTCCCCGCAGCCAGCCACTGGCGCCGGCTCATTGAGACTGTACTCCGTCCCCGCAGCCAGCCACTGGCGCCGGCTCATTGAGACTGTACTCCGTCCCATACATGCGTGCACACTTCGACACCAGCCCACCCCTCCCTGCCGGTCTGCCCCGCTCGACACATACCCTGCCACCACCCGCCCGCCGACACGCGTGCCACAACACCAGCCCACCCCTCCCTGCCGGTCTGCCCCGCTCGACACATACCCTGCCACCACCCGCCCGCCGACACGCGTGCCACAACACCAGCCCACCCCTCCCTGCCGGTCTGCCCCGCTCGACACATACCCTGCCACCACCCGCCCGCCGACACGCGTGCCACAACACCAGCCCCTTCCTCCCATTCCGCTGCGTCCGACACATGATCCGACACCACCCCCTGCCGTTCTGCACGCAACACGCACCTGGGCGCGGCGGGAGAGTGAGCCGCGATGTCAGCTACGGCCGGCAAAAACACGATTAACACGAGCTGCGACGCCCGGCAAAAACAGTCGTATGCACAGTGCGAGCGGGCGTAGATGCGGGTCAGACTTTTTACAGTGTCCGTGTCCGGCACGGTAAAACTCCCTCCGACCGGGGAGAGGGCGGGGTCAGGACGGCAGCAGAATGGACGGTCACGGCAGGGCGGGGGAGAGGATGGTGAGGTAAAACTCCCTCCGACCGGGGAGAGGACGGGGTCAGGACGGCAGCAGAATGGGCGGTCCCGACAGGGCGGGGGAGAGGATGGCGAGGTAAAACTGCCTCTGCCTGGGGAGAGGACGGGGTCAGGACGGCGGCAGAATGGACGGTCACGGCAGGGCGGGGGAGAGGATGGCGAGGTAAAACTGCCTCTGCCTGGGGAGAGGACGGGGTTAGGACGGCAGCAGAATGGACGGTCACGGCAGGGCAGGGGAGAGGGTGGTGAGGTAAAACTGCCTCTGACCGGGGAGAGGACGGAGTCAGGACGGCAGCAGAATGGACGGTCACGGCAGGGCGGGGAGAGGATGGTGAGGTCAAAGACATGGTGGTATGACATGGCCACTGTCGTCAACAGGGGCGGGGGAGAGGATGGTGAGGTTAAAGACATGGTGGTATGACATGGCCACTGTCGTCAACAGGGGCGGGGGAGAGGATGGTGAGGTTAAAGACATGGTGGTATGACATGGCCACTGTCGTCAACAGGGGCGGGGCTGTGCTCAGTGGCCATTCAGGTCGGCCGGGAGTCTAGAGAGTAAGAGCATCACTGGCCTCTCATTCGCCTTGATGATTATCTGCGCGCCAAGCTCTGCTGTTTCGAGTCGCGAGTGACAGCAGGCCTCCAAATTTCGCAAAGCTTTCATTCCTGTCTTTCCAGCCCTATAGGCTATAGTTATGAATCGTCAGACAACCTGTCTAAAGAAGGCATCCTCCGATCAGCAGATGGACGATCAAACCAAATCGCTCAACTGATCTCGATGTTGCATATCGAGTAGGAGCGCATCAACAGTCAACAGCAGCGCATGAACAGTGAACAGGAGCGCATGAACAATGAACAGCGTAGACATTCTTGCAAAAACACATCACGTGTCCACAGGGGCGTCGCCGATAATTTTTGAGTGGAGGCCGGAGGAGTGGGGGTCGGCTGAAATGACGAAAAAAATTAACCCCATTTTTTCGTGTATTTAAAGAGAACAGTTCACCTTATCAATGTTTTGTTTAGTTGAGATAGCCAAGCTGTTCTCCATGCTCGAAATTAACTTGAGAAGCTTTCACATCTTCATAGAAACCCCTTAATTAATTAAAATTGGCTTACCGAAGTCCTAGAAGCCGGAACGAGTATCCATCGTGATTCCCATCGCTGATTGGCCGATTTTACGTATGATTATGACGTAACGATGCCGTATGGCTTGGGGAATAAGTATTATAAACATTGAAATATATAGCGCTGGACAAGAACATGCTGTTTCAGTACCTTATTCCCTGCATTGCACGAATTAACTTCGAGAGATATATCGTGATTGTTGCTAAAATCGTCTATAAACACTTTTCTCAGCAATATTCTTAGTGAAATTATACGTCACGAACGTGCAGATGTCGTCACGATATGGGCACGATGACATTGCGTGCTTCTTAGCAAGCTGATTTTGCATTAATTCACTCCATTCTGAGGGAAAATCTGAATTGGAACCAAATAACTGACATTATAATTTGTTTTTCCGCGTCCATATATATTTGTATGGCTTACTAGTAACATGATAATTCATGTATAGCTTCTCTCAATCATTTGAGCTTGTTTGTTGTTTCTATAAAGGTGAACAGTTTCCTTTAAAGGGAAATAATGACCTTTTGATTTTGTTACCAACATCTTTTTTTGGCTACCGTTATGGTATTAAAATGATGTGATCTAAATTAAAAAAAATTGAATACAATTCTTCCCTAATTAAAAGTTGGAAGTTTGGGAAAATTAAAAAGCAAGTACATATACTTCTTAAGGAGTTCATGATCGGTACTTTCCCTCCACTATTGGAAAGCGACACACAAACGCTTTTGTATCAATCTGTTCAACGTTGTTGAATGGGATTTTTTTCTTCTTCGATTATTGTATCGCAAGTTTAATACATATTTGCTAAACAAACGCATAAAATCCAACAAAACATTGCACACAGAAAAACGTCACATGTACCATGACGCCAGCGCAGCAGTAATACGGATGAAAACGTTCGGTTGAAGAGCGTGTAAGCAAGACACATGAACGCAACACAATATATGGGTATATGATGATGAGTGATGACAAACATCAAATAATTGAATTGTTTACAAAAACAAATACCCATAAGAAAGATGTTTTCGATCGACACCTCAGGACTACACAGATACCCGCCATACCTATAAGTAAACAAAAAATGCATATATGCTGAAATCAAAATAATAAACACGCAGAGCGACTATACACACGTGAATCAAATCAACGTTGTCACTAGACGTCATGCGTAATTCACACAATTGTATGACACAGTTTACTGCGAGGCAGCCGCCGGTGCAGCTATTTACGAGCCCGCAGCCAGTCCGAGTCAAGTCCCGGCCGGAGCTCCTTCATCAGCTGCTGCGCCTCGATCTGAACCAGTCTGGCAGCGTCGGCGATCTTCTGGATGTTTATTCCTTCAGTTTACGCATTGTCTATCAGATGAAGGACGCGCAGGTTGTACTCAAAGCTAAAGCTGGTGACATCCTTGTATTACTTGAGCAGTTCTTGTTTCCCTGCATCAACCAGGTCCCGAATTGTCTGGATGACGTCATCTTTATTGCTCACAGTTATGACTCTGGATCGGCCAGACACAGATACCCGCATTTTCCATCTGGCTAGTTGTTTCTCCACAGAACAGACGTCGTCCACTGACTCGCTGCTCGTAGTGTTCACAGTGGGCGCTGCCGGCGGCCGGTTATCAGCGGGCGCGGCCGCGTCAGCGCCAGGCCCACCACCAGCCGGCGCCACAGCTGTCAGGTCGGCCGGCAGCTGGCACGCTGCCAGGTCACGACAGGTCACAGTCGCGGAGCCAGGGCCGACCGGCGGCGGGTCCGCTGCCACCCTCCGCAGAGGCGGAGCCAGGGCACGGTCAGCCGGAGCTGGATCGGGGTTAGATGGTGCAGATCCGACACCGGCACAAAGAACAGAGCAGGGTGCCGGTGCGATGTCCTCTGTTCGCTCCTCAGGACTACTCGGCCCCGACTGTGCCGCCTGTGTGCGCCCCTGCGTCGGTCCTGGTGACTCCGTATCAGCCAGCCGCTGCAAAACCGCCAGCTCTGTGACTTTTACGGCTGGCGAGTGGGAACTTGTACGTACAAAGATGTCCCCACCCTGGATATACAGCGAGTTGGTTGTTTTTGTCTTCTTCATTTGAAGTAGAGTTCTGAAGATGTTTTGACGCCTGGGGGTCAGGGACTCTTGATATAAAAAGCCCCGACCCACGCAGCTTCGTCTTGGATCGGAATATAACAACCTGGTCAGAACCACGGGCGGCAGACGTAAACTCGATAAAAATGTGCCCACTGCGCAGGCGGAAAGATGCTTTCATTTGGCTCAGATCCAACTTGTACCCCATGTGATCGTTGATCATACCTTGTATCAGCTCAGGTATTTCGGCTGGGCGAGCTGACTTAGGGATGGCGGATCCAGAGAAAATGAGGCATGGAAGCCGGGTACGTTGTTGCAAGCAGACGTTTTGCATCTCCAGCTCATCCACTCGACGTTGGAGATCGGCCATTTGTAGGCGAAATTCCTCCATTTGCCGTTCAGACTGGTTCTGTTGGCTGGCGATCCTGGTCACAGTTCCGGCCGATGGTGGGCTGGGCTGAAGTGGTGACGCGGCTTTCCTCTTCTTTCCCATTGCTGTCTGTAAGTAGCACCGTTTGCACGATCCGCACTGGAGCTCCACGCCACCACCACCGAGCGGAGCGCCCCGGTCACGCGTCCGACCCCGGTCAAGGTCACGCGACGACTGAATGGGCACTTCTAAACAAATCGCCAAACTAAATAGGTCGCCGTCGATGTGCATCGATGAGCTTCCGATTGAATTGCCAGTTTTGTGTATTGTTTGTTATTTTTTTTTGTGATTTGTTGTCTTCATGCTAATATAAAGCATAGTGTTATATACAGCCAGAGACAAAACTATACAAAAATCATAACGTTGAAAATAAATGAACCAATTTTCACAAATTGAGGGGCGCAACCACTAACTAGGCCGCCGTTATATGCATCAGTTAACTGCTAATTTGGTTACCTTTTTATGCAATGGCTGTTAATTGTAGAGGATCGTCGGGCATATAATCACAAGCAGAACGCAAAATATATTTTCCACTCCATTGCGTAAACAAGAAATACCAGAAAAACCCGCAGTTTGATGAGGACCAAAAGTACTTGCACGTACCGGTCGTTAAAAAGTGTGGAACCCTTGTCAAGTTTAACTTGAAACATCTTTCGGTAAGAAAGTATTTATGCAAAATTTGATGAATTTACAATATATTTTGGTCTCGTCTGTCGATTTCAAGTAATAACTCCATTTTTGTGGGAAAAGGTCATTATTCCCCTTTAAGCCTTTGCAGCATTTTGTATGTGAATTGTCATGTAGGCACTTGTTATTTAGCGCCGCCAAGCGGCGCGAAATTTGTTACGGGTTTGCCTGAAACCCAAAAATATAGGCGGTGGGTCATGTAGAGGATAACAAGCTAAAAATGCTATTCATTCAATTCAGCGTTACGAGTCTACGACGAACCGAATACGATGACGATGGCTTCGTTATGATGATGGCCATCGATGTGACGCCGCAAAGAGGCGTGAAACCTGTAATTTTAGGTCGTGGAAAACGAAATTGTAATATTGGAACCAGACCGGAGTGGAGCCAAGCCTCAGGTATCCAAGCCTCAGCCAAGCCTCGTTTTCCTGGTTGCACATCTCGGCATCATGCAAAATATTGAAATGAAGGTAGTTTTTCATATACATTACCATTAGCCTCGGATAGTAAATCACGATGACCGGTGGCAGTCCGCGCTCAATAGTACATATGATAATAATAACTGCACTAGATGGCCTGCATTGCGCGCTGCGCAATCCAGTATTTTTCCCTGTATCCCGCATCCCGTATCCCGCATCCAGCATCCCGTATCCCGTATCCCGCATACCGCATCCCGCATACCGCATCCCGCATCCCATATCCCGTATCCAGCATCCCGCATCCAGCATCCCGTATCCCGTATCCCGCATCCCGTATCCCGTATCACGTATCACGTATCCCGTATCACGCATCCCGTGTCACGTATCACGTATCCCGTATACCGTATCCCGTATCCCGTATACAGTATCCAGTATGCTATTCCCGTATCCCGTTCCCATATCCCGTATCCCGTTTCCGTATCCCGTTGCCGTATTCCGTTTTCGTATCCCGTTTCCGTATCCCGTTTCCGTATCCCGTTTCCGTATCCCGTTTCCGTATCCCGTTTTCGTATCCCGTTTCCGTATCCCGTTTCCGTATCCCGTTTCCGTATCCCGTTTCCGTATCCCGTTTCCAGTTTCCGTATCACGTTTCCGTATTCCGTGTCCGTATCCCGTTCCCATATCCCGTATCCCGTTATCGTATCCCGTTCCCATTCCAGTATCCCGTTCCCGTGTCCCGTTCCCGTATCCCGTTCCCGTGTCCCGTGTCCCGTTCCCGTTCCCGTGTCCCGTTCCCGCGTCCCGTTCCCGCGTCCCGTTCCCGCGTCCCGTTCCCGCGTCCCGTTCCCGCGTCCCGTTCCCGTGTCCCATTCCCGTGTCATGTTCCAATATCCCGTATACCGTATCCCGTTCCCGTATCCCGTGCCCGTATCCAGTTCCTGTATCCAGTTCCTGTATCCCGTTCCCGTATCCCGTTCCCATAACCCGTTCCCGTATATCGTTCCCGTATCCCGTTCCCGTATCCAGTTCCCGTATCCAGTTTTCGTATCCCGTTCCGTATCCCGTTCCGTATCCCGTTCCGTATCCCGTTCCGTATCCCGTTCCCATATCCCGTTCCCGTATCTCGTTCCCGTATCCCGTTCCCGTATCCCGTTCCCGTATCCCGTTCCCGTATCCCGTTCCCGTATCCCGTTCCGTATCCCGTTCCGTATCCCGTTCCGTATCCCGTTCCGTATCCCGTTCCGTATCCCGTTCCCGTTTCCGTATCCCGTTCCCGTATCCCGTTCCCGTATCCCGTTCCCGTATCCCGTTCCCGTATAGCCAGCCAATTCGTTCGCTCCCCATTTCCCGGTCCGATTTATATGTTATGAAAGCGATTTGGACAGAACTGCCTGGCAAACTTAAGACATAAACACAACGACGGGCACATTACTGCAGACAACTTGACACGTACTGAGCAAAACCATTTTCGTTCTGTTCCTCGTGTTTCTCCCAGGTCCCATGCCGTTCCCAGTATCTGCACAGTTTGGCCGTTTAATTGCCGGTAATATGTCATCCGGCTTCAATAAAAACTCCCAGACGGAGGTCCCAAGTCCCGCCAGTCATGCGTTCATTGTTGTTGAACTCAGCGCTTGCAGTCCATCAGCGTCCTTGCCGGCTGCGGCTTAACTACAGCCCGGTCACACGCGGATCCCCCAGATCGCTGAGGCAGCGTTATTAGCGTCAGGAATTATTCACGTTTGTCTTCCTCATAAGTTATCTATTAGATAGAAGCGAAATATTTTTGGTAGATAGTGGTCAGTATCCGGGTGATAATTGATTCACCACCAGATATTTTGATTCATGAATCGTGATTGAATCAAAACCCGCATCAAATCAAGGCTGATTGAATAAAAAGATTTAACGATTCAAGTACACTGGTAAATTGTCCAAATACATGGAGTCCCAGTGGCTACATTCAATTATACTGAAATACTATTGCTGTACCAATGTTTTAATGATCATATATATATGCATGTTTCCATTTGTATTGATTTGACATAATTCACCTCATATATTCAAATGTTGAATCAAACGTGAATCAATTACAATATTTGTTTTGATTCTTTGAATCAGAATGAATCAATTCTCAAAATTGTATCCGTGAATCGAACGGTGATTGAATCATTCAGATTCCAAAATGAATCATGATTGAATCGTTCCAAAAAAGTTGAATCAATAACCAGTCTGATCCCGTCCCTGTATCACATTCACATATATCGTTCCCTTATCCCGTATCATGTTCCCGTATCCCGGTCCATTATAATTGACGCATCTTTTCCTGAAACCAGGTATTGTGTCTCTGTTCTATCTCCCTGTAATTTGACACACCTATAACTGATGTCCGATTTTCATAACCATGTCATCTCCCATGGATGAAAACTTTATTTTTGCTGATCGTCCGATGCGTAATGCACGTGCCTCACTGATGCCAAGTGCGTTTTTCAAATCTAAAATATCGGAGCTTCTCACTTGAAACCAGGGGGGTCGAAGTTTAGTTCCTACTAGATCTGGCAAGACGCCTGTGACGTATGTAAGAGGGCGCCCGAGGGCATTTGTTTGTTGAAGCAATGGGAAATGGAGCGTTTTCTAAATCGATTTTAAAGCACTTTTTAAAAGTGTTTTAAATTATTGGAATTATGGGAAAATATGTTAAAAAAACATATTTTCCCATAATGTTCTCGTTCCCATGCTTTTCACTGTTTTCTCTAGCCGTATCCCGGGTCAAAATGTATAAGGTTCGTCAGACATTTCAACAGTCAATCGTGAATCGTTCATCTACACCATGTAAGTGTAACGTACATAATAATGGTCATTTTCGGTATATTTTCATCAGATTATGAACTCTATTAGTATTAGCCTCTCGTTACTTGGAGGGGCTGCTACGGATTTTTGAAACTCAACAAACTTATTAACCCCACCGACTAAGGTTTTCGAGGAAAGAACAGCGGTGCAGCCGCTGTTGTTATAGGGCCTTGCTTGAAACGCTCGGAATTGCCAGCCAACAAAGTGAGCCGAGAGCTCGTGCCAGCTCTGACGGCAGCGGCCGCAGCCCGAAGAGCGCAAAGATGCGCCCTTCACGAGCGCAACAGCCGTCGCACGTGCTCCAAATTTTAACACAGACAATGGTTACACGGGTCTGATTTAGTGTGAAAAAATCGTCACCGCAGCTCTCGCCGTTGCCGAGCAGCGGCCCGCCAAAGGGAACGGACGTCACATACATACATCCATACATCCATACATACATACGAACGTTCTGATTTTAATCAGATGAACTAGATGGCCTGCATTGCGCGAAGCGCAATCCCATATATGTCTACATCTCCCTCGAATCCGTCTACATCTACCTCCACCTCGTCTCCCTCCACCTTTACCTCTATCTCTCGCCCCTTATACTCCTACTCCAACTACTACTCCAACTACTACTCCTACTCCTACTCCATACTGCTACTCCTACGCCTACGCCTACTCCTACTCCATACTGCTACTCCTACCTGATCCCTACTCCTTTAGATGACCCAGAATGCGCGATGCGCATTAAATTTCACGTGAGTATAATGTTCAACATGTCAGTGAAGCGTTGACAGTTGATTTTTCCCAGCATACATCGTACCTGGTTGGCTTTATTGTTGACGCTACAGTAGAGAGCCGTCTTAATATTCGAAACGCCCTAGACAATGAATCGACGACAAAAACCACCACCCACTGCACCAGCGGCTATATAGCTAAACACCAAGAGATTATCAGATTGCGAACGAATCATATGGGAAACGCACTTAATGTTATCCATAAAGGACCCGTACTTAATCCATAAAGGACCAGCACTTAATCCACACGTGAACCGGTCTTAATATTCTTACGTGAACTGCACTTAAGATGTACGTGGGAACCGCGCTTAAGTTGCACGGGGGAACCGTGCTTAAGTTGCACGCGGGAACCGCGCTTAAGATGCAATGAATTCATTTTTCTCTCTGAACTGACTAAAACGTGAGCGAGGTACGTGAACTCCGCTTAAGATGTACGTGGGAACCGCGCTTACGTTGCACGGGGGAACCGCGCTTAAGTTGCACGGGAAACCGCGTTTAAGATTGCACGCGGGAACTGCGCTTAAGTTGCATGGGGGAACCGCGCTTAAGTGCAATTAATTAATTTTCTCTGAAACTGACTAAAAAGTGTGCGAGGAATCTGAGCTGACGGCACGCGCAAAACTTGGCGGCGGCGTTCGCGGCCCAAAAGCGGCAGAGACGCACCGCTCACGAGCGCAGCGGTCGTCGCACATGGCCGAAAATTTAATACAAAAAAAGATGCACCGGCCCGAGCTGGTGTGAAAAAATGGCCGTCGCGGCTCTCGCCGTTGCCGAGCAGCGGCCCGCCAAAGGGAACGGACGTCACATACACCAGATGGCCTGCATTGCGCGATGCGCAATCCCGTATTGTTCCCTGTATCCCGTATCCCGTATACCATTTCCGTATCCCGTTCCCGTATCACTTTCCCGTATCCCGTATCCCGTATCCCGTATCCCGTATCCCGTATCTGCGTGTCCATGAATACACCATACTCCGAGCCTCTCTACGATGGGACATATGTCATCTGTTGGATAACACGCTGATCAGTTCAAGAGCCAGGTAAAAACAAAAACAAGATGCAACAAAGTGTGAAGTTAAACATAGAAGCAACGACAAATCGTGGTTGGCTAATGACATCAAGTTTACCTAAAACTAGAAACACTAAGAGGGGCTCGGTAAGCAGGTCCGTCGGTGCCAGCGCATGAAACATATACTTGGATATATGACCCGTTTCAATGCGCCGGCATGCCCAATAAATTAGCAAGGCAAATATAAAGCTCAAGCAGCGGCAGAGCTCTCCGCCGCTGCAACGGCGGGTTAGATGGTAGAGATATGCAGAAAGAACTTCTTGGTCGACTGCACCGGCGAGTAAGATATATCAGCATAAAGGGCTTCTTGGTCGACTGCACCGGTGCACGACTGGTACGGACCAGTGTTGCAAGCCATCAGAGGGAGGAAAGCTGGCCGGAGAGAGGTGCTGCCGCTGAAAACCGAACCTCTGAGAGAGTGAACACGCTCGGAGACATCCCATAGAGCCGGTACACCATGTGGTGTTCCAAACTCACTGGCGGATCCAGTCGTGTTTTTTTGGGGGGAGGCAATTTTTGTGGCAAAAGGTACCCCATTTTTTCCGCGGATTTGGGCCGGTCACCTTATTGTGGTATTTAAGCATAAGAAATTCACTTTTCAAATTCACAAAAATTCAGTTTTTTATTTTGGGGTTCCAAAAAACAAAATGTTGGAAATTCGAGACATGCCATTTTGAAGACAATGCCATTTCCCTTCTTTTGACGTTTTGTATTTGCAATTTGCTTAAAAACTCTATTTTCTACAATTTTCCAAACATTTATCGTTTTTCCACCAAAAATGGCATGACATGACGTCATTAAAACGTCATTATCTCCCAAAATACTACATCAATTTCATTGAGAGCTGGTGAGAAGACTAAGACTTGGTGCAGGATAAGGTACTGAAAGTTGCACGTTGATATATGTCATAGTTATCAGGTTATTGAGAAAATCCGGGAGGGGGTAAGGATCCCCTTCCCCAGCCTTGAAAGGGCCAAACAAGACAGACGAAAAGGCACGTTACAAGGATGGAGAATGCATTATGACATGTATGGCATGGCCATATCAACTTTTAGAAGCTGGAGTTAGCAAACTGCCATATTAACTTTGGAACCAGTGACACCAATTTGGAATCAGCTATGCGTATACCAACTGTTATTTTTTTTAGGTTTAAGACCTGGAACTCTGAAATGAATTGCGCCGCGGAGCGACACGATTTTGTTGTTATCTTATGCCCTGGATATACATTCTCATCAGTGCATCGCATTGCGTATGGTGCGGACCTCTAAAAATGTTATTATGCGTTTAAAAGTGCGGTATAAAAAAGTATTAAAGCGAACTATTTTGCCCAATGATATAGGAAAGTAGCAACAAACACATAAATGCGTGAGGTTTCTCGTCAACTTACTAGACAAATTTACATTTGACCCGGCCCGACCCGGGCATACAGACCCTTTTCGGAAGCTAATAACTTTGCAACCACTGCTCCGATTGATATTGGGTCTTCACCATTGGATAGGTCCATCAAATCAATTTTGTTTTTGGTATGGTGCGTTCTGATAGAGGTGGTACACAGCGCGTGGTAGTTGGCAAACGCGAGCGTCGAAATGAAGAAGAAAAAAACTTGCTAAAATGATTCTTGATACAAAAAAATGGCTGTACTATTCCAAGCATTGATTTATACGCTGAAGCATGCAGCGCTCAGAACGCACTCCCTTTTGGCAGATTTGGAAAGGAGACCATGAACAATTTAATACAACTTAATTTGTATGTTGGCATGCATTGCGGCCTGGCAATTGTTCTGGAGGACTAAAATGACTGTGTTACTACCACGTGTGCTCCCTTGCCGTTTCATATTTCAAACCTGTTTTAGCTTTACCAGAGCGCGCTCGCTCGGTCATCGCCCAAAAAGGCGTTTTACTGGTAATATAATTTGTAGTTAAATTGCGTCGCGGAGCGGCGTGAAAATTTTCAGTTGTATTCCCTGGACAACTGCATTCTTATTGTTGAAAAGCTCAGGGTCCCTTCAGATCGTCCAGGCGCCCCTCCGACCTTTTCAACGCCCTTCCGAACTGTTCAGGGACTCATCTGGGATCCGCGAAAAGAAATAATGGGGAGTGGGTGATATATATTAAATACAAAGGACTTACTGCACAAGAAATACAAAAAAAAATCGGAGCTTTCGGGTATATTGTAACACCCTTCGTTAGCGATTAAGAGGCATTCGGTAACAGGCCATTGATCGTCTTAAAGACGAGCAATGAGTGAGGCCCTTCTTATAAAAAAAATCGAGCCGTGGCTCGATTTTTTTTTTAAAGAATGGCCTCAGGACCCGGCGCGGGAGATGTTTAGCGTCGAAACAGCGCCTCGGAAATGCAACAGCAAAGCCAAATAATATGCAGGTATTTTACACACTGCCCAAACATAACAAATTTCCAGTCCTGATGCCATTCTTTAAAAAAAATCGAGCCACGGCTCGATTTTTTTTGTATAAGAATGGTCTCAGATATTTGTTTTCATCGAAACTTTTATTTTTGGCACAGAGGCAGTCATTATACATTATTACCGATCTTTTTTTTGTCAAGTGAGGTTTGATCGTTTTTTTGGGGGCAAACAGGCCACTTTATGCCTGGGAGCATGGCCCTAAATGCCCCCCCCCCCCCCCCTGGATCCGCCAGTGCTTACATTTACTTGTTAGGGTTTATCTTCATTTTAAAGCAGAGGTCAAAGTATGCAACACTCAGGGGATTTTGCTTGGTTCGTTAAGATTCGCAATGAAATTAAATAAAATGAAAAGTGAAAACGCGTTTTTTTTTCAAATTAATCGAGGAAAATGAACGTACAAACAGACATATGTTGTGCATGTATTTCGCCTGAAACGGATGACCTGGCGCTCCGTCCACAAACTTCAGTTTAGGTCGCGTTTTTCATATGCTAGCAAAGGTTAACAGGAAAAACCAATGCCAAATAATAATAAAAAACACGATAATTTAGGTTTCAGGCAGTACAGTTTGAAGAGAAAATGTGAACCTTCATTTTTTAATCCGGCAGGCTGTAGGGCGTACTGTGCACTGCCCAAACATAACAAGTTTCCAGTCCTGAGGCCATTCTTATATAAAAAAATCGCCTAGCGACTCGATTTTTATTATAAGAATGGCCTCTGTTGAGCTTTTTTAAGCCCTGATTTGATGGTAAGAGCCGTGTTTTCCCAAATTTCGAGTTTTTCACTGTGTATAGCTGGATTTTGACTGCGGCAAAGTCAATTTTTACGATAAATTGTTAACGTTTTTTGGGGGGCCAAAAGACATGTTGCCCCCCCCCCCCTACCCTTCCCGACTGTTGGGGGGAGCATGGCCTGGTTGCCCCCCCCCCCCCCCCCCCCTGGATCCGCCAGTGTCCAAACGCAACACCCGCCTGGATGAAGAATGAACGGAGCAAAGGTAAACCAAACGTGATTTTTCAACATGCGTCTTTGAGGAATATATCTGACGAATCAAAACAGCAGCGAGCAGACTGAAGTGGAGACATGTTCATCGCACTGATGAGTTTTTCTCAGGTACACCACAATCTGAACGAAATCCAGGCCACGCCCCGGACCGGCATTAAGAAAATGTCGCCAGATGAAGTAACCAATTAACCAAGACCACGGATTGCTGCCACCACCCTGACAATGACAGGCACGGCACCTGTTGTGTCACGCCAGAACAGCCCCCCCCCCCCCCCCCCCCCGATCTGGTTGTGACCCGCTGATTGGGCAACCTCTGCTGACCTGCAGCCATGAACGGGGGCCGGGGAGAGGGGAGGGGAGGGGAGGGGAGGGGAGGGGAGGGGAGGGGAGGGGAGGGGGAAGAACAAGGTGGGGAGCTCCCAGACAGAACGTCACGAGGCATCGCAGCAGGCGGCATGCATGGTGAAATGCGACACTAAGCCATATTGATGGCAGTATATAAAAGGACTGCACTGCCAAGTACATGCACCCAGCGGCAGGAGACGGGTGAGACTGCGTACACCGCCCCATGGCATTGGTCGGGGTTCGTGTATCCCATCTCTGCCTCTGAGCAGCGGCGGCGCTCAGTCTCAGGAGAAAGTCGTGCCAGGTACGCGAACGGCAGTTTCGCTACAATGGAATGTTGCACGCGGTTGAATGCCGGTTAGGATGACACTTATGCACACTTATACTGTATGGTGAGCCGCAATGGAAAGACACGATGTGGCATGCAATCCGTCGAAACATACTCCCGGCTCATGTGTTCGGTTGCAAAGCATACTGTTCGGTGTGTTATGCGCTGTGCTAGGCCGGGAGCACTGTTGCTCTGTTAAGCGCTGGCATTTCAACGGAACTTAATTAGGCTGGGAACATGTAGCAGGTATCATTTTGAGGATGCTGATAAGTATTTACGAGCTGCAATGTTGCAACGCTACATGCCGGCAAACTCGGCAACATACGCTATCAACAGGCAACCTTGACAGGCAAGACAGGGGAGGCATTCCATGACAGATCGACCAAGCCATAACACCCTACATCTCAGATTTCGATACAACTACGCATGTCGGGGTTATCTGGGCCGTAAATTCACGCTGTGGAATTGTCAGCCCCGTCCGTCGAATGGGTTTCGAGTTATAGCCTCAGGCATATTTTTGATGTCGCGCAAAGCTCTAATTTTCAGCGGGCAATATCTCCCATCTCAATCATGCGAGACATACAAACATATATATCATCAGAATCATCATGAACCATAAATCAATATATGATATAAATACTTTTTTTTAAATTCCAAAATTTTGGAATTTCAACACGTGATATTAGGAAAAATCACGTTATTTTATAATGTGGTCATTTAAAATTCGGATTTTTTCCATGCAGAATCGACTTCGATACAGAAGTCTTCGATGGTAAAAAATTGGAGATGTTTCTTCTCAAAATATTGTATATATATTTTTGTATTTGGAAAAATAATGGTCACCAGCACGTCTTTGGTAATAACTTTGCACGTAATTGTGCTAGAGAGCTCAACTCAACGGCACTATGCTTATCTCGTCGACCTGATTTCAATAATATATAACATGAGCCTCGTAGTCACTGCGATATCAATGTCACGTGACTTGAGGTCACCCGGTGCAGCCCACGTCAGATCGACCAAGTCATAACACCCCACATCCCATATTTCGATAAAACTACGTGTCACGGGTTATCTGGGCCGTAGATTCACGCTGTGGAATTGTCAGCCCCGTTCGTCGAAGAATGGGTTTCGAGTTATAGCCTCAGGCATATTGTTTATGTCGCGCAAAGCTCTAATTTTCAGCGGGCGATATCTCCCATCTAAATCATGGGAGTCATATAAACCTATATATCATCAGAATCGTCAGAAACCGTATATAAATATCATGTAATATTTCTTTGAAAATGCTTCTTTCATGTTAACCCTATTAGTGTCGGCCGTCGGGGGGGGGGGCAACCCCCCCCCCCCCACCCATCTAAGGTTGTTCCGCTCCTGTCCCCAAACGAGAAGAGATACGGCCATCAAACTTTTTGACTTTTCCAAAATATTCATTGAGCACATTTTGGCGCAATGTTTTCAGCTCACCAGGGGCAGATTCAGACGTGGTTTTTGCAGGGCATGTTTCGGTTTTCAGCGTGTCTCGGCTTTCAAAGGAAATCAAATAAATTCCCATTCTCTAACAGATTTCCATTCTCCCATTATCTCGTAGATACGAGCTTACAACTTGCACGCCTTTTCTTGCTGCTATTTGTAGACATGTTGAACATTTTCTTCATTTTTTGGATTGCGTATGGGCGCCTCCAGGGACGAATTTTGAGAGGTATTTTGGGTCACTGACATTACATGTAAATCAGACAGATAAGAATGTCAAACTCAGTGAACCTTCTTAGCTATCCTTTGCACACATTGTGCGTTTTTTTTTTGGGGGGGGGGGGGTTGCCCACAGGCGACTCCAGAGACGGATATTTTTTTTTGGGGGGGGGGGGGGCATGTGCTAGACTCCGTACACACACATTGTGTGTAATAGCTCAAAACGGATGTTTTTCATACCAGAAACGACTTTGATACCCAAGTCTTCGATGGTAAAAAATGGAGATATATTTTGTCTCTAAATATTTTATTTATATTGGTGTATTTAGAAATATCCCGGTCACCAGCACGTCTTTGGTAATAACTTTGCACGTTATTGTGCTAGAGAAACTCAACAGCATTATATTTGCCTCGTCGAGCTGCATTCAATGATACATAACATGACCCCTGTAGGTCACTACATGACCTACCTCAAGGTCATGTTACCTGAGGTTGATTTCCGAAATCATCTGGCTTGATTATACAATAGATAATTTGTTGGAATGCTTCGTTTTATTTGACAAAGTTGAACATTTTTATCTTTAGAAGACACTTTTAGCTACTTTATAGCATTCTCGGTCTGCAAATAAGGATGCGAAAATTTGATTTCTTGGGGATCCAGACGCCTCTATCGGCGAAATATTGAATTATGTCATCACGTGATCTTGATCACTGAGTGTCATAGTTGTCACGTGATTCCAAGGGCATGCACCCTCCTATTCCACCTAACACCAGTAAGGCGCCGTAGTTGGCGATGAACGAGCGAGCGCGAAGGAAATGTATGGAGAATTTCAACTTGATCGGGCAAGTAGTTTCTGAGATACAAAAAGGGTGCGGACGTGCGCACGTGCAGAGGCACCCACCTTTGACTCGTTGAAAAGTGGGGGTTGAGAGGTCCCTAACCACACACCAAATTTGACCTCAATCGGCTCAGCCGTCCCAGAGATATAGAATAGGGGTGTGCACGTGCGCACGTGCAAAGCCTGACGTGCACCCCTGACACGTGCACCCCTGACTTGTGAAAAGGCGGCGGCTGAGAGGTCCCTAACCATGCACCAAA